>OZ022232.1:11397207-11747442 GCA_963978835.1 Tenthredo scrophulariae
TTTTCCTGCACCACCTCGTGTGTCCCTGCACCCTTTGCGTTCAATCGGGCCTCTTCTGTGTCGATGGCAACGGTCCTGGCCTCTGTGAACATCTTCGGTTTGGCCTTCAAGACCTCAAAACGCGTTTGTTCATTTGCCAACCCGTTGATGAATTGGTCGAGGCATGCTTCTTCTTCGCTCGTGAACTTACATTTTGCGGCCTCTCTTTTTATTCGCGTCGCAAGGTCACTCACATTTTCAGTGATTGCTTGTTTAATTTGTCGAAATTTGCTGCGTTCGTTAACATGACTGGTCGGTGGAAAAATCTTCTCGTTTATGATTAAGATAATCTGTTCATACGTCTGCGTTTTGATCCCATTCAGGGGCCTGCATTCCGCTCTAATAGCTGAATAGATTTCCGGTCATAACTTTGTTAACAGAATGGCCGCCTTCTACTTATTTTCGGTTATGTTCGCAGCCACTAAGTAAAAGTCTAGTCTCTCCAGAAATTCCTCAATATCATCTTTATTTCGTTCAAAAGGCTCTAACGAATTTAAGAACGATGCCATGTCTACCACCTCACGTCTCTCCTCACGTATCTCGTCTTCACCATTCACTTTTACCGCTCGTTTCAGTTCTGTCCTCAAATTTTCGATCGACGATTCCCGGACGTTCCACCTCACACCCGTCAGCCGTGCAATCCACTGTCCGAGTTGTTCCTTATTTAACTCATATATCCAGGACGTTTTTTTCTGCACAATTTGCACTTCAATGTTTTTGTCCGTCATGAATTAAGTCTTTTTTTTTTTTTTTTTGTTTGTTCGATTACTCCGTTTACTTTGTACACTCGCTTACATGTTCTTGTATTATCCTCGTCGCCACTGTAGTATCGTGACACAGGGGAATCATATACACCGGATTAGAGGTAGTATTTATATTTATTCTGGGGTCCGGCTCACAAGCCGGCTCGTACACGACTGACTCGTCGGACCATACATACACCTTACTCATCTATATTACATGTACCTTATCTATACTACAAAATATAATATAGTCAAAATAATAAATTTTTAAACAATAAATCTTGCAGATGATCTCAGATATATAAGTCGACGCCCCTACTGAAACAAATATACAAAAACCGTATTATTCAAATGAATGTGAAGGTAAAAATTTATAAAAAGCATATTATCAATTGAAAGAAACAAACAGCATTAATTTGAAAAACAATAGATATTAATTAAAAACGAATCAATTTGGAAAAAACAAGCAATAGTTGAATAAAATCGGTTATTGGGGAGCAAGAGCGGGCAGTGTTACATTTGTATTGAACACAAAAAAAAGGAGACAATCTAAATTGAAAACCAAACCACAGTGATTGCCTTACTACGACTAGTCTACAGAACGCCGAGAAATACCGTATCCCAGAATCGCTGATTGCCTACAGTGATGGCGGTATTATCCTTACCGACCATTGACATCGCTGCGTCCAACAGAACAGTGCGAAATAGAAGGTGGCATCCGAGCAGGGCCTATGCATTCAGGGAATACCTCCGCAAGTAGAGCTGTCTGATATATTGATGATTCATCTAACCGATGCTGTCCTCTGCTAGCAGTTTTAGATGCACAGCGTGACCAAAGTTCAATACTTTATCGTGCCACCTCTTGCATCTAATACTGCTTGCAGTCGGCGAGGCATCGATGTGGCTGAACCTTCAGTATAATCCGGAATTGCTCGGAGGGCTTCCCATTTTGCAGCGACCCTGCGCCAGAGTCCCGCTTCAGTTTCCCTGGGCACTGGCCGCATCCGCCAGACCATTTTTGCCCAGAAATTTTCAATAATGTTCAAGTCTGGGGATACGGGTGGCCAGTTGAATCGCTGGACCTCAGGATGGCGGGCGTACCATTGCCGAACGATTCTTGCCCGGTGCACCGCACTGTTGTCCTCAACAATTCGTATGATCGGCATTACTTCTGCGGGATAAACTGCCCTCACTATCGGTATCATCACCTCCTCAAGAATACGAATGTATTGCGCAGCGTTCATTCGACGTTCTATTTTAAAAATTTCCCCTGGACCAGCTGTGCTGATCCAGCCCCAGGCTGCCGTAGTAACGCGACCGCTACGGCGATTGGAAATAATATTACGGGGATTGTAGCGCTCCCCTGCTCTCCTCCATACTAAAAACCCCCCGTCCTTATCCGATGTGAATACCTTCTCATCGGTAAAAATCACCGTCTTCCACTCTTCAGCGGTGATTGGCAGGCACTCCTGGGCGAACTCGATCCGTCTCGCCCTGTTCTGCTCGGTCCTCGCCGTCTTCTTCGCAGCACGTCGTGAGCGGACACCAGCACGCTTGCACCGGCGCCTGACGATCCAGGGCGAGGCTGCTGGTATGCCCAGGGCGGGCCCGACAGATTATCCGGAATCGAAGTTAGAGCGCAACGCCTCGGCGACGATCTGCTCATCCTCTGCAGAAGTGGTCTTCGGGCGCGCGCCATCTCTCCTCCGTCCATCTACCAGAGCATCCATCCCTCCGTCGTTGTATTTGCGGATGCACCGCTGAATCGTCGACATGCTGCAACCCGTTTGCTCTAAAGACACGACAAAATTATATTAAAAAATTATATTAAAAACAAAAATTTGCAGGAATTTTTTTTTTTTTTTATTCAAATAAATAATCAATCTAGGGGCCGTGCTTTGAAATTGCTAAAAATTATAAAAATAAGGGACAGCGTAAATTGTATTATATACCTTGTATTTCTGCAAGAGAAAGAGTTCCAGTATCCCACAAGCCGATGATTTGACCTTGGGTCTGCGCCGTGACTCGAGGCATTTCCAAAACTATGCGTACAGGACATTATGATTAATTTAGGAAAAATAGAGCGGGGCGGGAGGGGGTGGGGGGAGCAACAATTCGAAACTTGAACCTATGAAATATTAGTGTTAAATTTTTATTGTTTTTTAATTATTATCTAATCATTTCCCAATTCTAAATGCCATGAACTGCCTTTTTTTCGTTCAAGATACGAAATATTCGAGAGTATGCAACAGGCAGTAGGACGGTAAAGATAGTGAGAAATTAAGTGAAGAAAATAGAAAAATGGCAGAGGACGGTAAGACGTGGAGAGAGATGGAGAAGGAAATAGAGGAGCTGAGGAGGACAGTGGAGGAGCTTAAAAGGGAAAGGAAGAATGAAGGAAAAGGTAGAGAAGAAGGAAGGGCAGGGGCCGAGGGGTCGCCCCCCCCTGCCCGACCTGGCCAGGAGAAGGAAGGGGGAAAGGAGGAAGGAAGTAAAATAGAAGAAGGGACAGGGAGGAAAGACGGGAAAGAAAGAAATATAGTAGTAAAGGGGATGAAAGGGAGAAGAGGATGGAGCGAGGAGACCGTGAGAATGATCAAGGAAGCCGGGGGGGAAGAGGTGCAGATAGAGGAAATGTGGGAATGTGGAGGGACGGAGATGGACAAGACGAGAGGGGTGGTGGTGGTGAGGATGAGGAGTGAGAGGGAAAGAGAGAAGGTGTTAAAAGGGAAAGGGAGAGTAGAGGAAAAATTCAGGATAAGGATGTGGAAGGATATCAGCTTCAGAGAAAGGGAGGAGAGATGGAGGAAAAGGGAGAAGGAGGCGGAGGAGAGAAAAAGGGGAATACGGAGCAGGAGAGGGGAAGAGAGAGAAAGAAGGTCAACAGAGGAACGAGAAGAGAGGGAAAGGGTGGAAAGGAAGAGGCTAGAAAGGAAAGAGCTGGAAAGAAGGAAAGAGGTATGGGGAAAAAGATTATTAGAAGCAATAGAGGAGACAAGGAAGCTGAGCATACCGCTGGAAACGGGGGAGTAGGGGGAAAGGAAGAAAGGGGAGGAGAAGGGAAGAGGCGATGAAGAGGGGAAGAAGAAGAAGGGGACAGGAGAAAGGAAAAAGAAGGAGCGGAGAAGGGAAAGAGGACGAAAATAAATGAGATAAGATGTGTGTGGCCTTACAGGACTTTTAGCAGTAGCTATATGACAGCACCGTACTACGGCCGTACCGGGCACGGGCAGTTGCACTCGGAAGATTCATATTATTTTAATTTGATTTTTTTGTGAAAGTATATAGGTTATTTTATTTTATTTTTTTATGTTTATTTTTATTTTTATTTTAGTTCATCCTACATGCATATGAATGATCCCATATACCCTAAGCTAGTGTCAGTTACATTGTATGGTGATTTATTTTGTGTTGATTTGTATTTTATCTACTACCGTGTTTACCCACGGGGCAGGCGTAGAGCGGAGCAGACGGAACAACAAAGCAGAGAGGTCAGGACACGGGAAACAGAGAGACAAAGCTAAGAGAGGGAAAGAGATGGGAACAGAGTAGGACGAAGGGAAAGAGGAGAAAGTAGGAATAAGAATAGGTTAAGTAGGATTAAGATACAGTGGAGAGTTTGTAACGCCGAAAGGCACAACAAGAACAATAAACATTACATATACATACATACGAAATATTCGATTTTGCGAGAGTATAAAATTAAATGATAACTCTACATTGTTCACTTAATTTCCCTCTTTTTGCGAATGATTTCTTACAGTGAATAGGACCACCGTAAAATTGAACTACCGTTCATTACTGATATCCCATAGAGGCAGCCGCTCGCTCTCAACGTGAAATATTTCGAAAAACATATTACGATAAAAATGACAAAGTATTTATAAAAGCAATTACCTACCTGCTTACCTATTATTTTTCTTCACTTTTTCTTCTTATCTGCTTTTTCTTCTATCACCTTCAGGACTCGAAAACTAAGAAAATGAAATCAACAATTCTTTAGCGTCTTGAGAAAGACGATGGTTGTTGTTGATTGAGTCGCCTTGCCAACGCGGAGGCCGCGTATTGTTATAAACAAATGATCATCTCGGTCGATGAAACGCGTTCCACGCGTTCTCTAGACATTGTCTCCCCGCGCGCGTATCATTATATTAATAATACATGTATTAATAATTTGATAATTCAATATATATATTGATATAATAATTGATAACTTGATATATTAGTCTCCATCGCGCGAAAAATAATAATACGCGCGCGGGGAGACAATGTCTAGAGAACGCGTGGAACGCGTTTCATCGACCGAGATGATCATTTGTTTATAACAATACGCGGCCTCCGCGTTGGCAAGGCGACTCAATCAACAACAACCATCGTCTTTCTCAAGACGCTAAAGAATTGTTGATTTCATTTTCTTAGTTTTCGAGTCCTGAAGGTGATAGAAGAAAAAGCAGATAAGAAGAAAAAGTGAAGAAAAATAATAGGTAAGCAGGTAGGTAATTGCTTTTATAAATACTTTGTCATTTTTATCGTAATATGTTTTTCGAAATATTTCACGTTGAGAGCGAGCGGCTGCCTCTATGGGATATCAGTAATGAACGGTAGTTCAATTTTACGGTGGTCCTATTCACTGTAAGAAATCATTCGCAAAAAGAGGGAAATTAAGTGAACAATGTAGAGTTATCATTTAATTTTATACTCTCGCAAAATCGAATATTTCGTATGTATGTATATGTAATGTTTATTGTTCTTGTTGTGCCTTTCGGCGTTACAAACTCTCCACTGTATCTTAATCCTACTTAACCTATTCTTATTCCTACTTTCTCCTCTTTCCCTTCGTCCTACTCTGTTCCCATCTCTTTCCCTCTCTTAGCTTTGTCTCTCTGTTTCCCGTGTCCTGACCTCTCTGCTTTGTTGTTCCGTCTGCTCCGCTCTACGCCTGCCCCGTGGGTAAACACGGTAGTAGATAAAATACAAATCAACACAAAATAAATCACCATACAATGTAACTGACACTAGCTTAGGGTATATGGGATCATTCATATGCATGTAGGATGAACTAAAATAAAAATAAAAATAAACATAAAAAAATAAAATAAAATAACCTATATACTTTCACAAAAAAATCAAATTAAAATAATATGAATCTTCCGAGTGCAACTGCCCGTGCCCGGTACGGCCGTAGTACGGTGCTGTCATATAGCTACTGCTAAAAGTCCTGTAAGGCCACACACATCTTATCTCATTTATTTTCGTCCTCTTTCCCTTCTCCGCTCCTTCTTTTTCCTTTCTCCTGTCCCCTTCTTCTTCTTCCCCTCTTCATCGCCTCTTCCCTTCTCCTCCCCTTTCTTCCTTTCCCCCTACTCCCCCGTTTCCAGCGGTATGCTCAGCTTCCTTGTCTCCTCTATTGCTTCTAATAATCTTTTTCCCCATACCTCTTTCCTTCTTTCCAGCTCTTTCCTTTCTAGCCTCTTCCTTTCCACCCTTTCCCTCTCTTCTCGTTCCTCTGTTGACCTTCTTTCTCTCTCTTCCCCTCTCCTGCTCCGTATTCCCCTTTTTCTCTCCTCCGCCTCCTTCTCCCTTTTCCTCCATCTCTCCTCCCTTTCTCTGAAGCTGATATCCTTCCACATCCTTATCCTGAATTTTTCCTCTACTCTCCCTTTCCCTTTTAACACCTTCTCTCTTTCCCTCTCACTCCTCATCCTCACCACCACCACCCCTCTCGTCTTGTCCATCTCCGTCCCTCCACATTCCCACATTTCCTCTATCTGCACCTCTTCCCCCCCGGCTTCCTTGATCATTCTCACGGTCTCCTCGCTCCATCCTCTTCTCCCTTTCATCCCCTTTACTACTATATTTCTTTCTTTCCCGTCTTTCCTCCCTGTCCCTTCTTCTATTTTACTTCCTTCCTCCTTTCCCCCTTCCTTCTCCTGGCCAGGTCGGGCAGGGGGGGGCGACCCCTCGGCCCCTGCCCTTCCTTCTTCTCTACCTTTTCCTTCATTCTTCCTTTCCCTTTTAAGCTCCTCCACTGTCCTCCTCAGCTCCTCTATTTCCTTCTCCATCTCTCTCCACGTCTTACCGTCCTCTGCCATTTTTCTATTTTCTTCACTTAATTTCTCACTATCTTTACCGTCCTACTGCCTGTTGCATACTCTCGAATATTTCGTATCTTGAACGAAAAAAAGGCAGTTCATGGCATTTAGAATTGGGAAATGATTAGATAATAATTAAAAAACAATAAAAATTTAACACTAATATTTCATAGGTTCAAGTTTCGAATTGTTGCTCCCCCCACCCCCTCCCGCCCCGCTCTATTTTTCCTAAATTAATCATAATGTCCTGTACGCATAGTTTTGGAAATGCCTCGAGTCACGGCGCAGACCCAAGGTCAAATCATCGGCTTGTGGGATACTGGAACTCTTTCTCTTGCAGAAATACAAGGTATATAATACAATTTACGCTGTCCCTTATTTTTATAATTTTTAGCAATTTCAAAGCACGGCCCCTAGATTGATTATTTATTTGAATAAAAAAAAAAAAAAATTCCTGCAAATTTTTGTTTTTAATATAATTTTTTAATATAATTTTGTCGTGTCTTTAGAGCAAACGGGTTGCAGCATGTCGACGATTCAGCGGTGCATCCGCAAATACAACGACGGAGGGATGGATGCTCTGGTAGATGGACGGAGGAGAGATGGCGCGCGCCCGAAGACCACTTCTGCAGAGGATGAGCAGATCGTCGCCGAGGCGTTGCGCTCTAACTTCGATTCCGGATAATCTGTCGGGCCCGCCCTGGGCATACCAGCAGCCTCGCCCTGGATCGTCAGGCGCCGGTGCAAGCGTGCTGGTGTCCGCTCACGACGTGCTGCGAAGAAGACGGCGAGGACCGAGCAGAACAGGGCGAGACGGATCGAGTTCGCCCAGGAGTGCCTGCCAATCACCGCTGAAGAGTGGAAGACGGTGATTTTTACCGATGAGAAGGTATTCACATCGGATAAGGACGGGGGGTTTTTAGTATGGAGGAGAGCAGGGGAGCGCTACAATCCCCGTAATATTATTTCCAATCGCCGTAGCGGTCGCGTTACTACGGCAGCCTGGGGCTGGATCAGCACAGCTGGTCCAGGGGAAATTTTTAAAATAGAACGTCGAATGAACGCTGCGCAATACATTCGTATTCTTGAGGAGGTGATGATACCGATAGTGAGGGCAGTTTATCCCGCAGAAGTAATGCCGATCATACGAATTGTTGAGGACAACAGTGCGGTGCACCGGGCAAGAATCGTTCGGCAATGGTACGCCCGCCATCCTGAGGTCCAGCGATTCAACTGGCCACCCGTATCCCCAGACTTGAACATTATTGAAAATTTCTGGGCAAAAATGGTCTGGCGGATGCGGCCAGTGCCCAGGGAAACTGAAGCGGGACTCTGGCGCAGGGTCGCTGCAAAATGGGAAGCCCTCCGAGCAATTCCGGATTATACTGAAGGTTCAGCCACATCGATGCCTCGCCGACTGCAAGCAGTATTAGATGCAAGAGGTGGCACGATAAAGTATTGAACTTTGGTCACGCTGTGCATCTAAAACTGCTAGCAGAGGACAGCATCGGTTAGATGAATCATCAATATATCAGACAGCTCTACTTGCGGAGGTATTCCCTGAATGCATAGGCCCTGCTCGGATGCCACCTTCTATTTCGCACTGTTCTGTTGGACGCAGCGATGTCAATGGTCGGTAAGGATAATACCGCCATCACTGTAGGCAATCAGCGATTCTGGGATACGGTATTTCTCGGCGTTCTGTAGACTAGTCGTAGTAAGGCAATCACTGTGGTTTGGTTTTCAATTTAGATTGTCTCCTTTTTTTTGTGTTCAATACAAATGTAACACTGCCCGCTCTTGCTCCCCAATAACCGATTTTATTCAACTATTGCTTGTTTTTTCCAAATTGATTCGTTTTTAATTAATATCTATTGTTTTTCAAATTAATGCTGTTTGTTTCTTTCAATTGATAATATGCTTTTTATAAATTTTTACCTTCACATTCATTTGAATAATACGGTTTTTGTATATTTGTTTCAGTAGGGGCGTCGACTTATATATCTGAGATCATCTGCAAGATTTATTGTTTAAAAATTTATTATTTTGACTATATTATATTTTGTAGTATAGATAAGGTACATGTAATATAGATGAGTAAGGTGTATGTATGGTCCGACGAGTCAGTCGTGTACGAGCCGGCTTGTGAGCCGGACCCCAGAATAAATATAAATACTACCTCTAATCCGGTGTATATGATTCCCCTGTGTCACGATACTACAGTGGCGACGAGGATAAAACAAGAACATGTAAGCGAGTGTACAAAGTAAACGGAGTAATCGAACAAACAAAAAAAAAAAAAAAAAGACTTAATTCATGACGGACAAAAACATTGAAGTGCAAATTGTGCAGAAAAAAACGTCCTGGATATATGAGTTAAATAAGGAACAACTCGGACAGTGGATTGCACGGCTGACGGGTGTGAGGTGGAACGTCCGGGAATCGTCGATCGAAAATTTGAGGACAGAACTGAAACGAGCGGTAAAAGTGAATGGTGAAGACGAGATACGTGAGGAGAGACGTGAGGTGGTAGACATGGCATCGTTCTTAAATTCGTTAGAGCCTTTTGAACGAAATAAAGATGATATTGAGGAATTTCTGGAGAGACTAGACTTTTACTTAGTGGCTGCGAACATAACCGAAAATAAGTAGAAGGCGGCCATTCTGTTAACAAAGTTATGACCGGAAATCTATTCAGCTATTAGAGCGGAATGCAGGCCCCTGAATGGGATCAAAACGCAGACGTATGAACAGATTATCTTAATCATAAACGAGAAGATTTTTCCACCGACCAGTCATGTTAACGAACGCAGCAAATTTCGACAAATTAAACAAGCAATCACTGAAAATGTGAGTGACCTTGCGACGCGAATAAAAAGAGAGGCCGCAAAATGTAAGTTCACGAGCGAAGAAGAAGCATGCCTCGACCAATTCATCAACGGGTTGGCAAATGAACAAACGCGTTTTGAGGTCTTGAAGGCCAAACCGAAGATGTTCACAGAGGCCAGGACCGTTGCCATCGACACAGAAGAGGCCCGATTGAACGCAAAGGGTGCAGGGACACACGAGGTGGTGCAGGAAAAAAACTTAATAAAAATGGGCAAAGTCATACGTCCGAGTTTCCAAGGAAGAGAACCACATAGTCGTGGAAGAGGGGGATGGAACAGCGAACGTTCAAGAGGAGCGTCAAGCAGCGCGACGAGCCGAGGACCTGTAGACTTCAGCTCTTGCTATTGCTGTGGAAAAAAAGGACACTTCGCACGAGAGTGCAGATACAATAGGTCCAATTGTGAAAACTGCGGTCGACGGGGGCACATGAAACAAGTGTGCCGGGGTGGACAGTCAACAAGCAGACCAAAACAGCAACTTTTCTTGGCTCACAACAGCGGGAGTTCACACGACATGGGCGAGGGGAGCGAAGACAGCGGCAGCGATGATGACAACAACCGAGAGAGCGATGTATTTGAAACGTTTCATATGTTAAAGGCCGAAGCAAATAATAAAGCGAGCGTATCAAAAGTCACGGTTGAGCAGCATACGTTAGATATAGAAGTTGACACGGATGCATACTATACAGTCATACCGGCGAGTGAGCAGAAGACATTATTCCCAGACTGGGAATTAGTGCAAACGAACGTATGTATGAAATTTTATGATAATTCGTTGTTCCGACCGATCGGGAAACTATCGAACGTTAGAGTAGAATTGGACTCGGACGTACGATATTTAGATATCTATGTAACTAAGGATGAGTATGGTTTATTAATGGGGAAACAGTGGCTAGAAGCTTTCGAACGCTGGCCGCCGGCGTTTCCCAAACAAAATAGAGCAGCGGTACCGCGACACAATAGTATGGGAGTTGAAAAAGAGCCTCCCGGTTTGTCAGCACTACTTAAAAAAAGAGGAACCGTGTTTTCGTCTACACTAGGCGTTTTCAAATTCGGGCAATTAAAGCTACATTTAGTCCCGGGAGCACAACCGATCTATAAAAAAGCTCGGCCGTTACCGTTAGCACTAAAAGGTAAAGTACAACAAGAGATCGAAAGGTTAACGAAAGACGGGGTGGTAACGCCGATCAAATTCAGCGATTGGGCAACGCCCATCGTTCCCATCATGAAGGCGAATGGGGGAGTACGACTATGTGGCGATTTTAAGGTTACGGTAGATCGCGTTTTGCAAATCGATAGGTACCCACTACCGAGAATAGAGGATTTATTAGCAACGTTGCACGAGGGAACATCTTTCACAAAACTAGATTTATCACGAGCGTACGCACAAATTCCTTTGGAACCGGCGTCGCGAAAAATCGTCACAATTAATACACACGTCGGGTTATTTCAGTATAACCGACTACCGTACGGTGTATCCACGGGACCGGGGTCATTTCAACGTATGATGGAACAGACGATTGGGGGCATGAGCGGGGTCGGATTTTTCCTCGATGATATTTTAATAACGGGCACGACAGAGACAGAACACTTACAGAGATTAGATCAGGTATTAAAACGTTAAGAGGAATGTGGTTTAACACTGGAGCGAGCAAAATGCGAGTTTTTCAAACCCGAGCTAACATACCTAGGGTATAAAATTGATTGCAAAGGAATACATACGACGGAAGACAAAGTTAAGGCTGTTATAAAAGCACCACCACCCAAAAATTTCACAGAGTTAGGAGCGTTTTTGGGACTGGTGAATTTTTATGGGCGTTTCCTAAATAACCTAGCAACAATATTGGAGCCTTTACACGAGCAGTTACGAAGAAAAACATTCGAATGGAATAAAAGTTGTAGCCGTGCGTTCGAAGCGGTAAAGAACGCAGTGGTCACCGCGCCAATCTTAATGCATCACAATCCCGATCTTCCATTAATAGTAACCGCAGATGCTTCCGCCGTCGGGATGGCAGCCGTATTAGCGCATCGAGTTGAGGCGAACGTAGAAAGACCAATAGCATTCAAGTCGCGTACACTTACAGCGAGTGAAAGAGCGTGGGCTCCGATTAATCGGGGAGCAGGCGCGATAATTTTCGCGGTAACACAGTTCTACATATACGTCTATGGACGCCGCTTCATCTTAAAAACGGATCACAAGCCGTTGACCCATATTTTTGGACCAGAAAAGCCGATCCCGATAATCGCAGCCTCACGACTCCAACGCTGGGCTTTTTTTTTATCACCATTTACGTATGAAATCGCATACATCACGTCTAAACAAAACGGTATTGCCGACGCACTATCGAGGCTTCCACTAGAAACTTTGAAAGGAAATCCCGCACCCCAACCGGAAATTATTTGCAGTCGGATGAAATGACAATCGATTGGAAGTCGATAAGAAACGAATCGCGAAAAGATAGGGTATTGAGAAAAATAATTATGTACACGCAAATAGGTTGGCCGTGTGACAAAGTAAACATAGAACCCGGAGAATCAACTTATCGAACAAGGAAAGACGAGTTACATGTAATTAATGAATGCTTGTTATGGGGGTATCGGGTGATTGTGCCAGTATCATTACGGCCAGCATTGTTGCAAGAATTACACAAGAGCCACATGGGTATAAGACGAATGAAGAGCCTGGCGCGATCGTATATCTGGTGGCCAAAAATGGACGAGGATATTGAACTTCTTTCAAAATCATGCGACACATGTTGTGAAATTAGAGACAATCCGCCGAAAAGCGTATTACAAGCGTGGCCGTGGCCGAATAAGCCGTGGGAGCGGCTGCACGCAGACTTTGCAGGGCCGTTATTTAACAAAATGTATCTCTTGTTAACCGATGCGCATTCAAAATTCTTCTTAATTCTTACGGCTCGTGAGCCGGACCCCAGAATAAATATAAATACTACCTCTAATCCGGTGTATATGATTCCCCTGTGTCACGATACTACATATTTCATTTATTGATATATTCTCATAGAAATAAATATTGTGTTTGGAAAGCCTATATAATTTAATGTAGTGTTAAAATTTGTTAACAAACATCAGATCATCTATCAGCTGTTGATGTTCATATTGAAAAATTTGATTCAATTTCAATTTAATTTAACTTCAATATAATATTAGAATATCGCTTGTTGATATTCAGTAGAGAAAATTCAGATATTCTCTAATCAGTTATCACTCGGTTGGAATAACCAATGATTTAATGTTTCATTTATGATATACAGTTGGAACGAGTTTCATACCTTGCGGTGTACGGCTTGTTTCAAAGCTCAGAGGGCCAGAAGGTAGTACGAGCGATTTCAGTCACAAGTTCAATACTCAACGCTGGACGAAGGTTGGTGCATGGGCAATCAAAGAGGATCAAGAAGGTCTATCAATCATCGCAATAGGTTGATGACAACGCTGGAGTATGCTGGCAAACAGGATCGCCTTATCAAGGTATGTAAAAGGGATACCTTGCAATGCCGCACAAACAGGTCATATTCACCAATAATAATGAAATATAATAACACAATGTTACAGGTGTGGATCAACGTTCAAGGATAATGCGCTGTCGTCGAGTTCTGGATCAGCTTATAAGCATATGTAATCATTATAGATTAGTCGTTTAGTTTTATTATGCTGGAAATAACATAATCTAGATAATTCTTGCTCAAAGTATATTCGACACCAGTGTTGTGAAAATTGTAAATTGAATTCTTATTCAGTTACTCATTACTTTGGTAATGCGTAATTGAATCATGTTCAATTACTCATTACTTTGGTAATGCGTGATTAAATCATGTTTAATTATTCATCACTTTGGTAATGTGTAATTAAATCATGTTCAATTACTCATTACCAGAGTAATGGGTAATTGAATAAAAATTAAATAATAACTGAATATTGAATAAATATTCGTAAAATTGAATAAATTTGATTCAATTATCAAAATCTACTATTGAGATCCTCAATATATCATTATTTTAGTAATATTTGAATAAATTTCTTTTCAATTTTATTTAACGTTGAATTTGTATTCGATTTTGTTTAATGTGTGATTATATTTTTATTTAATCACACATTACCAAGGTAGTGAGTAATTGAACTTCATTCAATTACACATCACCAAAGTAACGGGTAATTAAACCAGGTTTAATTATTCGTTCACAATGTAATGGGTAATCAAGTGAGTAATTTCACTATAAATGTAATCAACGACTCGAAATACTGTTCTACACCTCATACAGCTTTTACCGGCCTCTCCGTACTCCAGTAGTAATTCTTCATTATTATTTGTCGTTACAACTGGAATGAAATAAAATTGTTAATCCGTATATAATGTCTATTCCATGATTAATACCTTTTATAATAGGCATCAGCAAGCTTTCCGCATCGAAACTATCCTGGGTATTCTGAACTCTGCATTGCTCACCTGGAACTTTCAAACAATCGACAAAGAACCTTTTTTCAAAACCATTGCACTCATCGACGTGAATTTATAAATTAACGAGGTTACCGTGATGCTGCCGTATTTTTCTTAATTCCAATCAATATTAATATTAATTAATTTGATTAAAATTCAATTAATGCAATTTTGACAGTTAACGAAAATCACCGCTGAATTTACCAATACCTAGCCATCTGAAATCTATGTCGATAAAGCTGCGAGATGATATCTTTTTCAGGATGATGTTCCCTCCGCGGCCGCTAGGGGCACTGCGGACGAATCAAGCGGTTCTCATCCAGATTCGCGTTCGTCAAAAATATGCGTGGCCTTGAACCGGTCAACATCAAACACGTTTAGTGTATACTAAGTGTGTTTGATTTTGACCGGTTCAAGATCACGCATCATTTCTACAAATGCGAATCTGGATGAGAACCGTTCAGTTCGTCGGTAGCGCCCCTAGTGGCTTCGGAGGGATCTGGCCCCGATAACGATGTTGATCGCAGTTTTGTTTTTTTTCAACTGAATTTCTCGATACTGTTTCCATCGCTGTTATATTTTTTCCTCAGATGAATGTATCGATAAATTCAGCTAAAAAAAAAAACAGCGATCGACATTGTCATCGGGGCAAGATTCCCTCCAAGGCCACTAGGGGCGCTACCGACGAACGAAGCGGTTCTCATCCAGATTCGCATTCGTTGAAAATATGCGTGGCTTTGAACCGGTCAAAATCAAACACGTTAAGTGTACAATGCTGAGCCATATGTGGGAAAAATAGTAACAGAGGGAGGTGAGAGTGTCCCGTCTTTCTACATCGAAAAATTGTTAGAACCGCTAAATGGAACGACTCGGAATATCACGTGTGATAATTGGTTCTCTTCTATACCGATATTTGAGGAAATGCTTGCAGAGCACTCCATAACAATGGTCGGCACTCTGCGAAGGAACAAACGAGAAATCCCCGAAAGTTCTAAAACAGCAGGCGATGTACCATCGTGAAGGTTTACTTTTGATGGGACAAAAACTTTGGTACCCCACACTGCGAAGAAAAATAACATCGTTATCTCGCTCTCGACTTCAATCATTTGGCTGAGATTATTCAAGAGACGCAGAAACCGGAGATTATTCATTTCTACTATACCACAAAAGGAGACACAGATTATTTTGATCAAATTTTCCATGAATACTCCACCGCCAGAAAAACGCTCCGGTGGCCTATGAGAACTTGGATGGCAATGCTGGACCAGGGGGGCATTAACGCGATGATCCTCCACAATTCAAAGCGGATCTTGAAAATGAGAATCGCAGGACCTTCATCAAAAGTCTCGTCAAGTCTCTCATCAAGCCTCATTTGCAAGCGAGGCTACTAATTCTGAATCTCTGGTGCAACTTGCGCATTTACATTTGCACCATACTGCAAGAACAAGAACCGACAGCAGCGTGGGTTGGGCCACAAAAACCGGTGAGATGTGCATTCCGTTCAAGAAGAAAGGATTGCAAGATTCAATTTTTTTTGCAAACGATGCCAAAAACCCGCCTGCGAAGAGCACAGAATGGTGTATTGTTACACTTGCGCTGCAGTAGAATAAGTTGAATATGCATACCTTCTTCAAGTCATTATTATTATTATTTTTTTCACCAACTAAACTTCGATGAAATTGAATTTGCTCGTCACCATTATCTTTCTTATGAGGAAACGAAGAGATTTATGTACTTGCGAGTCCCATTATAGCTCCAGGAACGATTTTACGAACAAGAAACGCGTGGGGTAGATATTCACCCCAGTCATGAGTTAGGAGGTAGAAAAAAGATACATGTGTTCTAGGGTTAAATGACGATTCATCATTCCAAAGTAATTGTCCGTTATTTCGAAATATGCTACAGGATATTAGGTGTACAGGCAAGCTCGCTATAGCCTTTCTCGACCGGCCACCAATTCGTAGAAAATGAGACGAAATATTTAGGACTAGTCGGTACCCGCAACTGCTGCCGAGGACGTAGCTGCACTCGAGGCATGAATATTTTTACGGTAGGTATCACCCCGAGGAATGCACCGGATCCTCTTGGATTGTAATAATGTAACGATAAATACAAAAATTAAGCTACTCGCTATTATATATTTGTTATTTCCAATTATTTTGGAACTTCATAGCCTGTAGCATATTTCGGAATAACGGACAATTGCTTCAAAATGATAAATTTTTATTCAAATATAGCATCCTTGTATTTGTCAATACAATGAGAAATATACGTGAAGCATACTTTGGCGAAGAATGGAAAAAAAAACAAAAAATTGGTCAGGACTCGAACGTGGGGCGCAAAATTTCGAAGCCGTAACGCTAGTCACTGCACCACCGATCAACTTGTGCGGAGAGCGCGCGAGAGGACTTATGAAGCGGCGACGGAACTTTAACCGTTACTTTCTCGGAAACGGGCGAGTGTCTACGGATAAACCGAAATACGTGTTCGTTTATTTTCACTACTCTTTCATTCTGCGAAGTCCCGTGCAAAACCATGGGTTACACCTCGCGGGTTCTCCTCGTAAGTAAATTTTAGGACCCCTCGTAGTTGAATTTAATATTGACGTCTGACTACAGACTTCGATATAACTATCGAAGCCGTCTCCCCACAGGCCTGGGTGTGCAAGTACACCCCAAGGCTGTCTCGATTCCCTCCTAATCACGGACTTGGATATCAGAGATATCGAAGCCGCCTTCCTCAGACGTGGATGTGCACAAGCACATACCAAGGCTGTCTCAGACTTGGATGAGGAAAACCTCACCAGAGCTGTCCTCTAGCTAAAGATTTGACTTGAATTTAGTGAGACCAGCAGAGCGATTCTAGACCTTATGGCGTTAGTTAACGCCGGTCGTTAACTTTAAGTTAGCGCCTTTTGTTAACGTCTGGCTCTATCGATATCCGACGTCAACTTTACATCAAATATGGGCGTTAGTGCTTGTTTGCTTGCCTTTGTCTTTCCTGCTCGTCTCTCGCCTCACTTTGACCCCCTTTTGTATTTTGTTTACCTTTCTGGGTGTTTTCTTCCTGACTCTTGCCGGTATTGCTTATGCCTGGTTTTATAAACGAGGGGTACTCATCGACCCCGGGGTGAATTCCACCTCAGCGGTAGCCCTCAATTTTTGGCGAAAAAAGGGACGCGGGTAGGGACGCGGCTGAAATTGCTCAACTGAAGAATCGCGTGAAGGTCTTGGAGCAGAATGCCTTGAATCGTAATCTTATGATAGCGGGTGTTCCTCAGCTGGTAGGCGAAGACTTAGTCACTATCTTCCGCTCCACTATGGCTCTTCTCTCAGCTGTAGTCCCTGATCCGGAGATTGTCGAGATCGTGCGTGTGAAGAGCACCAGGGTCACAAATAAGCCGCCCTTAATACTTGTCAAACTGCAGTCAGTGGAATGCCGAAATCGTGTTTTTGCGGCCAAGCGAGCCTTTGGTCATCTTTACGCTGACCAACTTGGTCTGGGAGGTGAACATCCACACAGTCCAGTGTTCATCAATGAGCATCTCTCCCAGGCAGTGAGTAAGCTTCCGGGTAAAGCGCGTGAGCGTGGCAAAGAGTGTGGCTATAGCTACATTTGGGTGAAGAACAGCACGGTCGTGGCGAAGCGCGATTCGGAATCAGAGCCTCTTTTTATCCATTCGGAGGCTGATCTGGCTCTCCTGAAACCCAGTACCTGACTACCGCCAAGCTCCCTGAATGCCACCGTCGTCGGGGTACCCACTTGCTCTACAAGTCCCGATGCTCATCGTCCGAACATTGCTGGTTCAGATGCTGATGCCCGCAATACCCCGAACCTTAGAGTTGCATGCTTTAATGCCAACTCCCTGCTTGGACACATAGACCAAGTTAGACTACTTTTGGAGGCGAAATCGTACCATATAGTATCTGTCACGGAGACCTGGCTAAATGGAACTATTGTCAGCGACAATAACTACTTGTATACATCAATAACTACTGCTTTTTGCGGAATGACAGAGTCGGTAAGATGGGAGGCGGGGTCGGGGTTTATATACACAAATCTTTGCAGTCGAAAATTCTTGCCTGTTCCCCCCCTCCGTTTTCCAATGCTCCTGAATTTTTGATTGTAGAGGTGAAGTCGCTGCGTAGTAAGATATTGTTAGCTACTGTTTATCGGAGACCCAAGGGTCTGCTATTGGAAAACCTCCTAAGCTCGCTACTAAATTTAATTCCCAATTATAGTAATATTATTGTAGCAGGTGATCTGAACTGCAACATGAACTGTGATAATTTTGAGGCAACCTATCTGCGCGATTTAATTTTCAGCCACTCGCTTTTTCTCGTGCCCCATGGGAGTACCCACCATACGTCTCACTCTGAGTCTTGGTTGGATGTGATAATTATAGATTCACCGGACAAATTGAAGGCTTGTACTAAATCCTCTCATCCTTTTATAGGTCATGATCTGATCGAAATGGAGTATGAATTACCTCTGACAGCCTATAATAGCTCGACAAAGACATTTCGCGATTTTAAGAACTGCGACCATGACGCTCTAGATATCTCTCTTGCCTCGGTTGTCGAGGTAAATGCGATGAATGCAGCTGCTGGTCTTGACCAACAAGCTCGGATGCTTTGCGATTCCGTCTTATCTGCATTGGATAGACATGCGCCTTTAGTCACTCGTGAGCGCAGGAGACCTCCGGTGGGTTGGCTTTCGCCTAATATCAAGCAACGTATCAATTTACGGAATAAGCTATATACCACAGCCAAAAGATTAGGCTCAGCTGCTGTCTTCACTCAATATCGTGTCTTGCGTCGTGCTCTCAAGCAAGAGATCAAGAATGCCAAAAACGCCTTATTTCGGGAGCGATTGGGCAAGCTCACGGATGTGACGAGTATCTGGGCTGAACTAAAGCGGTTAAGTCTCGTTACTCCCACTAAATCCTCTGCCTCGCCCTTGCACCATTTCTTGAGTCAGCGACTCAATACCTACTACACGTCGGTTACCAGCGTACATCCGCCTTGCTCTTCGGAGGACCTAATTCAAATTCTCGTGACCCAACAGCCTTCGGCCTCACCTCGGTTCACTCTTGTTTCCGTCGAGAGTCGCCAAGTTTTCGAGATAATCTCTTCGTTTCTTGCAAAGTCGCGCGGACGGAGTCCGGATGGTATTCAGCTTGGATTTGTCATTCCATTAAGTAAGTAAGTAAGGTAAATCCCCCGGGCTCTGAGTCAGACACGAGACCGGTTGCGAATCTTTGTCACCTTTCTAAGGTGTTTGAACGGGTGGTTGCTAACCAAGTCACCTGCTACCTAGAGCAGAACGGCATCTTAGATAATCAGCAGTCTGGGTTTCGAAAGTTTCGCAGTACGCAATCGGCGTTACTTAGAGTGCTTGACGATGTGAGGGAGGCCGTCGATAACAGATCTGTCACTATTCTGATTCTGTTTGACTTCAGCAAGGCCTTCGACAGTATTAATCACGTCTATCTCCTAAGGAAACTTAAGCGACTCGGCTTCTCGGACGAGTCAATTAGGTGGTTTCACTCGTACTTGACCGGTAGATCGCAGGCTGTATTGGATCTCTTCGGGGGTCACTCAAGCTTTTTAATTAATTCTTCGGGGGTTCCACAGGGTTCCGTTCTCGGACCACATCTCTTTCTCATATTTGTTAACGACTTAGGGTTGGTGCTCAGGAATACACGTCATATGCTCTTCGCGGATGACCTGCAAATCTATCTACACGTCTCACCGCGGGAAATACTGGGTGCCATCGCGAAGATAAATTGTGATGCTGATGCTGTCTTGGGTTGGGCAGCAGAGAATGAGTTGCAGTTAAATGCAGTGGGATCAGATTCGTGTTCGGACTAAGGCGGGATGTACACATTACACCTTACCATGTGAAACTTAAATGGCTGTCGGTTGTGGGCTGTCGGTTGTATTTTCTGGATGCAGTCCTTTACCAGATCCTTTCAACTTCCTCACCATCCTACCTGCGTCAGCTATTCGTACAGGTCGACCCTGATACTCGTTAGTCAGCGCGGCTAGTGGCCTCCCAACAGGCCTCTGTACTTGTCGTTCCGATACACAGAACGGCGACCTATCGCAACTCATTTACGTTGTCGGCCATTTACTTCTGGAATAGTCTTCCACCGGAGGTTAGATCAGCGTCTTCGATCGAGGTTTTTACATCAAGACTCCTTGCGCACCTACTGTCCCTAGAACTTGAGCCGGGCTCGGCAGCTCTGCCGCCCAGACTTTAGACCTTGGAACTAACCTTGCACTACACTATTTAGTTCTATGCTTCGTTATTTATTCTTATCCGTTATGCGTAGTCAATTTATCCTAACTATTTACTATTATCTGTTATGCGCAATCAATTTATTCTAACTACTTATCTCTGTCGGTGGACACTTACTTGTATGCAACCTATTTGATTCTATCTATATTTACTATTTAATGGAATCTACTATGTGTAATCAAATTTATTCATTTATTATTTATTTATAATTTATCAATTCTGGCTATTTTTATCAATTTTATTTATCTATTATTTGTTTTTATTATTTATTTATTCATATCATTTATCTATCTTCAATTATTACGTGCAATCAATTTACTAAGGCATACCTGCTTTTGCTCTAGTTGTAGTACCATGTACCGTCCCGTACTGCTGTTTGTTCGTTAGCTAACATGCTACTATGGTACGTGGTGGTAGTCTAAGATGTCACCTTTTCTTTTCTTAGTATGTAAGTTATAATGATATTTGTTTATCCATGTGGTTACTGTTGATTCTCTGGTTGTGTATATTATCTGCTATACTGTCCGTATCCTGTTGTCAATCATGCTTCTTTTATGATTATGTGTTCTATTTATGTATCTTTTGCCCATTAACCCTATCAGGGTCACGGCATAATAAAACTCTTACTCTACTCTACTCTACTCTCTTTCCTCCCCCAGGATCCTGTGCACTGCCTCTTGCCAGCTTTCTCTATTCTCTTCCGGGTAACTGCACTCTTCCCATATGTGTTCCCACGTTTCTTCCCCCCCGTTGCATACTCTGCAGATTCTTTTCTACTCTTCTTCCCGGTATCTCGCCTCTTTTACTTCACCTCCCATTCTGAACCTCGCGATCCTTGTCCATCTGCTTTCCCCCCATCCTTTTATCAGGTAGGCCGGGATCCCTTCTCTTTTTATTTCCTTATACCATTTGTTGTACCTGGAGTTTATTATTTTTTCCCATCTTTCCTTTCGTTGTTCTTCCCTTTCCTTCTTCTCGATTTCTTCGTATATGCGTTCTTGTCTTCCTCCTTCTCCTCCGGCCTCTTCTGTATCTTCATTCCATTTTTCTTTTCTTTCCTTCCTTCTCCTCTCCCAGTCTGACAGTTCTCCGACCCTTTTCTCCGCCCTCTTCTCAACTTGTTCCCAGCATATTCTTGCCAATTCACTTCCTTTTCCCTCTTGCAGTCTTTTTTCGAAGTTCCAGGCCCTCTTTCCTGCCTTTGTTCTTAGTTTCATTCTCTCCACCTCTTCTCTTACCATGTATCCTGGTGTTCTTTTGTCCACCCCTAGCACCCATCTTATGTATTGTGACGCGGACCGTTGGTAGCCCTCGTTTTTATACCGGTGGATAATCGCGAGGCTAGTCCGCGTCGACAATGACGAAAAGAAAATTATTAATTATTGGAAATGTTGGGCGCCAGGCGGATAACCGCCACGTACTTCAAAATCTAAATAAGAGGCTACTGAAATTTTAAGCGGCGGCTAGCGACAGTACCGCGGAGAGGGGCGGGATTAATTTGAAGGATTAGCTAGGCATTAACAAACGACCCGTGGCGTAGAATTTAACCAAGAAACAAAATAGAATTTATTTAAAAAAAATAGAGTTTGACGAGTTTTACAGTAAATAAAGAATACTAAATACGCTCCCACGTAGGGTGGCAATAACAGAAAGAAAATATAACGAAAAAAAAAAATAAATAACTTGACAAATCAGTACCTCGCGGAACAAGGATTACCGATAAAAGACAGGAATATGCCCGCGAGGCGTAATAAGACTAATTGACAAAATTATTGCTTAAAAATTAACTTAACCTAACTCTGCCCTCGTAGGCGAAACGCAAAGGCTAAACAAAATCCACAAGACAATAACGTTCTGAATCTCTTCGTAAGAGAGAGCGACCGTGACGTAATTAGACTATCTTTATCGCACTCCGGTGCGACGCCCCCGGCTCTACAAAAAGCACTCGAATGCTACCAAACTCAAAAATCTTTCTCAACAATCCAAGCTCTAAACTCTAATATAATGTGAGACACTGGTGACGGCCTACCGACTCGGAGGTCATCTTACTTTGATTCTCAAAGATCAGCTACAAGCCTCGTGGCTTCTATCCAGGCAATATGGCCGACGGCCAGTACTAGATTCAAACTATGGATGGGTACAGTGCGTCAGCGCTTACCGTCTTCCAGCCACCTTCCAAATTTCCCGTATTCTTCGGAAAAATTCGTGATTTCCCTCACGGGATTATGCTTGTGGTGTTCAGACACTCGGCACTCACACACCAGAACTCGAAATGCGAAAATACACGGTAAAACTGAGGCCCACGAGGCGGAACTCGAATACTCGAATATTCCACGCAAAAACAACAAACTACAGCTTATCGCTACTATAGCCTGACGCAGAGTGTCGTAGACGGCATGGCGCCGATAGTCAACCCCCTCGTCAGGTGATCGAATATCGATTTGCCTATCGAACGTCTAGTTGCCTAGTTGAGGCGCTGGATCCTTGCCTCGCGCGAAAATTAAATCCTGCCGAATGAGGGGGTGGCCGTTTAGAAGAACGCGGTTCGCAGGCTCTTGGGGGTGGCGGGATTCACATCCACCACCGATCTCCCTCGTGGCTGAGTGCCCCTGGGACTCCCCCGCGTTCTCACATGTTGAGGCATCGGTTCCAGCGGATCTGTTAGCCCCCAGGAGCGTACGTAGCGTAACTTGGTGGTATAGGCGTCGTTCAGGCAGCGGTTCGTCGTCGTAGCCTCGTCGTTGGGCCTCGTATTACTGGCCAGGTCTCCCACATAATAGAGAATAGGAAAGTAGACAAAAAAAAAAATATAAGAAAAAAGCTTAGTTTACAGGTCGGTCACGGTCGCCTCTCGGAGATTCTATCGGCCTCGAGGCCGTGAATTACGCACTCACTCAGTTCATCCACTCAACCCTACGTAACTAAGGTCGTCCAAGGGTTCGGGAGTTGCTTGTAACTGCAGGGGCCCCATGCAATGTTACAGTATTTTTCTTGCACTGCTTCAACGTTTCCCCACTCTCTCCACCCCCATATCTCGGTGGCATACTCTATTACCGTCCAGACGAGTCTGCCGAATATCCACATCTTTCTTGCCCAGTCTTTCCCAAATCTTCTTTTCCCTATCCCCCATGCTTGCTTCATAACTACCCCGGCTTTCCTCACTCTGTCTTTCACGTGTGCATCTTGGTTTCCATTCTTGGATATCACGTATCCCAGGTACTTGAACTCTTTCACTTCTTCAATCTCTTCCCCTTTTCAATTCCATTTGATCTTCCTGCTTATTCCTCCTGCTTTCCTGTTGAAATTGTAATATAATTCATATATTATTTCATTAAATTATATTATAACATTATAATATCACGTTAATGCTCATGTTAGCTTGTTGTTTACATCTATTCGTCTATTTTAAGGACATATATTTATTTTCGTTGTTCTTTTTTTTTCAGCAATAAAAAATGTGTCGTCACTAAGCGGTATTCATAGTCAGGTCTTATATTTAAGACTGTCTCAAGTACGGTCTCAAGACGTTGTCTAGGTGCATGGTCGCCAAATAAGACGATCTCAAGACTTGCCGAAGAAGTCAGTCTTGACGAAGGACTGTCTTATTGGAGACAATACTTGACTAGTTTCATTGTTAAATCTTATTGTAAATGATCATTGTCTCAAATCACGATGTTTCATAATCAATTAACGCGGTCTTATTCAAGTAATAAGACGATATTATTTGAATAATCAAACAAGTCAGGTTCCGAGACTACTTAAGAAAATGCTTTATTCAAAAAATATATTTGCAGGCGTGCGACATATTGTGTTCATTTTTGATGATATAAATTATTTATCGTGCTGAAGTATTGAATTCAATCTGGGTATTGTCCTTCTGAGTGATTGCCCACGTACAACAAAAGAGACTGCTGCAGGTACCCGATATTCGTGTTATTTGGTGTTATCGGTAATAGGTTAGAAGCATTTCCGATAGTAGTTAGGTTCGGAAAATTGTGTAGAATAGTGACCAGTGAAGTTAAACGAAAATTCTGTTACGATGGCGCATTTTGTTGATTTGGTGAACCTTTACAATATTGACAACATGGATAACATGGATACAAACAATTCTTTGGATGACTCTTCGTGAAGATGAAGATGAGCAGGATCTGCGTATACCTAAACGATACATTCGTGATGGTCAGAAACCCTTCGAGTTTTATACAGACAACGGAATCAAACGACGTTTTCGATTTTCAAAAGACAGTGTCATGCATGGGCTATTACCCAGAATTCAACGTGGATTAGTGAAAGTGAATAATCGTGGTTTGCCGATTGCACCTGTGATGCAATTATTAGGTTGTCTACGATTCTGCGCTACTGCTAATTATCAGGTGAGTACCGCTTTAATTGTATACTTTTTGTACAGGGTATGATGGTATTGTTTTGTCAAGTTACTATTCAAATTCGTTGATACTGGCTGTTATTTACAGCTCGTAAATGGCGATTTGATATGTCTCTCACAGTCCACGATTTCAAGAGTAACCTTTAGAGTATTAACGCTACTTGCGGCTCAAATGTACGATGTTATCAAAATGCGTGCTACGGAAGAAGATCGGCTGTATAACAGGGACAAATTCAAGCAACTTGGGGCAGGGAAGGACGGTATTGGTCTTCCTGGAGTGGATGGCGCTATAGACTGCACCTACATACGTTTCCCCAATACGAACTTCCAAAACATGGCAGAGGTGTATAGAAATCGTGAGGGATATTTTTCACTAAATGTTCAGGTATGTCAGTTCGAATTTTCTATCAATACTAATTAAATGGATTATCTATCATTAACGATAAGTTATAATTTTTTTATTTAAATAATTTCACTCATCAACATATGATTTATCGCGGTACAGGCAGTCGTCAGACCTCAAATGGAATTTCTCGATATCGTCCCAGAATGGCCTGGTAGTCAGCACGATAGTAGAATTTTTTCAGAATTCGCGAATCTACACGAGATATCATCAGAGACAACCAACTGGAACTCTTGTCGGCGATGGTGGTTATCCCTGCTTCCCATTTCTGCTTACTCCATTGGGGAATCCAGTAACAGAAGCACAAGAAAGGTATTCAAAAAGATTATCAAAAACTATTCGATTCTTCCTAGTACTAGGGTGACTGTGAGGAAATACACCCTTGTGTTCTTACGTGCAGGTACAATGTGGTACAAAAGAGAACACGAGGAATTGTCGAGAGGACTTTTGGAGTATTAAAACGGAGATTTCCTTGCCTATCGAAAGGACTAGGAACAAAATTATTATGCAGCACTACAATAGTTGTAGTATGTGCTGTTCTGCACAATTTATCCCTCACGTTGGATAACATGCTTCCCGAAGATGATCCCTACGAAGAGGAAGAAGAAATTCCTGCTGAACCATCACATTGGCAGCCAGGAGAGGGCTTTGCTGTGGGACAAACCCTGATCGATCGGCTCTTCCACTGCAAATATACTTTATCGAACGCACATTTATGAACATTTATTGCATGGTTGAGCATAACAAAAATTGAAACTATTATATATATATATATATATTGTGACGTGGTATTTTGAAATTCCCCGCCACAAGGCGATTCTATCGAAAATGCGACGATGCGTGGCGTAGACAGGGTCTCCCGGAAAAAGGAAAAACTTAGGGAGAATAATTAGGCTTAACTGACGTTATTTTATTTTTGTAATTATGTAATCTCGACTATGGAAACCACGAGATGTCTACCGTCGTGAGAACTACCGATGCAAAATATGGCTCTACCGAACGTAAAGAACTTCCAATATCGTCAAGGACGACACTGTCGGCGCGCAAACCATGGTTGGTCCAGAAAACCCCAGGGTCAGCGCCTCCTCTCAAGTGGAAGATCTACTACCTCCAACTATCAGACTGGCGGCGTACAGGGATGTGCGAGAAGCACAAACAATCCTCCCGTCATCCGAAGAAGCTACCGCCTACAAGAAATTACACTACCGATGTGAGGGTGGCGTATAGGGTGATGTGCAGGTGCATCCTCACAGCCTCCCACGCAATGAGTCATCAGTCAGGGTATCTATCGAACTACTTTCTCTGAATCTGTTATCGCGGCCGTGGTTGGTCAAGAAAACCCCCGGATCAGCGTTCCAACCTGCGGAATCTTGTCGTGAGCGAAGCCCTAGTATGCTCAGCACGAGACTATGACCTACGCTTCTGGTGGATTGACGAATTATGTAAGGCCCCAGGAGAAATATCGCATAGTTCTGGCGAGCGAGACTTCAATGTGAGTCCAGCGTCAGGGGGTTCTAAAGGAAGGCGGTAATAGGAGAGGTATTAGCAGCGGCAGGGGTAGGATAGATCTCGCCTATCATACGTTCGTCAAAAACTTGTCGTTTAGCGACCAATTAGTGTACCGATATGTCACATGATCTACGCTAAGCTGAAGAATGAGCTGTTGGGAAGAAACAAACACTATACCGTGACAATCACGTGAAACCGAATGGATCCATGCTACCGAAAAGCGAATATTTCGTATTTTTAGCAGGTTAACCACTCGTTGCACTGAAAACCCCTAGGGTGATTTTGGCGTGCGGTCGATGAAACTCGGCAGCCATTGTTGGACATTGTTGTTGGAAACCGGCTGACTGTCAATACATCGCGGAAGGTAGACATGTGGGGTTATGTTCGCTTATTTTAAGCTAATGATAAATGAAGTGAATAAAACCTACGTGAATAAGTTATTGATATTTAGCGAAAATCGATCAATCAGTTTTAAATAATATCATAGTACAATCAACGAATTAACTTAAGCTATAACTGCAAATTAATTAGAATCAAAGAGTTCATCGAGAACAACCAATTCCTTGATTGTATTAAGATATCATTCAAAACTAATTGATAAATTTTTGATAAATATTCATAGCTTATTCACGTAGTTTTTATTCACCTTATTAATCATTTGCTTAAAATAAACGAACATAACCCCACATATCTACCTTCCGCGAAGTATTGACAGTCAGCCGGCTTCTATCAACAATGGCTGCCGAGTTGCATCGACCGCGCGCCAAAATCACCCTAGGGGTTTTCAGTGCAACGAGTGGTTAACCTGCTAAAAATACGAAATATTCAGCGTTCGGGCGCACGGGTCATTCGGTTTCACCTGATGGTCACGGTATATATATAATATGTGGAAGGATCGTGGAAGCAATCGACACACCTTGATTCGTCTAAAAAAAAGAGTTTTTTATTTTTTGGACTTAGAACTAGGATCACATGTGCGTGGCGTACTAACCTCAAAAAAAGAGAATCAACAAATAAATGTTCATGCTCCTACTTCTGCAATCCGAATCTGGTTACCCAATATTGATATGTCACTTAGTATTAAATAATCCGCAGCTACTTAATAATTGACTGCTAAATCATTCACGTGGTTTTAGTGGGAGTCTGAATATCTCTATTTGTCTATCTATATGATGGTAACTGTGGCGGTCTTCTTCGATTTCTCGAAAGCTTTCGACAGGGTCCGGCATGACGTGCTACTCTCGCTACTCAGGGAGCTAAATTTCTCAAACTCGGTCCTCAGATGGCTTTGCTCTTACCTCATTGGCAGAAAACAGGCAGTCCGGGATGGACAGGAGAATATTTCGAATTGGCTTCAGGTCGAGAATGGAGTTCCTCAGGGTTCGGTACTTGGACCCCTCCTTTTCTCAATTTATGTTTCAGATCTCGGGAAAAGGATACGGCACTGCAATCACAGTATCTTCGCGGACGACACGGTCTTTTATCTACATTGTGCACCATCGAAACTCGAAACTGGTATACGACAGGTCAACGAAGATGTAGCATCATTCTATGCATGGGCGCTTGAGAAAGGGCTACTACTCAATGCAGATAAGACAAACGTCATGGTCATTGGAACAACTAGGCATATAAATACTATCAACCTCATCAGCCTGGCTCCAGTCACTGTTCATGGGCAGCCCCTTCAATATTCGACGGACACAAAGTGTCTTGGGATCACTATAACAAACAAACTACAGTGGCATCAACACACTGACTCCACAGTCAGAAAGATCTTCGGCACACTTCATCAGCTGCGGATAAATAGAAGAAACATTCCCAGAGAACTCAGGGTTCTTCTCATAACCACACTAGTGTTCCCACATATTGACTACTGTTGCCTCATTTACCTGGACCTGACGGGCGAGCAAAATCTTCTCCTGCAAAGAGCCCTAAACGCATGTGTGAGATTCATCTTCGATCTGAGAAGGGATGAACATATCACACCTTACTACAATAAGCTTGGATGGCTCAAGATCAACGATAGACGCAAATATTTCCTTGGGTGCATGATTTACAACATACTCAGGACTGAAACACCTCGCTACCTATCGCAGTATTTTGTCTTCAAGGATCTGACGTTATCACGCGACACAAGAGCACAAACTGACCATCTTATCGTGCCAATCTGTAGAACCGAACTGTTAAAGAAGTCCTTTCGAGCAGCAGCACCACAATTCTGGAATTCACTGCCCACCGAAATTCGGAACATAAAGAGTCTAAATTCATTCAAAGCCAAACTCTTTACCCATCTCTTCGAACTGGCATATATTGGCTCATGCGCAGAAGCGAGCTGAGGTCCTTTTCCTATTCTTTTTTGCCGTACCCGGCATAGGTTTTTTCTGCAGTTTTCCCTATAGCCACGTCACCAAATGGGGGTACTCCTTTGAACTTGTCTGCAGACTAAATTTTCCGTTCTCACTTGTATTCTTTTATCTAACTTTTTTTTTAATATTATTATGTTATCTATAAACTATTTATATAACTAACTATTTATATTATTTAATTTTACTCTTTTTCTTTTCTTTATACTTATGGTAATTATTACTGCTACTATTACTACTTAATTACCTGTATGATTTTTCTTTATACTGTATTGGTAATGCGCTTGAGGGGACCTGTCCCAGAGCGCCAAATAAAGCTTACTCTTACTCTTACTCTTATATCTGTATATGGTCTACTGCTCTCCCTCTTGTCCGTCTGGTGGCGCCACCTCCCAAACGTCTCATCATTGGAGCCGGATATGCGTGTACAAGTACATACACAAAGCTTACATATATATATATATATATATACATATCAATTATTTAATTTGGTAAAGCATATCAGGCATTATTTTCCGTACATGCGAGATTCCACTCCTCTAGTTCAGCTTCTGCTGTACTGCCTTTCTGAGTTCCAGTTAGTGAATTTTCGACAAATGCTCTTTCCTCATTCGGTTGCACACATTTAGGTGGTATTCTGTCATAACCGCGATCGTCTGTTCATGCCTTGACTTTATTTCAAAAATTTCTACATCTTGCCTCTGGAGAGCTGAGATCCTTTAAATCTTTGCGGTGTCTCTTGCTATCTTCTCCGACGAATATGGTTGAATCGATGCGGACGTTGAAGTTCGAGTTCGGTTTTCAATTGCACGACGTTTCTTACAAACTAGCTGAGGTGTTTCTATAGATATCAGAATCAGGTATATTGTATGTTCTGTATTACAACATACCTACTCATCAATCATAAGATCATCCATACAAGATGTTGTTTGTAATCTATAGGGTGACCCAGAATTCGTGTCGAAGAATTTACGGGGTAAATCTTGATCAAAAACGGGATCGAAATTTCCTTAGCCGTTTTTTCCGGAAATGCTTAGATTTCTTGTTATAATCGTTTTCATTTCAGCCAATGACGCGCGATTTAAGAACGGGCGCTTGTCCGTGTGCTTGCCGCTTGGTTGTGTGTACTTTTTTTCGCGGTGACAATAGGGTGAGAGACGCGCACACAACCGAGCGGTAATCATATCGACGAACGGCCGTTCATAAGCTGCGCGTCATTGGCTGGATTTGAAATAATTATAACGAGGAATCTAACCATTTCCGGAAAAAAACGGTTAAGGAAATTTCGATCCCGTTTTTGATCAAGATTTACCCCGTGAATTCTTCGACACGAATTCTGGGTCACCCTGTATAGGTCACTTAAAAAATAAAAAATATGTACCGGGCTCCATATATTCTGAAGGAGAGTTAGAAGTTGATGCAGTTTTGGCGCTTGCAGGCATGGAAGAGGACGTTTCAAATTTGGAGCGAGCAACGTGAATATCAGTATCGGCCGATAACGTCTCTTGCAAATATTCAAGTACTACTCTCTCATCAAAATCCTCTTCAATTTTATCATTAGGATCTGGAACATGGAAATATGATACAAAAAAATTATGCGAAAAATTATGAACCAACGATTTGTAGTCAATACAGTCTAGTTTAAAAATCAATTTGAAAAATTACGATCGGACCACTTCTCGAGCAAGGATGGCTTATCGGAAATGATGCATGGAAGAATTTAATTTACAATTGTGCAAAAACTACTTAGCCGACAGTGCCTATTTTTCGCTCACCTTATTTAAATGTTATTCACTACTACTTCGCAAAAGGCCTGTGCTACGACTTGTGAAATGGCGGAGTTATGAATTTTCGAAAAAAAACACCTTTTTTGAAGGCTTTTTCGATTTTTCTCGGTTAAAAATGCCACGATCGAGTCGATTCGAAGCTCATTTTGAAGGTTGTTCAATTTTCTACAACTTTTCTTTGTGGAGTACCAAGATTGCTCCATCAGTTTCCATCCCAGAAGCGAAAAACTACTAAAAAATCGGATTTTTCGTTTTTAAACATCGTGGCACAATCAGATTTCAGATGGGGTTTTGTCACGAAAACGCTTTTTTTTCCTCTATTGACTGGACTACTATTGGATTCGTCATTCGCCGCGAAACTTTTTAAGATTTTACCACTGCCGGTTACGAAGTGGTGAATGTCTTACCATTTGAGTAATTATTACGTGTATTCTAAATGAAAATAAGCCTGCGATCGTACCTGTTGCAAAAACACGGAGCTGTTTTATTGTCACTGCTATTCTATCTTTCAAATTCGTAGAAATTGTGACACAATAAAACGAGTGTGTCACAGAGAGTGGCTAAGATACGTGACAATCGGGCTGCGACCGGAAACGTAGGTGGTCCTCCGGTAAAACTTACTGAGCGTGACCGAAAAGTTTTGGGGCTCATGGGCTTCGACTATGTTGAAGGAGTAGAATGTCTGGATGCCTTCCCAGAAAAACAGGTGATTATATTTCTTCGCACAAATGAATCAAAAAATTAAACGTAGTCAAATAGTTAATAGCACGTTATTTGCTTCTTTAACAATGATTTCAGTCAAACGCCTTCGAACTACTGGCAGAAGGAGAGGGAGATGTTATGAAAGTCACTGGCAGTCATCTAACAGTGCGGGACAGTCACGAAATCAGTTCCATCGAGTATAATGGTAAGTTACTTTTACCGGTAATGATAAATTTCATTCACATTGAGGTATAAAATCTAAATTACAAGAAAAAAAATACGCTTTCGTTTTAGACTTTGAAATGCAGACAGGCTCGGAAAGCATCGACGTCATGCTGCTGTTACCAGGGGACGAGATCTTGAACAGCGATGAATGAGAATTGCCACCCGCAGCGTCGGTGGTAGGGGAAACTGCTTCTTCGGAACCCGGGCCCAGCGGTTTACAAACGTCAATTTAACACAGAGAGACACCAAGAGCTGCAAAGCCCAGTAAGCATGAGCGAATTTTTTTTTTTTCTCACAAGACACAAAACCATGTGTGCAATGTCGGTTTTATCTTTCAGGTCGTGAAAGGTTAGGCACACGGCTGCAAATCGCGCACGAAGATTCTTCGACTCTAGCTGAGCGACAAATTTCATGCATGGAGGTAATGATTATCTAAATTCATGGCAGTTTATTCTCAACGTTAAACGACATTTTATAATAAACTCATGAAATTGAATTACGTAACGTCAACGTAACAGAATTTTCAGAAGAATGCACTATTTCATGGCTCAAATGTTGTTAGAGTTGCTAGATAGACGAGGTATAAGGGGTATTTTTACTCAAACTGGGAAATGATGTACGTATTTTGCTATTTTTTCCCCATTAAAGTCGTGAAATTAAGAATTTTGTCCTATTAGTTTGTTGCGTTAACCTTACGAACTTCAACCTCATATAAATTCGACCTTGGAATGAAATTTAAAACATTTTTTTTTTGTAGATGTTCGCCAAATCTATACAGCAAATCGCCAACAACGACAGACAGAGAAATTAGATACTCGTACGTTTGCCGTAGCTCAACAAGCACAAGACCAAACTTTTAATGACTTGGTCTCAATGTTGAAAAAATGAGTGGAGGATGAAAAAAAAGAAATTTTATCACGTATGAAGATTATTATATTCAAGGACTAAAATTACTTGTTCATGTTCTAATAATTAAAAACAGTTCATTTTAGCAAAGGTTTAACAAAGTTCTATTTACACAGTACCTGACTTGGTGAAATAAATATTATACAATAATAATTGGTTGAATGTTGACGGTAAGTTATTAACGAAATATATCCAGATCGAAAATATCAGCTTCATCAATCCTATTAATTTTATCAACCTTCTGCATCGCGGTAGTTGAGCAACCTTTCTCTCGTAATTTGACGTTGGATCCTCCGAGCTAAAGCCCGTGGACCTCTTTGATCTAAACCATCGATATCCATGGGATCGTCGTTTACGTTGTCACCATGATCAGCAGCTATTGGTGCGCAGTATTCTTCATCATTCGGACGATAATGAATCCTCATATTATGCAGTACTGCATATGCATTCACTATTTTCGCAGCAAATGTCGGTTTGTACATTAGCACACGCTGATAGGAAAGACATCTCCATACAAATTTAAATACACCAAAGAAACGTTCAACCACGTTCCTTGCCTTACAAAGCTGCTGCGTGTATTGAAATTGTTGAGTATCTTCCGGAAAATTAGCCAAGGGTGTCATGAGCCATGATTTTAAAGGGTACCCAGCATCACCAATAAGCCAAGTTCTACGTTCTCCACGATTGTCATGAAATTCCATGGCTCGGCGGATTGGTGATGTACTCCAGATGTATGCATCATTTCATGCACCTGGGTACCGAGCATTGATATTCAGTAGTTTCAAATTTGGGTTGACAATCGCCTGAACGTTCAAAGAATGGCGACCGTGGTGATTCATGAATGCTTCTTCATGCTCAAAAGGGGCGAGAATATGAACAAAAGTGTAGTCTATAGCACCGATAGCACCCTGAAATGGCTGCGAAGCGGTTAATAAGAATTTTTGTCGCGCCCGCTGTCTATCTTCGTCAGTCATTGCAAATTTGACCCATCTACGTAGCAATCGCTGATTTATCGATTTGGTTACAGCATGGAGGCAACGGCTTGTTGTTGGCTGGCTAACATTGGTATGAAATTGATTGCCGGCACTTCTTAGATAGTTGCCTTGAGCATAAAACTGAATAGCAATCAACACCTGTATTAAACATTTATACATGATAGTAACGATACAATATTAGTTTAATGAGATGGATTAATAAAAAAAATAAGTTCAAAAGTTACCTTAATTTCGGGGCTCAAGCCAGTAGTTCGTTGACCACGCAAATCTACTCGTAGTACATTAACAATATCTATTACAAGTTGAGGAGTCAGACGAAAACACTCTAAATTCATCTCGTGGCAGTTCAAAGAGGTTTTGCGCATCTCTCAGCCGTCTTCGTTTGACACGCCATTCTAGCCGACGCACTCTTTCAGCAAGGAAATAAATTTCCCAAGCCAAATATTCGAGGGCCATGTTTACTAACAAATAAACAGACATTATTCAATAATATGCGTAAGCCAAATAGTAGAAGCACCATTTGTAGATTATGTAGAATTTGAATCAACTTATAAATAGATAGGTCCAGTTTCACATTAAATCCATGGTATGAATTATTATAAAAGTACTTTACACACCGGTTTTTTTTTCAACGTTTAAATTATTGTTATCGAGCCTAAGGATGGAAATAAAATTATATTTATCATAATTTATAACACTTCTAACCGCACTTTGATATGTCGATATGCAATAGCTGACGGTATGGGGAGTGGCCTTAGTCGGAGGGGCTCCCCAATCCATGACTGGCACCGTGGTTCGGCGGTAGTTTGTTTATTGTTGTTTTGGGGGGGTTGGAGGAGTAGGAATTGGATAAAAAAAGGAGTAGTTGGGGAATAGCGGGGTATGAGGGTTAGGTGGACATTAGGCCCGTCGAGATTTGCGGGTGGGAGAGGTGAAGAGGGTCCTCCTAGGAACGGGGAGAGGGAGGCAGGAGGTAGGAGGACGTCGGGCTATTGGATGGACCGGGAGAGCGATACGAGGTTCCTTTGGCAGCGTTCCGATCACTTGGTGGAGGTGCTGTGGCGGTTGAATAAGTTGCGGCCGTGTTCGTTGCGGGGTCGAGAGGTCAAGTTAACGACCGGCGTTAACCCTGGTAGGAATTTTTCTAGGCCTGTCTAGATTTTTTTAAAATTGCTAGACTGTAGATTGGCCTGCCTAGGCCTGTCTAGTTAACCTAGACAACCTGAAACTTTTAAATCATCATCAATTCTGCTAGAAAAATCTGTCTAGGTTTTCATCTAGCGAATCTAGATAACCTAGAATTGCTTACAGTAATGCGGTCTTCCAGATGTGCTGTCTAGGCCTTTCCAGATAGTCTCGATTGCCTTAGGTCGTGAATCGTTTCCACACTCTTCTGGGTAAACTGCCTGGAATTTGCCTAGTAAACTTTGTTACACGCCGAAAAAAAAAATCTAAAAAACATTTGCCCGTCTGCACAAAAAGGCAGCCTGGTGGTCGGCCATCTCCGGCGCCAAACCCGAAAGTAGCCGAACCAGGCGCAATGATCGGGCAGCGTCGGGAGTCGGCCCGAGTAGGGTCGACACACGGCCCGGAGCACCGACCGCCGGTCCTGCCCCACTACCGCGGCGCGGGCCAATGGGCGCTGCACGCCAGTAAGGTCGGTCCGCGCCGCCAGTATATAAGTAGGGGCCGTTGAGCTCATAAGTCACTTATCTCCAGATCTCCAGAGAAGCAACAACCAAAGAACAAGAGAAATAAAAAAGCCATTCAGAAATTACCTCGGATGTCTTATTGGAAACCTCAACAAGACAAACGAGTCCTTTTTAGGACTCAAACCCCTAGACCCTACGAGCCACCGCCAGACTCACTCCTCTGGCTAGGAGTCAACCTTTTCCTGCCGAAGGAAGCCGAGGCCGAGCAGGATGCACTAAGACTCGCACGGGGTTACGCAGCTGAGATTAGCTGGCGTACCCAGCTCCAACTAATTGACCGAGAAACTCGACCAGCGCAGACTCCCCGATGGGACACCCGAAACGTTGTTTCCGGGATCAACCGCCGAAATAAGGGGATCCAGCTGACGGACTGGTCCTCCAGCAAGTCCGTTTTTATAAAACCCGAGACCCGAGGATTCCCACCTCGGGTACTCCAGGAGCAAAACCGGGAAGAAGAGGTACGCCCCCTCTCTGGTGGTTCTCCACAATAGGAAAACCCCTTTCGCCTCTCCCAAAATCGCCAGCCCATTGAAGAGGTAGAGAACGAACTCCTCTAATAAGCTATTACGCCACCATACCGTCTAATAACCTGAATAATCTAGATAACCTAAAAATTATAAAATCTGAATTATTGTAAAACTTTCGTCACAGAATAAGGACGTACAGCGATCATACGCACGATACCTCGGAACTTTTTGCATTATCAGCTTTCCTGACCTTGATCAAGTATAGCCGCCATAAGCAGTCTGATCATTATGATACACGTGCACGGTCGAATCCAGATCAGTCTTTTTAATTAAGAGTACGTATTGACTCATCGCGTTGATATGGACTCTGCTAGTAAGTACCGTTTGAGAAAACACCGATCGAAGAAAAAATTGAATGACATCCTTGAGAAAATAATAAGTGAACACGAAAGAAGATCGGTGTTTGACGCGAATGAAGATCAGTGTGACACGAGTCACGGAGGCAGAAGTAATTTTAAAAATTAATTAGTGGGTGATTGTGCTTCTGAAGCCCAAGGAAGTCTGAGTCCGGATAGGGAATGTGGCGAAGACGTTCAAGAGGAAGACCAAAACATCGATGATTCAGCCGAAATTCAAAAGGTAGGTACGAATAATGACACTGAAAGCAGCGCAGAGGAGCTTGCGAATGAGTCAGAAGAAGAATCTATTATGGAAGACAGCGATAAAGAAAATCAAGATCCTGTTGGAAATGCAGATCCTAGAGGCGACGGCAATAATATACTTGATCGGTATGATAACTATTTAGAAGGTGAAGAAGAAATATCTGAGATACGCAAGTGGATTATCGATTGCAAAATTCCCCACAATCATTCTGATTTGCTGCTTAGAATTTAAAGTCGCAGACTATTACCAAACCTACCACAGTCGACGGAAACTCTACTCGAAACAGCCTCTGCAGAGCACACGAAAGGAGAACATGCATACTTGGGCATACAAAAAGGCTTCTTAGCTTGTTATTATTGGAGGTAGGAGAGGGGTTGGAGGGAGGGGGGGCCACCCGCCCACCCACTTCCCCCCTTCCTCCAGGGGGTTACTTGGACTATGTCCACTGCTTAGATGCTTCTTCTTCATCTCGACGTTTCGGGCGCTGAAATCTGCTCTCGTCCTCAGGATGGTAGTCTGGCGACTTCCCATAACAGAGTGATCAAATTCCGTGCTCCCACCGGTATATATAGGTTGGTTGTCGGTGGCGCCAGCTATGACTGGTGGCGTCGCTTTGGCCTACTCATGGCTTCCCTCACCTCATCCCTGTACAAAGGTAACCACAGTTTGTTGAGTTCTATGCTGGGTTGACTTACAACATTTGATGTGACTGCTATACAGGCTGACTCCTTCAGCTTTCGTTTGATAGGATCGGATTTTTTCAACAATATCCGGGCGTCATCCCATTGAAAGTGGTGTTCATTCTCCCAAGCGTGATCGGCCAATCTTGATTTCGATCGTTTGCACATTCTAACGTTTTTCCGGTGTTCCTGGATGCGAGTGTTTAAGGGCTTTCCGGTTTCGCCGATGTACACGTCCCCACATTGGCATGGAATTTCATAGACGCACTCCTTACTTTCTTAAGCAGTATGTCGGGGCTTGGTTTCTGTCAACAACCCACGCAGGGTGGACGTTGATTTGAAACGTACCTCAATGTTATATCTTCTGCATAAGCGGCGGATCTTCTCCGCAGTCCCCGCTATATAGGGAATCGTCATGGCAAAACCCGGGGTGTCGCTGTTCACAGAGTGTTCTGACCGCGTTCCTTGTGCGTTGGTAGTTCGTTGTTGCGCTTTTTGAATGACACTATCTGGATATCCGTTGTGTCGTAAGGCATTCCGCACTGTTTCTAGTTCCTTACTAAGGCCTTCTGGCGTCGTGCTGATCTGGAACGCGCGATCCATAATACAGTGCGCCACACCTTTCTTTGTGCTACCTGAGTGGTTCGACTGGTAGTCTAGATATTTTCCCGTGTGCGTGGGTTTCCGGTAAACGCTTGTTTGCAAGGTATTTCCCCGGCCCCTCTCTACTAATGTATCCAGAAATGGGAGCCTATTGTGGTCTTCGACTTCCATTGTGAAATGGATCGACTCCCTTACGCTGTTTATGTGGTCTTTGAACACCTCTAACTCTACTTTTCCATGAGGCCAAATCGCAAAGGTATTGTCAACATATCGGACCCGCAGCGATGGTTGGAGTTTTGCCGTACGCAAGGCCAGTTCCTCGGAATGTTCCATATATAGATTCGCCATAACCGGCGACAGAGGGGAACCCATTGCCATACCTTCGTCCTGCCTGTAGAACTTGTCTGATACCTGAAAGTAGGTGGTGTTTAAACACAGACCGAGCAGTTCGATAATACCTTCTACGCTCAGTTCGGTTCTCTCCTTCAACGTCAGGTCCTGTTCCAACCTTTCTCTGGCAACTTGCAGAGCTTCTAAGGTAGGGACATTAGTGAATAAACTTTCGACATCAAAGCTCACCAAGACGTCTCCGGGTTGTATTCTTTGGTTACGCATCAGTTCTACAAAATGCAAGGAATTTTTAACGTACGACGGGCTCTTTCCAATAAGTGGTCTTATAATTGGTACGAGATACTTAGCCAATGCATAACACAGCGAGTTCCTTGAGCTGACAATGGGCCTGAGAGGGACTTCAACCTTGTGGATCTTCGGTAAGCCATACAGATGGGGTGGTTTGCTATGATGAGGCGTCAGCCGCGTTCTCAGCCTATCACTCAGTGCATCGCTGTGCTTCCACAGTGTTCTATACACTTTGCCCTCATGGCTACTGGTGGGGTCTTTCTTTAACAAACTATATTTACCCTTCTGCAACACTTGGTTGATCTTCTCTTTGTAGCTGTCTGCGTCCATGACTAGTGTGGCGTTACCTTTGTCGGCCGGTAATATCTTCATAGATCTGTCCTGTCTCAATGTCTGAATTGCTAGCTGTTCATTCCTGTTTATATTAGACAAAGGTTCCACCTTTGAGGCTTTTTCCAGGGTAGATCTGAGTCTGTAGCGGAGTTCTTCCCGCTGTTCTTCCGGTATTCGCGCGAGTACCCTTTCGGTCGCACTGATGGTGTCCAACACCGGTACTTTTTTCGGGGCCATCGTGAAGTTCAAACCTTTGCTTAGAACCCTTTCCTCCGTAGAACTGAGATTGCACCTGGACATATTTACCACTGATTTCACCCGTTCCAATGTGTGCACTTGCTTACATGTCTTGCTGTTGCGCGGTGTCCGTTTGAGTGCTTCCAGTTTTTTGATATGTTTGACCTTCAAGATCTCAGTTGACTTCTGTACTCTGGCGACAATGGTTTCCTTGATTCGATTGAACTCCAACGGCTCCATTACGTCTTTGATGTCTTGTTCCTGCGAAATGATGTCTTTCTGCAACAAATATCGTCTCGACCTGTGATAGTTGATCCGTTCCTGCCGCAGTTTCTTGTTGGCTCCGTCCACGATTTTCCTTGCCTTAGCAGTGACAATGCTACTTTTTAGGGCTATACCCTTGGGGATGACATTTTCATGTTTTGCTCTCATGAGAAATGTAAGATGCTGATGTTCTTTATTCTCTTTATGGTATAGGTCTTCTAGTTTGCGGAATTTGAGGCTAAAACCGTGTCCATAACGGTTGTAACAAAATACAGTCCGTAGATGTATAGTGTTATGTTTTAGACTCGCAAACATGGGCGGTTAAATTGTTATAAACAAAAAACATAAAAAACCGTTTTTGTTTTTTTCGTTTTTCGCTTGTAAAAGCTGAACCGATGGAGCAATCCTGGTGCTCTTAACAAACAAATTGTAGAAAATAAAAAGACGAAAAAAATGAGCCCTATACGGTCTCGATCGGATTAATATTAACGGAGAAAATCCGGAAAAACCAGAAAAATCTGCGTTTTTTTTAAATTTATAATTCCGCCATTTTCGAAGTTGTAGCGCGGGCTTTTCGCGAGAAAGTAGTGATTTACGGGTACTTTACGTGTGCACAATTCAGGCGCTGTCGGATGATTAGTTTTTGAGTAATTGCGATTTTAATTTTTTCATGACGTATCTTGCAGAGCGGCTGGATGCTCTGGTAGTGGTCCGATTTCTGTTTTGAAAACGGATTTTGAAAGTAAAAGTATATCGCTACAAAATGTCTATCCTGATTTTGCGTTAAAATGCTGCAAAATGGGTGAAAAATGCCCGTAAACATGCCCGAAAACGGCAGAGAGCGCGAAAGCGGTCAAGTAGTGGGGGTACGAAGCAGACGCGGGGCGGTGAGTATATATAGTAATACAAGCGCGCGGTGCACAAGTACGAATCTTCACATCCGATTATCTCAGTGGGTTAATTTACCTCAAAATCAAAAAAAAAAAAACGTCAAAATCGCTCCAGTAGTTGCTATTATTAACTATAAGTTATATCAATGAATAACAATTCAAGCTCGACAGGTGGTCTCGTTCGTAGCAAGGGATTAACCCGGAATACCGTTAGTATTAGCTTGACGATATTCCCGTCGTTATATCATTCATTGAATGGTCATTATAATATGTAGGGGTGCGAATAATTAAAACTAAGGAATTCTGGAAAACAGTCCTAACAGGATGCAAAGTATAAAATGATTGAATTTGGAATGAGCGAAACGGAGTAACTCAGCTTTGGTCGACCTGGCGTTACATGGGACGCTTAGAGACGGTTTGAATATTTGACGCCCTCACCTTCGTATTAACCTTGTAGTCTTTCCCGTTTATCGTTGTAGTTAAGTTTATTCGAAAGAGTTTTTATCGCGTAATGATTATTTAATAGACTGGTTTAATGTTGATTCTGGATAATAGTTCTTGAACTGAAGTTAAATTTATAAAAATAAATGTTCGTATTTGGATTTATCTGAATGTTCGTTAGCCCGGACTGAAGATAGTCTTCACACAGGAGTTAATTTAAGGAGGGTAGTTGATTCTACAGATAATTGAATTGTCTTAATATTACTTATATCCGGAGGGGATATAAGGCTTAAAAGGGTTTATTCGATTCAAAGTTGATTATTAGAAATAATCTAAAATGATGTGTCTCTGCACTTTATTTAGGTTTAAACGGATCACTAAACTATTAGATTTTATCACGTTTGAATGAATTCATTAACGGGTACTGAGTCCTTTATACCGTCACTAATTTGTAACAAAGAAAGATTTGATACACTCTTGGCTCTAGTTAGCACACGGGTCGATACATCCACGCACGTCGCGTCGCGATTTACCAGAAGAAAGACCTTTTAAATAGTTATCAATATAATACATAAATCTAGAAGGGATCTATAGCTTGAATTTAAATGTGTTTCTAATCCTAGTTATTTATTAATGGGTACAGAGTCCTTCGTATTACCACTCGACTTTAACAAAGAAAAGATTGAATACAACTCGTGGCTCGATAATTGCACACGGGTCGATACATCCACGCACCTCGCGATTTACCAGAAGAAAGACGCTAGTTCAAGTTCAAAGGCGACGAGGTCCCCGCGGTTGCAACAATGTATGTATTACTGCGCGCGTGGCTTAGCCAATTAGGATTTTACTTAGTGACTATTTGTCGCCTGATTGGTTTGGGGACTACTTGCAGTTAAGCGTAGGAGCGGGGCCCTGATGACGTTGTGCGGTCCCATGCTACTCCACGCCTCACCTATAGTCTACTCATACTAGCTTAGTTTGAATATCTCCAATCTACATTTATATCTCCATTTTAGATTCAAATTACCATGCATTCGATTGCTCCTTCAATTTAGTAATGTTTGATTTAATACCGTATTATTTTATTAATGATTAGCTTAATTTTCCCTATTTCTTTGAAAAAATGAGAGAGAAAGAAACTACACCTATATACTACTTCTAATAGTGTGAGGATGAGTGGTCAGCAATACTGGGGTTCCAGTGTTGTTTCGCCGTTATCTGCACCTACGTGACTCATAAGCCATTTCAAGAAGGGATAAATATTAGTTACAATTAAATGTTGTATTTCAAAAGCGTTCATACTCTACATCACGTTTAAAAATAAAACGAGTAAACTATTGCGCGTCAAAAAGAAATGAAACTTATATTTATCTGATTTCAAAAGATGATAGAAATTAGTAAAAAAGGAATTTAGGTTTTTGACGTATATCAAAAGCTACGCACGTAACATTAATTATGTTTTTTAATATTCCTGAATTGTGAAAAGGGGTTATGCTACTTCGGACAACTGACAAAGTGTGACTATTTTTGGGATTAAATCATGTATAAAGTATGGAGAAATATGTTTCCAATCCTTCGTTTGTACATAAATTAAAGTATATTTTGTAGCAGTTTTATGAAAAAAAACTGGTCTGTTCTCAAGTCCGGAATTCAGCAACAAATTCTAGGTTATGCTTAAGATTACCACGTGTAGAGCTTCATCCATTGACCTAGATGTTTTTCGGAATTAGAAAGACCAAAAAATTTGCTTATATGTAAACGAAATATTTACTTTTTCATCATGATTTTTCTCCACCAAGAAGTATTACTTTATAACTTTTCAACAAACTACTTTTCATGGGTATGATCCAAATCATTAGGTTATAGCCTAAAAATAATTACGGAAAAAAAAAAATCTTAAGTGCCATGTTACGAACGGTGTTACGAACGGCTCTTTTTCTTGTCGAACCTTTTTCAAAAATCTAACCCTACTGCAGTAGTGCAGTCAGCGCATTCCTATACGCGCGCGCTCGGCCGAAAGCGAAGCGGGGAAATGAGTCGGGGTGCGCTGCCCCCCCCCCCCCTGCAACCACCAATTTAGCGAGTTGCGGGAAACCCCACCATCGACAGCCCGAGCTTTCTTCATCGAAACCGCGGTGATTGTCAATTAGTCGAATTATTACCGAACGCTGCGCAAAGTGCGCACCCTTCAGCCTCACTCCCGGCCACGCCTAATCGACAACGGCACTCTACACAAAGGACGAAAAGTGTGAAGCAGACCAGGGCGCAGAGCAGCTGAAGGTGCTACTCAACAAGACAACCGACGCTGACCAAAACGCCCGGCACAAGCTGCGCCGAATATCCAGCGCTAGAAGTCCCTTACCGGTGGGTTCTTGGAGTTTGTCCGGGTGACGCCTGAAGTTATTCTCGGTAGACTCATTCCCTACTCTACTTTCCCTTTTTTTTCATCACTTATCTAATATCTTCAACGTACATTCATTTTTCCTATATTTCTTTGTTAGATATTATCTCTATTTTACGTAGTATAAAGTTTAGTTTAATGCTATAGGGGATACGTCTTCACCATAGTTCAGTGTACCGAATTATCGTTTTGTTCCTTCTTGAATAAATGACGTATTCAAAGGTCTAACCCGTCATTAGTTCCTCCTAGACAAATTCACAGATAGCACAGTTGTCCATAGGACTTAGTTCAAGCGAGCCCAGGAGAGTAATCTTCAGCTGCTCGGAGATTACTCTCTTAGAATTATATAAGAACTCGACACTCGAAGCTTTCAGCTTGTGCCCGTAACACCACTAACCCCTACCTGTATGTCGATACTTTTCCTATTTGATTAACATGGGATTTTTGCACTTTTTAGACTTGAATTTTTTTTCCCACTTACTATATCCATTACCTCATTGAAAATTGTTGATTCTACTACTGTTCTGACCTATTTAGATGAACAAACTTGTACATTAGTTGGAAAAAAACAAGGAGTACCAAGGAGGCAAAGAAGACGAAGACGAGTATTGCAAATACGCCCGGCGTAAAAGACATTCGCCTTCTTGGTGCACGCGATATTTTATACAGCAAAAGTATGTTTTACAAATGCTCTATCCGGTACACAAAGTCGACGGACTGCAAACATGCATAGCAAGGCATATCAATGCGTTGTCACGCATACCAACGCGTACGTCACAGACCTCTTTTAACTCCTAGAATATAAAAAGTCGCTCCATGGCAGAACCATATAACTTATATTTTCTATGGACAGAGCACATGGGTGAACAGATCCAACCTCACCCGACGATCAACAAGAGCGCGGCTCTCTCTCCGAGCACTATCACGTGACACCACGATGCGAGTCGTTCTCCGAACTGACGATCCCCCAGCTGTGCGGAATAGACCAACCCGCTACCGATTGCGCCAAAACGAGTTGTCTCGATAATGTTATCACACAAAGTATATACTGAGCGAGACGAGTTCTGCGATCTATCCGCAGCGAATACAAATTCATAACAATCGAAATGGAATAGAAATTATGAAATGACACACCTTGCACAGTTCACCAAAAACGAAAAGTAATCGAAGCTCGTTTGATATACGAAATCATACTTGAAAAAAAATGAACAAAAAATTCAATATAATAACATAACGTTGGTCTTTTATGGTATGAAGTTTCACAAAATTTTCTGATTTGCAATCATAAATAGAATGATAACCATGCTTTCTTCGTAAAATCTTCTGATTATATTCATTCGCATAGGCTGTTACGAAATTGTCAAAAATGACAGGTTATTGCTTAAGGATACATAAATTGAAATCTTTGCTTCACATTGTAAAAAAAAAAAAAAAACAACGAACAATAAACTATGATTTTGTATATCTATACCACAGAGTCTCGATTACTATTCATCTCAGGCGAACTGCGAGTCGCTGCCAATATACTCTCGCTGTAGCCTTATTTTTTGGCAAAAAAAAAAAAACAAAAAAAAAAACAATTTAATTCCATGCAGGGACGAATGTTTCAAGATTCAAAATTCTTGATTTCTTTTCTAATTGCTCAAGGGCCGACTCTGCGGAGCGAAATAACAATACATCTTCTTCTTGTATCCGACCCCTCAATTTCGCGTAAAATCATTTTGTTACAAGTATTTATGTTGTTATATAGAATCGTGTTGAATCATATACTTTTCATTCGTGTTTTCAATAACGATTACCTCGTTCCCTTTCCTACCTCCAATAATAACAACGATTACCTCGATGACGATAAGTCTGAAATTTAATAGTAAATGCATTTCAAAGAGGAAACTCTATGCTCGAAAATCATCAACGTCAGCATTTTCTGCGTTTCTTTTTTTACACCACGGACAATCCGTAACAACACTTTGCCTTCAAAATTTGGATCGCAGGCCGAGATCGCTCAAAATTCACTCAGATTCTTTTGAAATATATTTTAATTATGTTATTGGGATGAGATAAAGTGAAAAAAAATCTGATATAAACAACGGCTACCCTATGCCACATACATGCTGTTCATAGATGCGCACATATAACGATATTTGCCCTGCATAATACTTGTATGATTAGTTATAAACATTGTTCCTCGGGTAAGCGGGAGCTTTTCGCCCTGATGTCTATGGCCACAAACCGCTCAGCAACGTGGTTCTGGCCGCGCGCGTATCGTAGCTGGCCGGTGGCGCGATCAGTTACATGAGTGTTTGTTTTCTGCGTGACTGATATTAGTGTAGTCCTAAGCAACGCTGTGTCGCAAAAACAAAACTCCGCCTGCTTGAAGAGTCGGAGGCCTGGGAAGTACTCGCATCTCGCAGCACAACAGGTTCTTGTGACTTTTCTGAAGCTGTCATCTCTAGTAATGTCGATACTAAAAATATCCATTCGAAAATTTGTATCATGCGAAGGCAACTGGAGAATACAAACACTATGCCTATAACGAAAATTACCTTGACTTCTATCAGATCTTGATTTCCTACCCTTAGATGGCTTGAAAACGTTCTTCTTCGTTTCGATTTTTTTACCCTTGCCTCGACCTTTTGTTTTTTGCTTACGCGAGGACCCCGCTAGGCTTTCGTCACTTTCCGAATCAGTGTCTTCTCGATTAATTGCATAATCTGCTACAAGTATGAAACCAATCGTTTGAAGGCAACATAAAAAACTAACATCATGAATTAAAATACCCACATTCGACTGAATCCTCATCTTCAATTTCTGGTACTTCCATTATTTTTTCTATACTTTGCTTTTTTAGTTCTTGAGTCATTTGCAGAGCTATATTCTGAGGTGCAATGTCAGAATCTGAGATATACGCATAAGGTCTAGTTTCCAAGGTAACCAGTCTATCAATAGCATGCTTGTACGTATCTAAGAGGGTAAAACTCTTATCAGTTCAATTTAACGGAGAGAGTTCTCATGCGGTTCAATCCGGGGAATGAGTTAGTACCTACCGGCGTGACCAACCAAGTCAATAGAATACTCTGGCCAACTTGACAGCGGACAGCTATCTGCTTTTATCAACTTTCCCAGGAGAGTCTGTTTAGGTTTTGACTTATATGGTGGCGGTGGAAATTTCGTAACTGTTTCACCTTTTTCAGAATCGTATCGGACCCAGCGGAGTGGGACACGATCAATGTTCAATTTGGACGTATAGTCTTTTTGTGCGCCAGTGAATTTGATTAGCTGGTATTGACGTAGTTTTTCTTTCGCTTCAGACATCTGAATAATAAATTATAGTACATATAAAAACCCAATATAGCGTCTCATGGAATCCTTTTTTTTTTATACTTATAGGTTATGTCATACACGGGTCTAAATTACGTAAGATTTCAGGTCATCTGAAACTAATTTTGTATTTGCAGCTTGCTTCTTTCATCTGATTTTCAAATAACATTATTCATATTAATGTACTTACTTTCACAAGAGTCGCAGTTCTTCGGTTCTCTCGCTAAACACGTGGTTTTCGGACGCCGGCAACAGCACGTGTGTTGGACACAATGACGCCAGGCCCAGGCCGCGCTTTCTAACAATCTAACCCAACCTCCAATTCTGATCGCGACCAATCGCAGCGCACGAATTTGAATTATGGAGAAATATATGAGAATATAGGAAAATGAATAATAATTAGCGTTCTCGATATAGAAATCACCCAAAAATGTTAAGATATTTCGAAACAGCTGTAGCACGCAAATTATGGTGTGTGTAGAAGAGATAGAGCGTATACCCTTTTGACACCATCTGGTTGAAGAGATAGAGATATTTTCATCATTTTTGTGACTATACTATCGAAGCGACAGGTTCCTACTACTAGTGATGGCGCACTGCGCAGCTCCCACACTCGTACGTGTTTCGAATCGCTAGGATAATGGTACAGAGGTTTATTCTTTTTCCACTCTCTACCTTCGATTCGTACCATATCAGGATTTTTACTTAAAATGATTATTCTATCGATTTGTACGATCGTAGAATCTTTCAGGAGAACGACATTATCTGGTGCTTTATCTGTTAAAACAGTTGTTCCGTACCTCACTGTTGTTGCCTGCTCAATTCCAGTCTCATTAATTTTATTTTTCACTATCTGAATTTGGCTTGGGATGGTCGGTCTTTTCATTTCGATCAATTGCCTTCCATGCATCCTTCGACAAACCTGTGGCAGAGGAAGATGAGCGGTGCGTACAGATTTTTTCGGCTTTCCAAGTAAACTCTCAAAAGGATAAGCACTGACGCAGCTTGGAGAGCAGCCCATATTTTTTGCATCGTCGGCAACATGTATCAAGTTGTGAGTATTCAAAGAAAGGGAATGCGCTCCATATAACCGCCTCGAAGCAAGAAAATATTTCTTCAAATATATCTTTCCGTAGGAGTTGTACTTTAAAGCCCAATCCTCCGAACAGAGTATTCGTGCCGCTACATGGAGTAGGAGAAAATGCTGATATAATGCATCTGGGTTGCGATTCTGTACTTCTCCGCTAACTCCGCTAACTCCGCTAACTCAGCAGAGACCGTTGGTTGGCTGAGAAACGTCCAATCGGAGATCGTCTCGGATCGGTGGTCGTACGGTGGCGCCGTGGGCTTTGCCCGGCGGCTAGTCGTAACAAACGCGAGGCCCTAGTTACACTTGATTTACATGCATGTCACAAGTGTACCATAAGGATAAACCGAGGAGATGAAAAGAAAGAAAGAGAACAAATAAATGGATTAAAATATCGGACTGTGTTTATTCATAGATTTATTCGTTCTCTTTCTTTCTTTTTATCTTCTAGGTTTATCTTTGTGGTACATATGCATGTATATCAAGTATAAGTGGGCCTCACGTTCATTGCGACTAACGGCCGGGCCAAGCCCACGGCGCCACCGTACGACTGTACTGACCGATCCGAAACGATCTGCAATTGGACGCGGCTCAGCCAACCAACGGTCTCCGCTGAGTTAGGAAAGTTAGCGGAGTTAGCGGAGAAGTACAGGATCGCAACCCTGGTAAAATATTCTTCAACACGATGGGACCAATATATAACAGGAACGGTCTAAATCCAGTGCATTTCCATTTTGCCAAATGTACGGTAGATCTAGGCTTTCTTTGAAATTCCCTCGATATTTGACTCCTCAAACATGTGATTCTTCTGTTGAGTTCTAGTTTACTTCTTTTACCCAATCGTACCTTCAGATCTCCACCAATCCAATACTCTAGTTGTTTTTTCATTGCATCGCCGTCTAACAAATGCAGCTTATCCAATAGAAAGTCTTTTACCATATCAATTGGAGGATCTATATCCAGTAACGGACTTATCTCATTGTGGTGATTAGCATCGTCCAAGTTTCTAAAGGATTCGTTTGTTCTTATTTGTTTGTCTACCTCTGGATAGACTGTACAGAAACCTCGGTTCTTTTTTACACGCTGTCCATGAACAGTACACCTCTCGCATGCGCTATAGCCCCCGTGACATTCCACATTCTTGAGTAGTGCACGAGCTGGACCATCGCAAATAAAACATTTTATGCTTATTCTGTACGTCTGCCTATGTATGATAACTCCCTGTCTTTGAAGATTATTGATTTCTTCGATGAAATCACAAAAGTAATTCATCATGCCATCGGGTTTAGCATCCCCACAGTAACATGCTACAATAAATGGGCGGTAGACATCAAACTGTGGGCAATGCACCCTACACAGTATGGGCCAGAACTGATTCGTACTAGATTTAAAAATAGACATTCCGTCGACATTAAACTGTAAAAAAATGTCCTTCTGTGGATGCAATTCTTCGATAATACAAGCCTGAAGCCCACTTTCAATCCCAAAATAAACAAATTGACCATGCTGTGCCTGATTCACGAAATAAGGACAAGAGTCTGTTTTCAAAAATGTTCGGGATGATTTTGGCAAATTAGGTAACAGTCTTCTGCGAAAAATGCCCAACAACTTATCCAGATTCTTTTGGGAGACATTGCATTCGATGGCCTACTCTCTTAGTTCATCATATTCTGTTCTTTCTTCATCCTCCTCTGCAGACTCAATTTCGGCAGCTTCTATTTGATCTGCTTCCGCTGCGGACTCAGATCTGTCACTTAGATCATCTTGTTCACTTACAGCAGACTCAACTGATGTATCATTTCTTCTTTCCTCTTCCTTCTGCTCTCTTACATCTCTATCTACATTACTTCTATCTTCTTCATCATGTGCTGACTGTACTTCATTGTCGTTGATTTTTTCTTGGTCTACAACTGATGTCTCAGAATGTGGAATAACTGGGTGCTCTCGCGCTGATCATGATCATCTGCTGTACGAAAATATCGATTTGATCAAAATTCAATTAATTTGTGCTCAAAAGTGATTGATTCCCGACCAATGTCGTGATGTTACTCACATTCCTTAATTATGTATCTGACTATCAATGCCAATAATTGCGATGATTCAAAATGAATAATGATAGCTTGAATTCAACAGATTATGTTCTGCATATACTGCTTTAACTTACTCGATGAGCCATCATCCATCTCGTGCTTTTCGATTTCGCCTGCCATCGCCTTCAAAATTTCGCGTTGTCTACGCTTTCTTTTATTCGATTTATTTCTTTTCACTCTTTGTTTATCACACGTTTTCAAACAAAACACCGACACCACAGATTGTAAGTCCTACGTAGATACGTCCACGTACTCTGTATAGACGTAATTATTGTATGATTCCGATTCAAATTGTTCGTTGCATTTAATTTTCGTCTACTATAACCCTGGCTATAACTGCAGCGCCACGCGTGGGCCCAGCTCAGAGTACAAAGCTGGCGGAAAAGGCGCAGTTAGGATTTCAAATCAAATAATTGATCTAGGATGTTTCGCGCCGTAACACTGGCGCCATTTCAGGACCCATCCAGTGGTGCAAGTTTAGCAAGCCACAAATTTGCCCGAAAATAGCTTATTTCGATATTGGGGCACGCCACGACAGTGCCGCTGTGGGACCCGGTCGATGGTGCAAGTCTGGGCAAGCCACAAATCTGCCCGATATGGCCCATTTCAGTGTTAGGGCATGCCACGACAAATTTCTACACGGGTCCTCTTATGGGGCTCACGTGTTGAATTTTCAGATACGCCCTTATGGCAGCATCCGCAGTTCTTTGTGGGTTACGCCCTCCTAGTCCTTAGCCCTCGATATGATTGGCTGGAGTGAACGGAAAAGACCAATCGTTTAGCTGTGTGTCTGAGTTTGTCGAATTTTGGCTGTGGATGGAAAGCTCCCATTGACAGCCAAAAATCGACACAGTCAGACACACAGCAATATGATTTCACTGCCATCAACAATTGAACCCAAGGAAAACCCGGCTCTATGTTGAAGCTCTCGCGATCGAGTGCTATTTTAACGAATTTTTATCACCTGCCGTAACGACACTGTCACAGGCCTCGCTAACTGTACCGATCGCGTGTTATCTGAACGAATTTTCAGCGCCTGCCGTTAACGAGACTCTATAATATATTCCTTATTTTTTATCGAATATGTATACTATGAAAATGTTATAATTTATTATTAAATCAATGTTTCAACTACTTTTCCGATAACTTTCGACCCGGCAATGTAGATGAGATTCGAAATACAAACAACGAATATCGAGCTTACGTGTATTCTGTAACTCCCCACATAGATAACGTACTTTTTAAATTAATGTTCGTGTAAGTTATGAGCATACGTATGGGGCATTCTACGCTCAATTTTCTATGGTGGTAGATATACTACCGCCAAAACAATCTCATGATTTTGATGAAGTGGTTTTTTGAACAATTTTTGCGTTATACATATTTTTTATTCGAATACCCTTTCGGTACGCGCGTCGCGCAACTAGACACGTATTGTCATTCTTTATGCTGAGTGTTTTGCTCTTTGAATAATTTGGTGCACCGCTGTTCGAAGTTTTTGAAATTCTTGAAGAGATAACGGTTCGCGAAATTTTTTTTTAAAAATTCATGAGTGGGTATTAGAGTTGGGGTACCCGTATAAAAAATTACGAATCAAATAAAAAATGGTGATGGAAAATCATTGGTCGAGTTGGTATGGAATATCTAATATATAATATATTTATTAAACTATCATTTTCACATTCCTTATAGATTGGTAAAACACAAAATTAGAATTATACAGAATTACACATAATTAAAAATTAAAAAATTAAAAAATTATAAATTTCACACAGAATTTTTTATAATTCTTGCATTTCACCCTCACTTACTGTTATATTTTTATTTGAATATTAAACTTTTTTTATCGTTATTAGTACGTATATTAAATTTGTCCCTATATCGGGTATTCGACAGTTTTTCTGTTCAAGCCCGTCAAATCGGCTCCAAATAGTAATAAAAAATGCCCTATTTATTAATATTTGGAATTCATTTCTTACTTCTACCCGTTTTCATTTGAAGTACAAAATGAAATCCACGATACATCAAGTTATAATCTTTGCAGATGTGTCACTTTTCTTGAATCAGTGAAAATTTCATTTTGGAACATTTTTTGTTCACCGAATAGAACATAATCTAAGTTAACGTTGAACTAAAAGAAAAATGCGAGCAGGGTCAATCGCTGGTCGAATTGACATGGACTGAGCCTTATACCGATTATGTTTCAGTTCGTTATTATTTGAGTAGGATTATACATGTTGAATGCGGGGAGATCAAGGCAAAAAGAGTCACCTAAGAACTGCAGCTACGGGGCCGAATGAGACACTATTTTTTTCGAATAAAGAAGCAGTTTTTCAACATCTAAAGGCATTTATTTAGTCGATTTCTTATTTCACACCGGGGTCTCGTTTTAGGCTGGTTTCCTCTCGACGTAGAATCTACGTTTATTTACTAAATGCCCATCAAATCATTTGTAGGTAATAAAAAATCGACACTTACCCCAAAAGGTTTGGTCATTACTTGTCAGCAATATATATCTTCAAAAGCGGTGCACCAAATTATTCAAAGAGCAAAACACGCAGCATAAAGAATGACAATTCGTGTCTAGTTGCGCGACGCGCGTACCGAAAGGGTATTCGAATAAAAAATATGTAAAACGCAAAAATTGTTCAAAAAACTACTCCATCAAAATCATGAGATTGTTTTGGAGGTGATATGTCTACCATCATAGAAGATTGAGCGTAGAATGCCCCATACGTATGCTCATAACTTACACGAACATTAATTTAAAAAGTACGTTATCTATGTGGGGAGTTACAGGATACACGTAAGCTCGATATTCGTTATTTGTGATTTCGATTCTCATCTACATTGCCGGGTCGAAAGTTATCGGAAAAGTAGTTGATACATTGATTTAATAAGAAATTATAACATTTTCATAGTATACATATTCGATAAAAAATAAGGAATATATTATAGAGTCTCGTTAACGGCAGGCGCTGAAAATTCGTTTAGATAACACGCGATCGGTACAGTTAGCGAGACCTGTGACAGTGTCGTTACGGCAGGTGATAAAAATTCGTTAAAATAGCACTCGATCGCGAGAGCTTCATCATAGAGCCGGGTTTTCCTGGGGTTCAATTGTTGATTCTCGCGCAGTTGCATGGCGACCTCAGCTTGTTGACACCCGAAAACCGAGCATATAGGCGCTACCGGGGGAGAACGGGTGCTAGCGGGGAAGCACATTGGCGTACAATCGGGGAAAAAGTCAGCACATGCGATAAGTTAGCGCAAAAGTTACAGAATCGCACTCCAGGGGTGCGATTCTGTACTTCTCCGCTAACTCCGCTAACTCCGCTAACTCAGCGGAGACCGTTGGTTGGCTGAGCAGCGTCCAATCGGAGATCGATTCGGGTCGGTCGGTAATTATGTACGACCGGCGTACGGTGGCGCCGTAGGCCTTGCCCGGCCGCTAGTCGTAGCAAACGCGAGGCCCACTTACACTTGACAGACATGCATGTGTACCACATGTACCACAAGGATAAACCGAGTAGATGAAAAGAAAGAGAACGAATAAATGAATCAAATATTGGACTGCGACAAAACTGCTCGTATAATATTATGAACTTAACGACAACTTTCGACTCGTAGGCTCTCGATGATAATTTTCTCCCACCGATTGAATATATTTAACGTCTCCTTAAATACGATTTTGTCTATGATGAATTGTTGTCCCGTATATGCCTTTCCCTGTGTTACAAGTAATCAAATATTTCCACACTGAATCACAAAGGTATGTATTATAATATTTATTTCACCTTCTATGAACGTACAGCGTAACAGTATGATACATCATCATATAATATTAATTCATCTACATCGTTTATGAATCATTGATTCCACATAGAATCAAGAAGCCAAAGAATAGCGGCGAGTCTGTGTTAACAATAACTTATATAATATTAGTCCATCTTCATCGTATCGTTTATTTCTCAAATGTTCTTACCTCCCACCCAAGACTATTTCGGTGGAACACTTACAATGATCAATTAATACTCTACAGCGTCATATGCTGAATCAAAAATAATTGTATGCGGAATAAAAATTTTTGTAGAGGTCGCTCAAGAATTTTGAAAATGTTGAAATTCGACGAAATCCATTTTTTTTTTTTTTATATTCTTCACTTGCTCACTATATCCGATCTTTCGTCGGTGGATTGTTGAGGAACATACTGAAATTTCAAGTGCAAATATTATTATTGAAGGTCGCTCAAGACCATTGAAGGCCTAGAAGATTTTTTTTTTTTTTTTGAATCTTGAGCGACATTTAATATTAATATTTTAACTTGAAATTTCAGTATGTTCCTCTACAATCCACCTACAAAAGATTGGATTAGTTAGCAAGTGAAGAATAAAAAAAAATAGATTTAATTGAATTTCAACATTTTCAAAATTCTTGAGCAACCTCTACAAAATTTTTAATTCAGCTAAAATTTGGAGAAGGCTCTTGAAATGGATAGAACTAACGAATTTTGATGTGGGCTTGAGGAAAAAAAAAAGGCAAAAAAAATATCGCCACCCTAATATATATAATATATGATAGATGTAAGTAACATAAAGAGAATATAAGTTACTTGAAGACAATTGATTCGTTATAATTACTATGCCTTTACTATTATCATTACTATTGCAATGAAAATTTAAATATTTCCTGAAATTAGATTTCCATTTGCCGATAATTAATATTTTCGGATATAATAATTCAAGTTGTTTGAATGATGCAATATTGTTTTAATTGAGATTGATCATGATTCTATCAATTATAAATTCTGCAGAAAAAATACTCAATTTTAGCGATAGCTTTAATTGAATTTAATACAACTTTCAACTTCCAAAAAATGGATAATATTTCAGTTAAAAACATAAATCTCAAAGTAATTGGAAAATGGAAAATGGGGAATTTGTTTGTGGCGATTTCTGTGGCGTAGAAAGCCTTGTCGCTTTGTCCACACGCTCGCGTTTTCAGTCACAACGGCTGACATTCAAGATACAGTGGATTTTTACAGCGGTAATGTTGATCCGGTTGTCGGACGCAGAACAAGGTTTCCTCCGACTGCACAGGGTGCGGGGGGCACGGATCATGGACTGTTTCAACAGGGTTTCGCAGTCGATTGTCTTTGGACTCTTCTTTGGAAGGACACACAGCTACCGGTTCCTAAAAGCACAGTCAATGTTAGTCACTGTGACAACACACTGTGTGCGAAAAATGGCTATAATTCAGCCTATCTTAGGTCTGGCGTGTCAACAACAAGCGTACGCACATGCCTGTACTTCAGGGTCAGCGAATAAGCTGTCGTAGACTCAAAGCACAGCAAAGCCGATTCTCGATGTAATTTTTACATCAATAATTTCTTGGAGTCAGTTGTCGCCAGCTTGTAAAATGCTTTTGATGATGAACACCGTACGGGCCAAGTTTTGGAAACTAAGTGAACTCTGGTGAAGCTGTGGAATATTATAAATAACATTTGGATGAATAATAATAATAATAATAATAATGCATTGCATTCGCGAGTAACATTTGAAAGAAATTGGAGCATGTTGTCGAAAGAAGAAAACAGTCAAAATTGGCGACCCGGATTTCACACGGTGCTTCCTTGTGAAAAACCGGATCTAAATGCCATTCACCATCTTTACTGTCATATTATTTTGCGATTCGGTGTTCTGTAAGGAACCACCAGTTCAGGGTTTTGATTTTCATCCAATATTATTTTTGGAAATTTACTTTATTCAAATTTTTTTGTAAATATGGAAATCTAATTTTGGCGCACAGGTCTAAATTATTACCAATGAAGAGATATGCGTGACCGTTTCTTCAAAAAAGTTGAAAAAAAGGGAATAACAGTGAAAAGAGTTACTTACTACCGACCCTGTTGGATAGTCTGCTCGATGGCGCTCTTTACTTCGAAAACAGTGATTTGTATTTCAGTAACGTATCACACTGTCTTGCGCAGATCGTTGGCCTTGTATGCGAGAGATCATCAAGGAATGTTGGGGCCGCAAGATTCCGCGGCTAGGAAAATTGCCAGTCAGACTAAGGTAAGATTTGAAAATGAACCGGTAACTTTGACAGTTGACTTACTCTCGGACAACAAGTGGGTGGCGAATCAGCATATCTGTTCATTCGGTTGGATGACGTCAGATCATCGCCCAGCTAGGGCTTAACATCTGCGTTGTAAACATCTGCGTTGAACTTATCTGACGAAACGCATGAACGTTGAACAGACATCCTCGAAGTATCAGTCTACGGTTGTTTATAACTTTATGTCATGATACAAAATGACACCATTATCCTGCAAAGATTCGTGGTCACAGACAAGAACTTGATTGCAAAACTATGGTGAGAAATTGACATGCTGTACGCAGAACGCGCGTACGTATATTTACGCTGTCATTTTTTTTTTTTTTTTTATAGATTTTTAATTTTCTTCAGACCTCGCACCGATACGTCGTGTTAATGAAAATATTGCGAACCTTTAACCAACAAATCCTGCAAATTTCCTTCTGTTCCGTATATGTGCAATCCTCCCGTGTCACTTGCGCTTAGATTCTTCGGAATGTGCCAGGAGCGGTCGGTCACGCCGCCGGGGATAACGTAATAACCGCTCATAGAAAACGGGGATTCACAGCTCACGCGCGCTTCGTGGCGGCGATGCTACGCCGGGAGGTTAGGTTGGACAGAGATCTCGCTTGTTGCACCTAGGTAGACGCCTCGAGTGTGTTTCGCTTGAGGCCCGGTCTGTGTACCGGTGCACACACACGTATACATACGTGTATTCAAAACTGTGCCAACAATAAACAGCAACAAAAATGAAACTGAAATAGGTAAAACTGTCATATATCGGAAGGGTGTAAAGTCGTTTTGAGAGGTGTACCGTGAGTGAAGGAAGACGCTATAATGGAAGACTACCGTAGATCAACAGTCGATCGCAACTCATTTGGAACAATTACGGCAATTGGGTTCGATGATGAATAAGTGTCTTTGGCCGTCTATGGCGATTCGGTAAGTACTGTAGGTTTGTTCGTCTTAGCTACACTTTTTACACTCTTAGCAGATTTTACACTTTTCACTAGAAATTTACACCTCCTATTGGGCGAGTGTAAAAAGTGTAAGAAAAGTGTAGGAAGTGTAAGCCAAGACGAACAAACCTATTGTCTTGGAAATATAAGTATTTCATTTAGTCGGGACGAGAACGGATCTGCTGAGGAGACATCAGTGACTACGTTTCCACCGGGGCAGAGTTCAAACGGGGTAAGCCAATCAGGATCGAGATTCCAGAAGAAAATCGGGAATTTCTCTTCAAATCTTATTCCCGATTAGCTAACCCCACTTGACTCTGCCCCGGTGAAAACGTAGTCAGTGTTCAGCATTTGAGATGTTTCTGGATTGAGATGAAAAAAAATTTGGTCGGGGGTACTACAAGTGCTGACTTTGTGGAAGGTTTAAGTACCGAATATAAGTCGATTTCAGTGCTACTCAGATTGAAACCGTATCCACGGAAATTTATCATAGGTATTGCACTGTTTTTAATAAGAAGTTTCTTTTTTCTTCTCAAGTCAGTAAGGTAAACTTCCTAAGAATCCTGAATACAATTCGAGGGCGATTCTTGCTGGTGATAGTAGCAACAAAAAATCTCGACTTATATTTGGAACAATACGGTAATTAACGACTCACTTACATCGTATCGGTGTTCGAAAGTCGGGAGATATGACTACATGCTCGTCAGGGCGATAAGTCGCGAAAGCCAAGAGAGAGAGAGAGAAAGTCGGGAGCAGGTGGAGGTGGATATTCATTCGTAATTTAATTTCGAATTTGCTTTTTCAGCTGTCAGGCAGTCGACGAGTCGGCCAACATGTGCGGTCATTCTCGCGAACTCCACTCGAAATTTTCGCAATTCGTCGGTCGAGTCCTGCTGCAGCTTTATTCTTTTTGCCTCATTCTGGGCCTGGAGCAATTGAGCCTTCGCCATCATCTGAGAAGAACAACATGATAATAATGGGTCCGATGAGATTTCGGTTGGTATTCTTTACATGATTAAAATCCAATGAGAGTTTTTGTCAGTAATTAATATTTTTTCAACAGGAAAATGATTGTTTGAATGAAATCGGAATACATTCTGTTTAGCATGAGTATTTTTCATGTCATATCGAAATTGATCATGATAAGGATTCATAGAATGAATAGAATTTCATGGGAACAATCAATGGTCATCTTTGAATCGCGCTGAAACGAAGGTTTGTACAATGTCAAATACATCAATTGACCATGTTATCAAAAGTTAATTATATTTACCGATATCGCCTCCACTTGCTTCTCCTGCATTTTTGCGAAATGATTGGTCTTTTCCTCATATCGCAGTCGGTGCAGGATAGCTTCCGTACCTGAATTCGTCCTTTTTGTGGTAAAGGCTCGTTGTCCGGGAGCCGAGGTTGACGCTTTTGGGATGGGAGTCTTCCGAGGGTCTTCCCTCTCCTCATCTTCTGTATCAGTTACTGGAATGATCTGATTGCAGAATAACACTTTCAATTTTTGTACAAGCTTTTAACGTATTCGTTTGTTAGAATGAACCTGATAAAGACACTATACAATCATAAACAAGCCACAGTGAAAAATGACTGTAATAATTTCGAACGACTTTAACAGCTGTGTTACAACATTCCAGCCAACCAAATCGAATTAAGAATGTAAAAGTCTGAGTTGACAACTTTGTGCCATTCTTTTCAATTCTGTCGAATTCTCTTAAATCACTTTCATTTACATACTCAATTCATTGGAATTTGTTTTGGTTCACTGGGGTATTCAATTCAGCATGCAATTTATATTCACGTATTACTTTATGACCCTAGTGTTTACCTTGAACACCAGCGGCACCATCCGACTCGCTCGATGCATATTCTGGGATACTGATACCGCATCCCCCTAATTCCACGTCATCCACTGCACCGCTGCGGTTCCCATTCATGAGATGTATTATCGCTGCCTGGTTTGGGAATTTATTTTGAAGTATATTCACATATACCTCGCTTATTATTACTGTTATTATGTAATTCAGTACAAGGTGACGTGCCACTGTTTTAAATCGATAACTTTCATAATTGCGCTTTGAACGATCGTGAATATTTTTGTTGTACATGTTTGTAACTCTAAACCTGTACGGATAACATATTCTATATTATTGATTGCTATTCGATTAATTACATGCGTTACCAACAGAATGCGAATTTTATTCATTTGGGGTGGGAGGGTAGGTAGAGGTCAATTCCAAAGAGGGTATGAGCTACAAATATAGGAATGAATAAATGAGGGCGCGATTATTAGCATTCAAAGCTTCATTTCTTTGGAAGTTTAACTACGTCACGTTCTGCATCAAGTTATCACAGTAAGATTTGAAGATTTCATTCAAATTTGAATGAATTCCGCCGCTCAAAAATCCAGGATCTGTACCACTACGCGTATATTAATATGTTTCAATGGCACATACATTGAATGAAGTTCTGATATAATATAAACCTCAGATTGCGGTAGAATGTCTCAACTTCCGGAAATCCCATGCACCGTGACCGGCCCCATCACCGCGAGCACCTTCTCATCCTCCTCGTCTAGCTCCATTCCTTTTTTTATCGGCACATTTCCTGTACGCCTCTTTGCGTCTTTCAGTGCGGCGTGCTTGGACTTGGTCCTCTGCTTGATGTCTGCCCAAGACTGCGAACAACATTCAGTAAAAGGTCTTGTTGGATCAAAAAAAAATTTTTGTTCATTCTATTGTCAAACTAATTTTTTGTTCGGTCTAGAAAAAAAAATTGTTGTACCAACAAGAGGATTTGCTTATGCTACCAAATTATTGTTAAATTTACATGTTTTGTCAACAACCAAAAAATTATATTCACGGTATAATAACAAAACTTTTTGTCGATTCCACAAGACCTTTTTCTAGTTCGAGTAGATGTCGATACTCGAAGATATTTTACAGCAGAAATGGAGGTAGATGAAAAAAGAGATTGTACATACTTTATTAGATTGATAGTTAATTAGGATATTCTATTTATTGTTTTTATAAGTTATTAATTTTTTTTTTTTTTTCTTTCTCATCAGATTATTATATCTTAGCTTTTGTTTATTTTATTAATTTGGTATAATACAATTGAAGCTCATCAAAGTGTTACTCAACGTAAATAGAAAGAAATAAAATTTGAAATGAAAAAAAATCTCACTCTCTGCCACTGATCCACAGTCTTTGTACATCCCTGCATTCTATTCAAACTACGCGCCAAGCCATGCCATTCGACATCGATGCTCCTCCCTTGCCCTAGCTCGCCCTCAAATTTGCCATGCGCAAAACTACGGTTGGCATCCATGTAATTAATCAACGCCGTTTTTTGGTCCGAAGAAGACCGCGGCCCACGTTTTACTTTTTCTTTAGATCTATAGATATTATTTACAAATGAAGAATTCAACAACTGTACGCGTGTATAGGAATAATGACCGATTTCACCAACGACGAATAACTTTTCATTCGTTGACTAAGAATTATTCAACAACAATATTTATTGAAATACGTGCGGCAATTTTCCATTGTGTTGCACTTTTCTCGACAAACAAATCGTTCATTCTATGAATAAAAATCGTTTTATCGTTGGTGAAACTGGGCATGAATATGATATTTATGATATTTATAAATTCGATGCTTACCCCATTTTTTGCAAAAAGCAGCACGAATAAAATATTATCACAGCTAATAATCTGAAAATTGAAGATATTAAATCAACAGAAACACGCAATCAATACGAAAATGATAACGAACGACGGAGAGACACAATTGAATACGATATTATAATAATGCACGATTGACGAAATAATTACTAGGCTTCGGTACGCTGTATAATAACTCATATATTTTTGCGACACTATTAAATCGGTGTGTGATATGCTTTTATTATTGTTTTATTTCATGACTTTTTTTTTCTTTATGCTTTGTTTTACACGCTCGGCAGTTTTATCGATGAAACCAAATGACAATTGAAATTTGCATTGATAAAACCTATAGATCAGAGCAACCCATGGATAGCCGTCATCCGAGCGAAAGGAAACGATACAGCAAAGTTCAATCACTCATATTGTATTTATTATTTTTTCGATTAATATTAATTGAAATTCTAAAAAAAAAATCCTGAAATAGGTACACCTTGAGTGTATTTGTTGCCGTATTTGGTGGGTCATACGAAATGGGGTACGCATCAATTGTAATATTATTCCACACTTCTCGGAAAAGATATTTGAAATCTATGCGCATCAAATTTGGTATCAAAAATACAAATACCAAGATTAATTTGCGGTCTACGTAGACAATTTATAGATCGCATTCTAGATACGTTAATCTCAATTTCCGAACTGTGTAACTAATTTATCATACGATTTTTTATATTAAATTTCGAAAAGTGTACATATGTTTTTAATTTGAAATTATTAATACATAATATGGGTGATTCCATATCAAAACTAAATATAAAATGAATTTTTTTCCCTCAACCCTCCTGTTCCTTGAAACTTTTTACAGCTGAAGTACTACTTCTAAAAATCATTCATGATTACTTTCGGCTTTTTCTATCAACCGCATCGCTCTACGAATTTCCTATAAACTTTTTTTGTAAATAATTAATTTTTCAATTTTTAATTTACATAGATCCAAAGAACCTGACCAGCGTGGTTCCCGTGCAACGCAAGCACAGAAACATTTTATCATAAATTATATGTATGCCCACCGCCGTTTCGCCCACGGTAAGTTTGATGGTCCACTAGGTGCTGGCGGGCTCAAGAAACAGTGGCAGCGCTTAGTTGCAGGGGCTAATAACATCGAAGGCATATTATTTTTTTTGTTGCTACTATCACCAGCAAGAATCGCCCTCGAATTGTATTCAGGATTCTTAGGAAGTTTACCTTACTGACTTGAGAAGAAAAAAGAAACTTCTTATTAAAAACAGTGCAATACCTATGATAAATTTCCGTGGATACGGTTTCAATCTGAGTAGCACTGAAATCGACTTATATTCGGTACTTAAACCTTCCACAAAGTCAGCACTTGTAGTACCCCCGACCAAATTTTTTTTCATCTCAATCCAGAAACATCTCAAATGCTGAACACTGACTACGTTTTCACCGGGGCAGAGTCAAGTGGGGTTAGCTAATCGGGAATAAGATTTGAAGAGAAATTCCCGATTTTCTTCTGGAATCTCGATCCTGATTGGCTTACCCCGTTTGAACTCTGCCCCGGTGGAAACGTAGTCACTGATGTCTCCTCAGCAGATCCGTTCTCGTCCCGACTAAATGAAATACTTATATTTCCAAGACAATAGGTTTGTTCGTCTTGGCTTACACTTCCTACACTTTTCTTACACTTTTTACACTCGCCCAATAGGAGGTGTAAATTTCTAGTGAAAAGTGTAAAATCTGCTAAGAGTGTAAAAAGTGTAGCTAAGACGAACAAACCTACAGTACTTACCGAATCGCCATAGACGGCCAAAGACACTTATTCATCATCGAACCCAATTGCCGTAATTGTTCCAAATGAGTTGCGATCGACTGTTGATCTACGGTAGTCTTCCATTATAGCGTCTTCCTTCACTCACGGTACACCTCTCAAAACGACTTTACACCCTTCCGATATATGACAGTTTCACCTATTTCAGTTTCATTTTTGTTGCTGTTTATTGTTGGCACAGTTTTGAATACACGTATGTATACGTGTGTGTGCACCGGTACACAGACCGGGCCTCAAGCGAAACACACTCGAGGCGTCTACCTAGGTGCAACAAGCGAGATCTCTGTCCAACCTAACCTCCCGGCGTAGCATCGCCGCCACGAAGCGCGCGTGAGCTGTGAATCCCCGTTTTCTATGAGCGGTTATTACGTTATCCCCGGCGGCGTGACCGACCGCTCCTGGCACATTCCGAAGAATCTAAGCGCAAGTGACACGGGAGGATTGCACATATACGGAACAGAAGGAAATTTGCAGGATTTGTTGGTTAAAGGTTCGCAATATTTTCATTAACACGACGTATCGGTGCGAGGTCTGAAGAAAATTAAAAATCTATAAAAAAAAAAAAAAAAAATGACAGCGTAAATATACGTACGCGCGTTCTGCGTACAGCATGTCAATTTCTCACCATAGTTTTGCAATCAAGTTCTTGTCTGTGACCACGAATCTTTGCAGGATAATGGTGTCATTTTGTATCATGACATAAAGTTATAAACAACCGTAGACTGATACTTCGAGGATGTCTGTTCAACGTTCATGCGTTTCGTCAGATAAGTTCAACGCAGATGTTTACAACGCAGATGTTAAGCCCTAGCTGGGCGATGATCTGACGTCATCCAACCGAATGAACAGATATGCTGATTCGCCACCCACTTGTTGTCCGAGAGTAAGTCAACTGTCAAAGTTACCGGTTCATTTTCAAATCTTACCTTAGTCTGACTGGCAATTTTCCTAGCCGCGGAATCTTGCGGCCCCAACATTCCTTGATGATCTCTCGCATACAAGGCCAACGATCTGCGCAAGACAGTGTGATACGTTACTGAAATACAAATCACTGTTTTCGAAGTAAAGAGCGCCATCGAGCAGACTATCCAACAGGGTCGGTAGTAAGTAACTCTTTTCACTGTTATTCCCTTTTTTTCAACTTTTTTGAAGAAACGGTCACGCATATCTCTTCATTGGTAATAATTTAGACCTGTGCGCCAAAATTAGATTTCCATATTTACAAAAAAATTTGAATAAAGTAAATTTCCAAAAATAATATTGGATGAAAATCAAAACCCTGAACTGGTGGTTCCTTACAGAACACCGAATCGCAAAATAATATGACAGTAAAGATGGTGAATGGCATTTAGATCCGGTTTTTCACAAGGAAGCACCGTGTGAAATCCGGGTCGCCAATTTTGACTGTTTTCTTCTTTCGACAACATGCTCCAATTTCTTTCAAATGTTACTCGCGAATGCAATGCATTATTATTATTATTATTATTATTCATCCAAATGTTATTTATAATATTCCACAGCTTCACCAGAGTTCACTTAGTTTCCAAAACTTGGCCCGTACGGTGTTCATCATCAAAAGCATTTTACAAGCTGGCGACAACTGACTCCAAGAAATTATTGATGTAAAAATTACATCGAGAATCGGCTTTGCTGTGCTTTGAGTCTACGACAGCTTATTCGCTGACCCTGAAGTACAGGCATGTGCGTACGCTTGTTGTTGACACGCCAGACCTAAGATAGGCTGAATTATAGCCATTTTTCGCACACAGTGTGTTGTCACAGTGACTAACATTGACTGTGCTTTTAGGAACCGGTAGCTGTGTGTCCTTCCAAAGAAGAGTCCAAAGACAATCGACTGCGAAACCCTGTTGAAACAGTCCATGATCCGTGCCCCCCGCACCCTGTGCAGTCGGAGGAAACCTTGTTCTGCGTCCGACAACCGGATCAACATTACCGCTGTAAAAATCCACTGTATCTTGAATGTCAGCCGTTGTGACTGAAAACGCGAGCGTGTGGACAAAGCGACAAGGCTTTCTACGCCACAGAAATCGCCACAAACAAATTCCCCATTTTCCATTTTCCAATTACTTTGAGATTTATGTTTTTAACTGAAATATTATCCATTTTTTGGAAGTTGAAAGTTGTATTAAATTCAATTAAAGCTATCGCTAAAATTGAGTATTTTTTCTGCAGAATTTATAATTGATAGAATCATGATCAATCTCAATTAAAACAATATTGCATCATTCAAACAACTTGAATTATTATATCCGAAAATATTAATTATCGGCAAATGGAAATCTAATTTCAGGAAATATTTAAATTTTCATTGCAATAGTAATGATAATAGTAAAGGCATAGTAATTATAACGAATCAATTGTCTTCAAGTAACTTATATTCTCTTTATGTTACTTACATCTATCATATATTATATATATTAGGGTGGCGATATTTTTTTTGCCTTTTTTTTTTCCTCAAGCCCACATCAAAATTCGTTAGTTCTATCCATTTCAAGAGCCTTCTCCAAATTTTAGCTGAATTAAAAATTTTGTAGAGGTTGCTCAAGAATTTTGAAAATGTTGAAATTCAATTAAATCTATTTTTTTTTATTCTTCACTTGCTAACTAATCCAATCTTTTGTAGGTGGATTGTAGAGGAACATACTGAAATTTCAAGTTAAAATATTAATATTAAATGTCGCTCAAGATTCAAAAAAAAAAAAAAAATCTTCTAGGCCTTCAATGGTCTTGAGCGACCTTCAATAATAATATTTGCACTTGAAATTTCAGTATGTTCCTCAACAATCCACCGACGAAAGATCGGATATAGTGAGCAAGTGAAGAATATAAAAAAAAAAAAAATGGATTTCGTCGAATTTCAACATTTTCAAAATTCTTGAGCGACCTCTACAAAAATTTTTATTCCGCATACAATTATTTTTGATTCAGCATATGACGCTGTAGAGTATTAATTGATCATTGTAAGTGTTCCACCGAAACAGTCTTGGGTGGGAGGTAAGAACATTTGAGAAATAAACGATACGATGAAGATGGACTAATATTATATAAGTTATTGTTAACACAGACTCGCCGCTATTCTTTGGCTTCTTGATTCTATGTGGAATCAATGATTCATAAACGATGTAGATGAATTAATATTATATGATGATGTATCATACTGTTACGCTGTACGTTCATAGAAGGTGAAATAAATATTATAATACATACCTTTGTGATTCAGTGTGGAAATATTTGATTACTTGTAACACAGGGAAAGGCATATACGGGACAACAATTCATCATAGACAAAATCGTATTTAAGGAGACGTTAAATATATTCAATCGGTGGGAGAAAATTATCATCGAGAGCCTACGAGTCGAAAGTTGTCGTTAAGTTCATAATATTATACGAGCAGTTTTGTCGCAGTCCAATATTTGATTCATTTATTCGTTCTCTTTCTTTTCATCTACTCGGTTTATCCTTGTGGTACATGTGGTACACATGCATGTCTGTCAAGTGTAAGTGGGCCTCGCGTTTGCTACGACTAGCGGCCGGGCAAGGCCTACGGCGCCACCGTACGCCGGTCGTACATAATTACCGACCGACCCGAATCGATCTCCGATTGGACGCTGCTCAGCCAACCAACGGTCTCCGCTGAGTTAGCGGAGTTAGCGGAGTTAGCGGAGTTAGCGGAGTTAGCGGAGAAGTACAGAATCGCACCCCAGGTCTTTCATTCAATTCACAGAATAGGTTTTGCTAGCCCAACTGATACAATCAAAATCTAGAAATGTTCGATACTTCTAGTTGAAAATGTCTTTAAAGTTAGTTTTAGTTTAAACTTTCACCCCGCTAGCTAGTTCCAGCTGTCTCAGTTATTTCTGTCGCTGTGTCTGTACTTGTATCTTCTTGAAAATACATAGGCAAACCTCGTCAAAGGCTACAAATGCATTTACTCACTAATACACGTTGCATTACAAATAATCGCTCGTTCAGATATAATTTCAATCAATCGAAAGTTGATACATTTTTAATTTCAGTATGGAGCCCCCTCTAAGTAACTCGAACACTGTCAATGATTTACAGAATGAATTCTGCTTATTATTAGCAAATTTTCATGATTTACAATAATCTGCTGTGGTAGGAGGAGATTCAAGGGGAATTCAATTTAACTAAACTCGTGGAAGAAGAAAATCATCATTCAATCACAGATGATAAAAACTTCTTAAACAATTGGTTTCGTTTTTCAATTCTAAAACTCATAAAATTAATGTTTCTTCCTGTCGAGAAAGATATTTAAACGAAACGTCACATAAAAAATATTTAAAATTGAAAGAAGTCATAACAATTTCCTCGGTCAACTGAAAAAAGTGGCGATGATCTCTGCACTTGAGATGAAATTAAATGGGAGGTATCAATGAAAGGCAGAGATGCAATTATTTTTCCTAATCAAACAGCATTTATTCACCAACATTTCCTGTTAATCAAAAGAATTCGGATTATTTGTAGTGTATTGAACTATCAAGATCGAATAAACTATTTCCACCTACCTGCTTCGTTTTTTCCAAGCACCTATTATTTAGACCACTAGTTTTCAATTTTAATCGGCTAAACAATTCCTCTAAAAATGATCCGATACATCGAATCGAAGCAAGCAATCAGTTGTTCGAAATAAATTCCCACAGCTCTTTCAGAACATCAAGTTTTTCTGAATCACTACCGCAAGTAATTGAGATTTTAACCTCAACAATTCGTATCAATTACATCGCCGTCAAAAACAAAGTTTGACAGCTGAAACTCGGGGTGGCTAGCCTGCCTCAGCGGACGACGAAACTCGCGCGTGCGCAGTCACTGTATACTTTCTAGATTTCCTCTCGGTATATACCTATGAAGAAATGGATGAGGTAAGTACATACAAGGTAAGTACTACCATATTTGTAGATATAATTACATTTGGTCACAGAATATTCACTGTGGCTATACCTGACGGTCTGCTACCCAAATCACTGCGATGGCGAGGAATCACCGGGAGTTGCATGTTTCCAGATCTTATCATGAAAAACATACGTAAGAAGAGTCATATTCAAGAAGTTGCTGCCGCATCAGCACGAGCAAGGCTGCAAGATATCCTTGATCGATCAGGGACGGGTAGTAATTTGGAAGAAAACGACAATGGCGAATAACGCACCGCGCAAGTTTCTGCTGTTAATGTCGAGCAAGATGCACAGATTTCCAGCGCTGATGTCGAACAAGACGCACAGATTCCTGGTGCTGATGTCGAACAAGACATCCTCCAGTTCGAGTTACCTGAATTTCTTGAAGATGCATTGCAGGTGTGGAGTAGCCAGTACAACAGTACTAATGTTGCCACTAGCGCTTTACTAGCAATCCTGCGGCGACATGGTCATCCCGACCGCCCTAAGGACTCAAGAACCCTGAATAAAACTCCAAGACAAAAAATACCAATGAAACTGCTTGAAAATGGGAAATATGTTCACGTTGGCCTCAAGCACGGAATCTTGAATAAGCTCAAGGGAGGATTTCTTGGCGATATTATCGACCTGGACATCAATTGCGACGGCATATCTCTTCACAAGAGCAATGCAACTGAAACATGGCCACTTCTGGGACGATGCAGGCATTTTAAAGATCCGAGGCCCTTTGCCATCGGCCTTTTTTGAGGCGAAGGAAAGCCTCAACCGCTTGCTCATTATCTTGCAGATTACATCCGTGAAGTGACGGAACTTACGAGAGATGGTGTAGCGTATGAGGGCAGAAATGTGCAGTTCAGAATCCGGTACTACCTATGTGATGCACCTGCACGCACTTATCTGAAATGTGTCAAGGGTCACACAGCATATTTTGGATGTGAAGGATGTGACCAGGAAGGTGATTGGTTTACTCATATTGTATTGGATACGGTATGTGGACAGCTTCACACGAATGAGGCATTTCGAACGAGGCGAGATGTGGACCATCATGTGGGAACATCACCCCTTGAAGAGGAATTGGACACTGGGATGGTTTCCCAGTTTCTCAGAGATCCAATGCATCTTTCTGATATTGGTGTAATTAAGAGATTTGTGACATATTCAACTGCAAAAGCCCCTGCAGAATTTAGACTACGTGCTGAACTCCTACAGGATTTCTCAGAGCTTCTCGATCAATACGCCGATTTGATTCCATCAGAGTTCTCCAGAAAGCCAAGATCATTTCGACACATTGGAAAATGGAAGGCTGCCGAATGTAGACTTCTGTTGTACGTTGGGGTCGTTATTTTCCGAATGCTATTAGAACCAGAGGTGTACAAGGTTTTTATGTCCGTACTGATGCTGGGGAAGTAAAGATAATCGCCCGGTTGTTTCAGTCAGTTGGAAATCTATATTCTTATCCGATTCCATCTTCGGATCTCGGCGTGTGTCAGGTCAGAGATTTGACTGAGCATTTCCATGTGTATAATATTGAGGACGTACTGTACAAATGTGTGTGCCTACCATTTCTTAATAGAGCCTTCGCCGTTTTTCCCCTGCTTCATTTGTTATAGGTATTTAAGGGTTCTTTCATTCGATCAATGATTGTGTGCAGCAATTGTTCAGGCTAAGTAGATTATAACAACCTAGACGAGTGGCAGTTTTTCCGATGTAGCTTGCATGATGACTTATCATATTTGGAATGTACTTTCCCAGGATTATTGTCGGTGTTATTCAACCGATGCAGAGACCAATGCTTTAAATTGAATTGAATGCCGTGGAACAATTGAGGGGATGGGCTGAATAACGGTATAAAGGTCTGCGTACACTATGCCGGGGCGCGGCAATGCACGGCCGGCACATCTCGTTGCATCGCCGTGCATAGCCGTGTATCGCCGCGCCGCGGCATAGTGTACGCACACCTTAACTCGGAAAACATAGTTTTGAGATAAATGAGAAAAACGTAGGAAACTCAGATAAACTGATCCACCGTTGTTCCATAAAAGCTGTTTAGTTTAAACCTTCAATATTCAACAGATTTTCATCAGATAAATGTATAATGTAGATCTATGGTCACTGATCATTTTTATGCAATCTCCGGAAAAACGGTATATAACCCGACTTATACCGTTATTCCGCCCGTCCCCTCAATTGCCAAAGAATATGCCTCAACCGTTGACGCACATTTCGATTTCTATATTTTCTGTTTCCCTCACAGCAATTGAAGCAGCATAGCATTGTAGATTTTATTGAAGACGACGGACCATATGTGGCAGTTGTGCCTCATAAGTGGATCAATGAATCCAATGAATTCTGTTTCTATCCCAAGGAGAAACCCTCAAAATCAGTGGAGGCCTACCACGATTCGGACGAGACATGGGGTTTTGTGAATGTCTTTTCAATATTTTCCTATGTTTGGTAACCAGTGCATCAAATTACATTTTGTGATTAATCAAATTCGAATTCCAAATTATAGATATAATCTGGAGTTGAACTTTCATCAATCATGAAATTATTGCAGTTCTCATAGAATTTGTAATGAGTATCTTACAAATTCGCCCCACGCTGTTTTAACAGATTCCTACAGTGAAGCACGACATCGACTTAATCGTGCCGAGGACACCGATGCTCTGGAGTCAGCTGTTAACCAGTGTAACATTGCATTTTGCAACGCGTGTCACAAGTGACTCCCGAACCCTTAGACGACCATAGTTCCGTAGGGTGGATGCATAAAGACAGCATGAATGCGTTTAGGTTAGCCCCGAGGCTGAAACTCTCCGAGAGGCGACCGTGACCGATCTAAGACTATCGAATTTAGTTCTTATTCTGTTTGTTTTTCTTTTACCTTTTCTCTATTATGTGGGAGACGAGGCCCGTACGACGGCCAAGACCAGGACTACTACGTACGCCGACAGACACACGACACACGGCATACCGGGTTTGAATCCCTTTCGACGAGTACCACATGAGCTCTGGAGGATAGCTTCGGCCGGGCTACCTCCAACATCGACGGTGAGGACACGGGGGAGTGCCTAGGGCACTCTGCACCGAGGGAAATCGGTGGTGGAAGAGATTCCCGCCACCAAGAAGAACCTGCAACCCGTGTTCCTCCGACTAAAAGAGCTTCCAACATCGTGGGGAACTTCGAATCTTCGCGCGAAGCTAAAATCTACTGACAGGCGTGAGGCGATCTAGTGGTCAATACGCAAATTATTAGGCGATCATATGACTGGGGTGCGAACTATCGATGCCTCGCGGTCGAAGATCGCTCTGCCGTAGGCCTGCCTCGCAGGTAGAGCGCCGAGCTCCGTGCTCGCTCTAATTGTAGTTCGCCTATAATTTCGTCGTAGCCACGAGGCCCTTAGAATTTATTTCGAGTAACGTTTTGTTGAATTTGGAGTGTGTGAGTCCGTTGCAGCGGGTGAAGAACCCTACCCGAGGTTTTCCCTACGAGGGAATACTATTGGGAGAGCGGCTGGACAACGGTAAGCGTTAGCTAATTTGGCCCGTACTAATTTGAATTCGGCAAACGGCCATCAGCCATATTGCCTTCTTTCGAGCCACGAGGCTTTTTGAGATTCTTGAGGATCAAATTAAGACGACCTCCGAGTCGGTAGGCCGTCACCAGTGTCTCCCTTCGCGATAGAGTTTTGAGTTTGTATTTTTGAGTTAGAGTTTCGAGTTTTGTGTCATTCGAGTGCTTTTTGTAGAGCCGTAGGCTTAGCACCCGAGTGCGAGAGAGATAGTCTGATCACGTCACTGTCGCGCTCTCTCCCTCTCTCTTACGGAGAGATTTAGAACGTTAGTTTGAATTTAGTTCGAATTTGGTGTCGCCTACGAAGGCAGAGTTAGTTTAAGTTAATTTTAAGTAATAATTTTGGACAATCAGTCTTATTACGCTTTGCGGGCATATTCCTGTCTTTTATCTGTAATTTTTGTGCCGCAAGGTACTGATTTGTCGAGTTCTTTATTTTTGTCATATTTTACTCTGTTATTGCCACCCTACGTGGGAGCGTAGTTATTATTGTAAAACTCGTCAAACGTGGCCAGGTCGCCTATACACGACCTGTAGCCGTTCTACATCCGCGGGGTAGTACCCCCGGGTACCTGTTTTGTTATTCTGTTGTCTATTGCATTATTTTTATTATTATTCAATAAATTCTATTTTTCTTTGTCAAATTCTAAATTTCGAGTCTTTACTGTACGTCTTGTTAATCCTTCAATTTAAATCCCGACCCCTCTCCGCGGTACTGTTGCTAGCCGACGCTTCAGTACGTTTGGTTATATTTTTGTTTAGATTTTTGTAAGCGGCGGTTATCCGCCTGGCGCCCAACAATTCTATCGTTTTCAGTCTCTTGGCCAATTGTAGAGTGGAGGGACCCCGGAGCCTAGCTATCCGGTCTAGCTCCGAGGACCAATAAAAATCCACGTCGCACCAGGGAAGAGGGAGGAGAAAGAGATTTATCAATTCTGAGTACATAGAGGACGATGAAAATGATAGTGATGCAGACAATCCTTCTTATAACGGCTATGAGGAGATGAGAACTAAAAACATCAAAGAAATGAAGTTAGCTCTGAACTAAATTGTGGAAGACGAGGCCCCAGGCTAGAAGAAGAACAAAGCTACTATCAAAGGTAAAACAGGAAAAAAAACGCCACAAACTAATAGAGGAACGAGGAATCCAGAAACCGATGGACTGGCTAATGCTGAAAAACGTATGAAAGCCAGAGCCCGAATGATTGCTGCTCAAAAGGCTGCCTCTACAAGCAAACTGAGAATTACAGCTGTTCAATCGTCATCAAGTGTTTTATTTGCAATTTTCTGTATACAGGGTGACCCAGAATTCGCGACGAGGAATTTACAGGGTAAATCTTGATCAAAAACGGGATCGAAATTTCCTCAGCCGTTTTTTCCGGAAGGGCTTAGATTTCTCGTTATAATTATTTCAATTTCAGTCAATAACGCGCGATCTAAGAACGGGCGCTTGTCGGTGTACTCACCGCTTAGTTGTGTGCACTTGTTTTCGCGGTGGCAATAGGATGGGAGACACGCATACAACCGAGCGGTAATCACATCGACGAACGGCCGTTTCTAAGCTGCGCGTCATTGGCTGAATTTGAAATAATTATAACGAGAAATCTAAGCCCTTCCGGAAAAAACGCCTAAGGAAATTTCGATCCCGTTTTTGATCAAGATTTACCCTGTAAATTCCTTGTCGCGAATTCTGGGTCACCCTGTAGAGTCACAGTGTGAATTTTCTTTCTCAATTCACATTTTGATATGTTTCATAGGATGTCATATCCCAGAACCAGAAGTATTCAGAGAGGAAAATACTTCATCGGGTGAGTGAAGGTTCATGTGAAACACATGTTATGATTGTGGTTACCCTGCCACCAACGATATGAATAAGGTTAGAGCTGTCGTTGAGTTCGTCCCTCGCTTTTACATCTTGAGATAACCGGCTTTTGGGTGATAGGTGACTGATGTGGATTGATTTATATAAATAGTAAAATACTCGTTTATTGGTAATGGTTACAACGATGGTGTAACCATCTATATGAGTTTTACAGGTTTGTAGAGCTTAAGTGAAGAGTGATTTTTGAGTTAGTGATTTATGATTTGGAACCGAGTCTGAGAGTGACTGCTTTCTTTGACGATTTGGATGCAAGTTTTTGAGTGACTGCTCTGGTCGATGATTAAAAAGTAAGTGAAGTTGCTGGCTACTGTCTAAGAGCCGATTGATTTGGTCATTCTATTGTTCCTTGGTCTCCAGGGCATGAGCGCGTTTGTGCAGGTACAGCAGTTTAATAGGTGCGTGAGTAGGGATGAAGTTCTTAGAATGTTAGGATGACACTTTCTCTGATTAGAGGCTGTGAGGGAGAGTATGGAATACGTAACACACGAATTGTAAAGTTATCGCATCGAAAAATTAATTGCAATCAGTTATCAAAGAAACACTTTAATTCATTCGATACTCGTTAGGGCAGTTAGACCCACCAACCCCGGGGCTAAACTGTTCTTTTTTGCTGTCGAACTCCTATGTATTAAAATTTCTACGTGGCTGAAACATTTTTCTAACAAATTTTTTCTTCTGATTGTACAATTGATTAGTGACCAGATCAGTCTTGAATGTCACTCGCTCACTTCGAAAAGAGAGTTTTTTGGGCATAATTTGGACGTATAGAGGCGGTTTTGTAAGTCGGTCTCACACGGAACTCTACAGAGAATAATATATTTCGGCTTTACAGATGCCAATCAGGAAGGTGCAGATGCCATTCCAGACTTGGAAACCATCCAGTCAGGTGAGTTAAGGTGGTTCTTTCCGTATAGTCCCACCAAACGTGGGTTCCGGAGAAGATTTTGAATACTTCTCGATGGGAAAAAAATCTGAAAAAAATCAAGCATGTAGAAGATCCTCGGGAGATTGATTTTGCATCATAATAATTCAAAAAAGTTAACAAATTAATGAAAAAAAAAAAAATGTTCAGGAAATTAGCCCATGACCCAACTTTTCTTCCAGGTAAAAATGATTTGTCAATTATTCTAAATATGTACGATTTTTTTTACGCATTTTGTTAACTTTTTGAAAATTGCGGTTTTTCATACCTGACAAAACCCGGATCTCTGGAGGCCTAACCGGGGACTCAATCCACTAGATGGCCTAGCCGCCCATTGAATGTTACCTTCCTATTTCTTTTGTCATTTATGCGTTTGTTTACTTTTCGTGTAGCGTGTGATATCAGAGAGATCAATTTCGCGCCTGCGACACGTATATGTATCCTTTTTTCGAAAACTCGATTCCCGGTCTGCCTGATGATTTTTCTTGTCAATAAAAATTTGTGTTCGTTTTCACATTATGCACGTATACTACCATAATCTATAAATTGCTGGAAAAATGTTTCTATTGGACCCTCCGTAGCCATTTTATAAATTTCACTGAAGTCCTCCCTTGAGAGACTTCGCAGCCTGAAGATAGAATTCAGGTCCCTCGGAAGCGATTGTAACGAGGTTGGCCGTTCTCGCTGGGCTCGTCGTCTTTTTTTCCATCACCTGCGAGAATATCTGGAAGCAAGCATGCTTTAGAAGTATGTATACATGTTCATCTCGTAGGTGCTGTTGATAACTGTCATGCTCCGCCAAGTGCATGAATACCTGTTTGGCACGAAGATTGATGTGTATGTTCCTTGGACAGATTTACCACGGACAACTGGACGCGCTCCGCACTGTCGTTAAAATTGGCTGGAGTGCAAGCTCCTGATTTTCAGGTGTTAGAAATATTGACGAAAATCTTCGACCATGATTGGGGTAGGTCTGGCTGAATCGCATACCACTCAGTTTTGTATGTGTACAAGTACAATAAAAAAAAAAAGTCAAAAAGCCGCGCGATACTCGATAGAGTCTATATACTCGAACGGGAGCCAACCAGCGTGGTGGGGAAACAGTATTTTCCTAATTTTTGTCGGCTTCGCGATATCCCGGGGATTGAAATAAATATCTCAGAATGGAGATACAAAGAGCTCTCATTTGAGTGCAACTCCAATTGAATCAGTGCACGTATAGCTGAGATATGATTAGCTTGAGTTTCCGAGTACCCGTTTCGTCTGAAAAATTTCTCGTCTCCTTCTCCAAACCAAATATCCACTAAACCTATGTGCATGACAATTAGGAAAGAGTGGCCACCACTAGACAGCAGAGATATACCAATTACTCGACATCAGTTGCCAGGTGACGCTCTTGTCGACACTGTGACGTATGATCGAGAATTGATTGCTCAAGGCCACGGAGTACGGACAGACGGACTCCCGAGACAGAGCTGTTAGTTCTGTTCATATGCGTACATCTGAATATTTTGCGAATTTCATTCTGTTTTACGCTTCCTATACTTACTTATTTTATGATAAAAGTCACATCTGAAGTGGAGGGCGAAATTATAACAATCTCTCATGAAATGACGAAGCGCGCAATTTTGAGGTTGGGTTACAAGTAAGGTTATTGAATCGCATGAAGTTTAGTCTACAATATGAATTGATAAGTGACAAAGCTTACATTCAACGTGGCAGGTCTTCAATATGTTATCGTCCATTTACAAATATTTTCGTATATTTAATGGGTCAAATATTTCATATTCAGTACATGCACACAAGAACATATCTTTTCCTAACAGCGTGCGCAAAATTCGACTTTGCGCACGGGTTTGCGTGCGCAAAATGCCTCAGTCCCGCATTGTTGAACCGGTAACGCGATCCATTCGTGTAGGCTACGGCCGTAATTCCATTTGTTAGTTAGCATTATCACAGAGTCGAGTTTTGCTTGAGTTCAATTGTTGATTGTTGATAATAAACGTTCGAGTTGCTTAGCGACCTCGTATTTGCCACCCGAAAACAAAGCATATATGCGAGAACGGAGGTGAATAAGTATACACCGAATGTGTGCGCGTCAACGCCATTATAGAAATTTACTTCTTAACCAGAAATTGAACTTTATAAATATTGTTGGCCCTGATAGAGTTGATATATAAGTTATAAAAATGAACTCAGAAAGTGAAAAAAGTGTCACTGATTCTGACGATATAGTGCCATTAGAAATTCTCGAAGCGGCAAAAATTGTATCTTTAAATTTACTGCCAGACGCATCTCGAAGGAAATATACTAAAGCGTATAGCGAATTTAAAAAGTGGCGCGTTTCTAAAAAAAACAAATCATTTTCGGAAGATGTTTTTCTGGCTTATTTTGCTGAACTTGCACAAAATCTCGCATCGCCAACTCTGTGGTCACGCTATTCGATGTTAAACGCTACAATAAAAGCGTACGATAATATTAACATCAGCAAGTACAAGTTGGTTGCTTATTTGAAGAAAAAAAATGTTGGACACAAATCCAAGGAAGCTAGAGTTCATACGTCGACTGATATCTCCAAATTCTGCAATGATGCTCCAAATGATCGATTTCTCACAACGAAGGTAAATATAATAAATCCATATGTATGTAAGTAAACACACATGTACACCGCGGGACTTATATTCTTGAACTTTTCTAGGTGGCTCTTATCATTGGGATTTCCGGTGCATGTAGACGTGAGGAGTTGACTGCAATGACAGTCAAGGATATTGACGATCACAACACGTTCCTTCTAATTCGTGTACCAAAGACAAAAACTAAAATCGAACGATCTTTTACGGTTGTTGGAAAGTTCTACAATATGTGCAAAACGTACATGCAAAAACGACCAGATGATACCAAGACCGATCGATTCTTCATCTGCTTCAGGAATGGAAAATGTAGTCAACAACCAATCGGCGTTAATACATTCGGAAGTATGCCTAAACAGGTAGCAACATTTTTAAATTTGCCGAATCCGGAACTTTACACTGGTCACAGTTTCCGGCGTACATCTGCGGCTCTGCTTGTTGATGCTGGAGCCGATATTACGACACTTAAACGTCATGGGGGCTGGAAATCTGATACAGTTGCGGAAGGTTATATTGAAAGTTCTCTGACGAACAAAAAAAAAATCGGCCAACAGATAATAAGTTCTATTACTCCAAGCTCAGCAGAACCAGTGCCAATTTCAAAAGAATCTTCAAACGAAAAAGTTCACCAATCTAATGATAACTCTATCGCAGATAACGCTTCAAACGCGATAAATTCGTCATCTACATTCAATTTCGAGAAAAATCTTCCGATTAATTTCAATAATTGTACCGTAACAATCAATATGTATTCAAAAAATGATACGAATTAAATATAGGTAATGATCGAAAATTCTATTTAAAAGATGGATAGAATATTATACGAATATAAAAAACGTTATATTAACATAAAGATTATATTATTTGTTTACTGTTTTTTGGTATTAGGAAAATTCATTGACAAAAAAAAAAAATTAATAAAGACTGTTGTATAAGTATGAGAACTTATGATTTTATGATGATTGTGAACTTTTTTAATTTTCTAATGATTCTGAACATCTTTGGTTTTCTTATAATTCTGATTTTTTTTGAATTTTTTTTATGATTCTTATGAGTTTTTTTCCCGCCTTTTTCACCAGTCCTCGCTTTATTTCGTCATTGTTTATTCTTTTGTCATGGTTTGTCTTGCACAATTTTTCATTGCCCCTGTAATCGAACTTTGCACAAAATTTGTGTATTCAATTATGCATTTTTAATTTATTCTGGTATATCGTGGAGGGGCTCCCCCCCCCCACAACCCCCCCAGCGGGGGCTTCGCCCCCTGCACCCCCAACAGGGGCTGCGCCCCTGGACCCCCCGTCTCCCTATATCGCTTCAATATTACATACGAGTTACCGATGTTGTCGAATTTTGCGCAGCTCGTTGGGAAAAATAGTATACGCAACACGTGCGCATAGGTGTCTCCCGCCCTCGTCTCTTTTGTCACCCATTTTGCGCACTAGCTGCGTAATGTACTATTACAGGGCTCGGAGGGCAACGAATGATAGCGTGTGTCATTATTTCAGGCCTCTGTGCTTTCAACATATTTATATTATGCTACCACATTCAATATTACTGCTTATCGAGGGATTCAGATGTTATAAAATGCATCAGCGTACATGCATTAAGATGCTCATAGAAACAATTGGCAGAATGTTGACAAGCGAGTGAAGATATAGGAATACCCAAACGAGCGAGCGTAGCGAGCGAGCACAATTATTAGGTGGTCAAGCAAAATTGTACAAAAAGTGGTGATATCCATCCCAAAAAGCACCACTAGTGCAAAAACATTTCGCCAAATACAATAATGTGGTCACTACTCCCGAAAAAATCTATCAACAAAAAATCCTCAATAAAAGTGATACTTCAAAAATGTCCACTCACAAAAGGAATGAAATCAGATACAATTGCCAAGTGAACTCAACGTGTTTGATTCTGACCGGTATGAAATTGGCTCCATAGTCTTCTGTCTCTTTTCTTCTCTATGTACCCATGAAGGATAGAAGGAGACAGACGACTATGGTGCCAACTTCATATCGGTCAGAATCAAACACGCCAAGCGTACATGTCTTCTGTATAATTATGAAACAGACAACATGAAAAAATGAAAATTTGGAGGTAGTGGTACTTGGCGGGCCTCTTGTAGATAAGTAGGAGAGAACAGCAATTGAACTATGTCAATAATCCTATGGTGATATGAAATATTGGCCCGCCAAGTACCACGTACTCCAAATTTTCATTTGTTCACGTTTTCTGTTACATAATTATACAGAAGACATGTACTCGGCAATTGTATCTGATTTCATTCCTTTTGTGAGTAGACATTTATAAAGTACCACTTTTATTGAGGATTTTTTGTTGATAGATTTTTTTGGAACTAGTGATACCCATATACATGCGTTTTCGACGACTTTTCAGCGTAATAATTTATCGTAAACTAACAAAGAAAACCCGACCTAACAAAGGTAATTCACACTACACTGTTGTTATATTATATTATATATTTTGTCTATGCACTTACCGATTGAATGTTCTGGTTCTATCAGTCATCTGCGCTTCTTGAACGCACTAGCAATATTCCGTAATCATTTCCAAGGACTTGGCCTTCTCGTGAGCCTTTATCACTGACAGCTGACTATTTCGATCGGTGTATCGGAGAGATCACGCACCGTACAACCACGTGACTGAACTATGGCGTCACTCCATAGAGTGAACATACTGAACGATACTGACAATCATGGCCACCGAGAAAATTGACGATGGGAAAAGGAAAAACCAGACGTAGGCTCTATTTTCGCATGAAACGAACATGTTTTTGGACGTACGTGTTCGGAATTGAAATAGAATTCGCGCGACGTTGGCCTTTTGTGCGTTTTCGACGCCTGAGCTCGGATAATAATCGAAATGTTTCTCCCCCCACCCCTTATTTGGTAAAAAGCAGGTCCCCCACTCCTTTTTCCGACTAAAAGGAGGTGGGCGACTAGGCCCTTAAGAATACAAAGCGGACATCAGCTGTGTGAGACGGGATCTCGCGCGCGCCAACTCTCAGCAGCGGCGCGCGCCCGCATCCTAGTCCGGCGTTAAGGCCCCCGCGAGAACCTTTCTCGCGAGTGAAGCAACTCCGAGCCATGTTCAACTACCCGGCTCGCGACCAGCACAGGCAGAGACTCTACTTCTTGGCGGTTTCGGTTTTGTGTGTCGGTGAACGTCGGCACGGGTAGTTGTTTCGGCTTGTACTACTGTCCTGACATTTGTCCTTTGCAAATTTGCTTCCTGTCCAACGGCGAAGCTACCTTGACGGTTTTGGCCCTCTTAGTCCAGTCATATTAGTCAAAATAGGGCGAGTATCTCGGAAGTGGAGATAGTCAGCTATAAACTTGTATAAACCTTTATTTAGACACCCTCAAACTTGTCTCACAACCTACTCATCGCAGGGTAGCCGCAACTGCACATATCTAAGGTCAAAGGTAAAAAAATCGATCTTTTGCACATTTTTTGCAGATATCTCGTTTCCTATGGGTTTTTTGCCATTTGTATCTATTATAAATATTGTAGAAGATTAGATTCTCTACAACTTTTGTTTGAAATTTTTTTTTATATCTTGAGCCGTTTTTGAGTTAGAGGGCAGAGAGAGCGCGCAGTGTTTAACTATTTAGAGTATCAATCAAGGTCAACCGGTAGTCCCGATTAAAAAAACCCCGTATAAAGTCTATAAATTATTGATAAATATATCATTCTAAATAATTTGCATTTTTCATCAACTATTACGTTATGTTTAATAATTTTTTAATTCTCATCTAATTTATATTAATTACTTCCTAACTAAAAAAAAAAAGAGATAAATTTTTAATCAATGTTTTTATTAAAAAATACTATTCCATACATTTATGTACGTTGAAATTGAAGAAATTGAATAATAATAAGCACTACAAGTTCTAATTTCAATTTTCTTCTTCTTCTTCATCATCGTCTTCCGGTCGCTGTGAAATTTCAAATTCCTCTCCGTTCTCGTCTTCAACGACACTTGTCTCCAGTTCTTCCAGGATTTCGGGGTCAAAGGTACCGTCTTCATTGACATTACTCTGATATGGTGAAACATTGAGACAAGCTTGCCCATTACACTGGCCGCAAGCTAAAGAGCATCTTGCAACCCTGCAACCCTGCTTTCCTGCATCCACAACGCAAACCACAACCATTCTTGCAGTTGCAGATTATTAATAAGACCGTCGTTTCGTTCGATACTTGCAGTTCTCAAAGTTTTTACACCACGGACTACATCCACTAATAATTCACCTTCCGAATCTGACTTATTACATATAACACACGAATTATCCATAACTCTCAAAATTGTACGTCCGTAGTTACCAAGATACGATTCGAAACTAACTACTCGAATAACCGAGGTTAGTGGAAAGTGGTTTCTTGAAAAAGAAGTCGGTCGTGAGTATACAATTTTTTTAACGTTATGAAACAATCTAAAAGTTTACGGATTTTGAAGAAGATAAATTTTTGAATATAACGTAATAGTTGATAAAAAATGCAAATTATTTATAATGATATATGTATCAATAATTTATAGACTCTATACGGCGTGTTTTTAATCGGGACTACCGGTTGACCTCGATTGATACTCTAAATAGTTAAACACTGTGCGCTCTCTGCCCTCTATCTCAAAAACGGTTGAAGATATAAAAAAAAAATGTTCGAACAAAAGTTGTAGAGAATTTAATCTTCTACAACATTTATGATAGATACAAATAGCATAAAACCCATAGGAAACGAAATATTTGCAAAAAATGTGCAAAAATTCGATTTTTCGACCTTTGACCTTAGATATCTGTAGTCGCGACCACCCTACGATAAGTAGGTTTTGAGACAAGTTTTATGAGGGTTTCAAAATAAAGGTTTATACAAGTTCATAGCTGACTACCTGCAATTCCGAAGTGAAATCCCTAATATGGCTGGACTATCTTCTGTCAGCCCCGTTGTACGATATGAGCCAGCTTCATTTTAAAATGACTTGCTCTTAAATTTAACGTAAAATCCTTCATTCTTATCCCGTACCAAACGGAACGTATTCGCTGAGTAATAGCGCCTCCCTCATTCACCATGATGAGTTTAGAATATAAATTCATGCAAAAACCATGCTTGCTTCCCATATGCCTGCCTATCTATAATATATGTTTATGCGACCCGTTGTTGGAAAGTTCACTTTTTGAGCACTGGGCTTAGGCCGCAAAGTGACCAATTTCAGGTCACTAAAATAGAGTGAAACCCACGAAAAACATCCAAAGATGTAAAAAGAGCCGCCAAGTACCAACACGAACATCACAGTTGCTTTATACGCAAAACGTTTGGCCAGTCTCTGTCGTGAAATAAAAAAAAAAGCCAAGTACCGAACGTACCCCTGCGATCTCTTAGCAAGTCTACGTCGTGATACGAATAATCAATCAATCAATCGTGAAGTCGGGAGTTTCGTGTGAGGATATCGAAACATCATTCCAAGAGCTACGTACTTGGCGGGCACATTCGGTTTTTCTCCTTTGTGTTTAATATTTTCGCTTTGGATTGATAGTACTTTATCGTATTTTGCAAACCATTTTTTTCCGACTGTTTGCCATATTGTTTATTCATCAAATCTGGCATCTAAAATACATTAATTGATAGGATAGGACACGACTTCTTGCAGTTTTATTTTGTGTTTGACTGTTTGTCTTACAGTCTTTTCTGAACTTTGCACAGCTACTTGTATCGGTACTTGGCGGCTGATGGATTCTCAGAGTACTATGCGTCCGGTCGCTGGATATACCTATATACATGTCATGAATTTTGCATCGACTGACGAATGTCTGATTTACAGATAACGTACACACACATTTAAAATGAATCTTCCAAACTTGTGGGACGTCATTGTCGTGGCAGCTGGAATATTAGCGCGTGCGAGTTTACGATAGCGCTTTGGTGCGGGCGCCAAAGGCCAAAGGCGCCCGCACTAAAGCACTCCCGTAAACTCGCACACGCTAATCTTCGAACTGCCACGAATATGTAGTTGCGAATGATTATTCGTCACAAGCGAATGAGCAACAAAATATTTTTGCACTCAAGTCAGGCCGAACTGTTACGAGGATGAGTTTCAGGTGTTGAAATTAATCCTTCCCACTACGTGTATATGCTAGTGCACTCGCACATACGCATGCATCGTGAGCAAGATTGTATGACATAGTATAGGTACACCGAAGCAATCATTAACTGAATTTGATATTCATCAAACTGTCACACTCTATGCTACTTATAGCATACACGTATATCCGGAATAGATTTTATACCGAAATAGCAAAGTAGAGTTTTTTTGATAATTCAACAGTTTTGCAAGTGAATAAGTTTATTCTTACATTATTAATAATATACTAAAGCTCTATGGTATGTCACCTATCATGGGTGAAATTAACGTAGTATATCGCTCATTGGCTCCATAGTGAGGTACGTGATTCCAGAGTTCCGAATTTGATCTGATAATTTAATGACAGTGGAACGACGACGATTTTTATTCATTATACGAGGTATTTGCTTCTGTAAGTTTATGCACATAATTAAGGATACGACGAAGTATTTTCTAATACGATTATTGGTTGGAATAACTAGTTCTTCAGTGTATTTATTTGCTGTCGCATTGAAAACTCAATTTTCACGTGAAACGAAGCCGGTTGTCCGTATAGCTCTAAGAAACCGAATGTGCCCGCCAAGTACGTAGCTCTTGGAATGATGTTTCGATATCCTCCCACGAAACTCCCGACTTCACGATTGATTGATTGATTATTTGTATCACGACGTAGACTCGCTAAGAGATCGCAGGGGTACGTTCGGTACTTGGCTTTTTTTCTTGATTTCACGACAAAGACTGGCGGAACGTTTTGCTTATAAAGCCAGGGGCGGACTAGACACCTTGGCTGCCCTAGGCCTACGAAAGATTGCCCCCCCCCCCCTGCCGCTAAATTTAATAAGACATAGAAATTAAATTAAAGAAAAATAAAAGAAAGTCTGTAAGTGATAAAATTATATTAATCAGTGTCTTTATTTATTGATTCACAAATTGTTTTTCGCCTGCCCTTCTGGGCAGCGAATTCGTTTATCAAATCATCAAGATCCAAAGACCGGAGCAACTGTGATTCGATGCAAAGAATAGCCAGACTTTGACAATGAAAATACCGAATAACCTATAGTACTAGTATCTGTATAGTTGTAGACTGTAGTCTGTAGTCTGTAGTAGAGCCAAATGAAAATGATACGCTTGGACTTGGACATTGGAGTAAGCTCGTAAGCAAAGATCCAGTTTGAAGATTCAAACTTAAATAATCGGAATCTCCATACGGGCAAATTTTTTTTTTCGTGGTGCCATGGACACATTTTTTCATTTGTAGACGGTCGACCTGTGAGTTAACAGAGGGCACGACTTGAGAAAAAAAAATCTCACCAAGTCTTGCCGCCCCCTAAATTTTGCCGCCCTAGGCCCGGGCCTACTCGGCCTATAGGGTAGTCCGCCACTGTATAAAGCAACTGTGATTTTCGTGTTGGTACTTGGCGGCTGTTTTTACATCTTCGGATGTTTTTCGTGGTATTTCACTTCTTTTTGCGAGTACAAGAATTGAGAAGGGTTGCCCATTCAATTTCAGCAGGGTTATATACGTTATTATAGTTTGATCGTCAGAAGAAATACATTCGGAATTTGGGCAAGGGAAGAAACATTCAGTGAAAGACGAACACATTCACTTCAATTGTCAACTGTGACAAACATAAATAATTTATTGAGTAGAACTTAATTTCGTCTTATGTACAGTACCAGGTTGAAGTTCATAACGTTATTTCAACAAAATATTCGCTAAAAAGTTCTCAAATTCAAGGCTCGAACGTTTCAAGTGGATCAAGAACGGTGTATAATTCCTCAAATTGTGTGAAACATGTTTATCTCGAATATTTTACAGTTCTGAACAAATTTGAATCACGAAATATTGCATTTCTTCAACGAATATTGTGTTACGTTAACGTTTCGAACTTCAACCCCATTATACAGTTTTAACTTGAATTTAGCACTTGATCAGTAATTTTTCAGCCATAGCTTGGAAGACTGTGTTGCCTGACGCAGTAACAGGCTCATATGTGTTCAACGTTGATTGTTCGGAGCTTGCATGCTTGTCTGCTGCAATCCAATTCAGGACCCTGTGAGAATCATACAAATCAGTAAACGATCAATCATCTAATAGAAATGTCACAGTAATCACTAAAATATATCCCATGTTACTGTGGTGAAGGTGAGCTGGGAAATATCGACTCGTACAGCATACCTTCTAATATGTGATATCCACCAACAAGAAATGACATGTAGTATGAAATAGGTAGATTGAGTCAGTGGTTGGATTTACAACGGAGGTTGTTCTATACAGATACAGGCCAGTGTGTACGGTATGAAGTGATTGGTCAACAACTTATTATGTATAGTGTATATAAGAGCTTCAAACATCTCATAATTGCCTAGATGGTTGAATACTGCGGTTAAATTTTGAGAATTGGAAAGGTGCTACATAATTTGAAAGAATGCATGTCATTCTACTGATAATCTAACGGATAGCATATTTCAAGGTATCAAACGATTTAACTAGATTTTTAAAGATATTAAATGTTCCAACTTATTTTATAGACCACACGAAGCGTGGGTAGAACCCACGTTTTCACTCCGTATCAAGTAAATTTTGTATGATAGCCAACGGAAAAACTTTTTTTGATTTCATGTGATTGCACACTCGCCTTCGGCTCGTGTTGCCAAATCACACTAGACAGAAAAAGTTTTACCGCACTTGCATCATAAAGTGCCATTACTTCGCTCAGTATGATAATGAACGTTTTACGCACGTTTCGCGTGTGTGAGACCCCCATTTTTACACATGAGGTAAAATTTTGTAGAATATTTGACGGAAAAACTTCTTCTGATCTTGTGTGATTGCAACACTCGCGTTCGGCTCGTGCTGCAACCTCACACTCGACAGAAAATTTTTCGCCACTCTCGTATCGTACTGTACTATTTTCAACTCAGTGTGCGATACTCGATTTTTTATGCCTGTTGGTAGTGTGCGAAGTGCCCGATTCACACACTCTCATATGTAGAAATGATAAAGTTCCATTCGTTTGAAAATAATGATTTCTAAAATATTTTTCTTCTATTCAACTTTCTCAATTTTGTGTCAAGTTCTGTTGACACATACATACTGATTCAATAATCGCGTTACCAATATGTCAAATTAACATTACATGTTATTTATAACTGATACAAAATATATGACCAATAATATAATTTGTAACGGAGTTATGTCAGAGTGCAACTCCGCACCCTACGGCGTTCCTTTATCAAATTGCTAAAAAAAATCAAACCTAAAATTTTGTTGGGCGCCAGACACGTTAGTGTCGTTTTCTGAGATATCGACTAAATCTTCAATCAATTAAACGTTCGGAACGACGGAATTGAAGCGACAGCTAGCTCAAATGTGCTAAGGTAGTGGTAGAGTGGGTGGATTCACCTTTTTATGGAATTAAGCGAATAAAACATAGAACACCAGATATAAAATCCTTCAATGGAATCTTTGATTCCTTATATTGTTCGGTAACTTTGCGGTAACAGATTCAGCGGTATACAAGATCTTAGATATTACCTTATACAGCGGTAGTTATCAGATTAACAATGCAGAATCATAAGCCAAAAATGACGGTTGGAATAATACTTAATAATACTGCTTAACACAGAAAGGAATATTGTATTATTGAGCCTTATTGCGACGCAGCGGTATAAAAAACGTAAACACGCCGGTTAGCTAGCGAGCGCCGTAGAAGCGATGTAATGCAAGCTAGACTACTTTCCAGGCTGCGTATCACCGAGCGATACGATACTCTATGGCAAATTTTCTAATGCGGCACGCTAGCGATATTCATCAATGATTTGCGATATAAGAACTCAATAAATACTTTCGACTGAATCTAAGAAAAGCGATGACTAAATTACCAATCAAATTACATAGGCAAGAGTAATCAAACAGAACAAATATAATCAGCGGAAATCAAAGATAATCAAATAAAGCAACAAACAAATAGATTAACTAGAACAACTCAAAACTATGACCACTACGTTCAGCCAACCCTCGGGGAGTTGGATATTAAGCGACACACCATGCGTTATTATTCTAATAAATTGACTACAAGCTACTAAATCAAAGATATCGATAGATCCAAGATTTCAGATATTCTCAAAGCGAGAATTTAAGCAATACAAACTGTCAAATAACTTAGCAAATCATAAGCAGCGATAGCATAAAAATCAGACTAATAAGCGGAAAAATATATCAGGCAAAACTCCAATTACCAAGCAAAGATACTCAAAATAACTACAGTCAACCATGAAGCGCTTTCCGCTGGATTTCGTTACTTAAAACTATCGTATTAACTACTGAGATACTTAACTAAATGGACCGAAACAACGGACCCCAAATCAAAGTGCTGAGATAACTAATCCTACTTGAAATCCAGCGGTAGCCTGTGGTTTTTACTAGCGAAATAACTCATAGAGACCTTACCTTAAATTGGTTGTGAAGTTACACACACTAACTGAATTTACTTCACTTTATCTTACTGTAACAAAAGCAAAAGAGAACAGCGGCACGTCTAGTTGCGTACGAGCGGAACGTAGAAGTGAAGATCCTCGTCGACAATTAGGCTCGTCGACGTGCGGAATCATAGGTTTTAGGGGTGGGGAACCTATCAGGACCTACTAATTTGCCTATTGGTTATCTGAAAACCGTTCGTCGTTCGCACAGCTCGTCAGCTGTGCGAGACTAAGCGTCCTCTTGCTGCCTAGCGTCAGGCGGCAGATCCTGGCGCTTCTCTGCGATATCTTAGAGCATGCTGCGGTATTTCGGTGGCGGGATGACTCTGGGGAAGATGTGACCTTGGCTCTTACGAAGCTGTACCGTCCATGCGGTACCAACCATCCTTGTAGTGCACTCTGCAGCGGCAGTCTCACCTGAAGACGACCTCGCCGCATTCCTCTGCCGAGTCTCTAGATGTCCCTTACCTGGGCCTCCACCTTTCTTGACTCGGGTTCAGCGCGCGGGATGCTCTCCTCGTCCCCTCTTGCGCGGTGCACTACTTGACGATAACGTTACGCCGGTCGTGGCGTCGGTAATGATACCTGGAGCGGTAGATGGCTTCTGGTGCGGTAACGGGAGGTTATAGCAGTCGTACAACCCTGTACGCCGTCGTTGCAACCAGGCGCTCGGCGGTAAGATGCAGTCAGCTGCCAGGAGGCCGTATGCAGGCCCTATACTCTGTTCAGCGATATTTAACCAAGGTCGACAGCCTTCCCCGTCGATGGTGCGGTACTATCCTCAGCGGAACTTCCGGAGGTACTTGCTTCGGGTTGCATACCGTTTCAGTCATCTGGTAGCGGGAATCTTGCAGCGGAACTCTTGAAGCGGTATCTTCTATATCGTCTGTCTCTTTCTCTCTCGCCGTACATTAACAAAAAAACACTCTAAATTAGTCTAACTCTATTGCTGAATATTTAGGTGTGTCGCTTGTTTCCCAAGGGTCTAGACGGCGGTAAATGTCTCTCTCGTGCGATATTACTAATGAAAGATAGGCCGAAGGCATCTTAGTGACGCCTGCAAAATTGCAACGTCACAAATTTTATCAAAATCGAATGAGCCTTCTTTTCTGATCAAGATAACTTGTATCTGGAACTTGCGTTTCTATCGATAGACTACGAAGAGGGATGTATAGAAGTGAAAGAAAAAGCGTTTTTTTTTTGTCTTTGATTTCCTCATTTTTTTAGTTTCGAAGACTAATAAAATTTTATGCTATTGAAAATCATTTTAGAAAGTATTTTGTTTTTAGTGGGGGGGCTTCGCCCCTGCACCCCTACTAGGGTGGTCCTTATTTGGGGAGTTGACGAATTTCGACAAGTGCGCCCCCTAGACACGTTCGAAATAAATAAAAAAAAATGTGTGCAAAAACGAAGCGCTGTAGTCCAATTAGAAGACGTGCCTCTAAGCTCGTTTTGTTCCTCATTTGAATAACATGGGATTTTCAGACTACTTCAGTCGTTATGTTTTTGAGTTGTCCCCGAGCACGCAAAAAATTCTTTTTTCACATGAATCTGTAGCTCATGGGTACAACTACGGGTATATTTTTCCACAAGTCGTTATCACAACCTTTACGCCCCCCATCCCCCTGATATCGGGGCACAACGGCAAATTGATCAACGTGAATACCTGTTTTTAGTCGCTTGGTGCTTGACAGTATTTCACCAATTAAAAGGCAGTCTTATTTACGTCATAAGTTTGTAAAAAAAAGTAATTGTACATGTGGGAAAAAATATGTATTTCAATTAGTATATTTCAAAACACATCGTTTACACTTTATGCTGTTTAAAAAAATAATAATAAAAATTAAAATGTTTTGATCACCGTCTGTTTTTTTGGATCGGGAAAGCTTTTACGATAGTCCGAGACTATCTGAAGAATATACTGCTTTTGATCTTCGTTCCGTGTAAGAATATTGTTATATTCTTCCATTAAATGAACTGCTCTCTCAGCCGTATCATTGTAAGCAGAAAGCAGGGGTGCTCACGCGCGTCCTGTGTTGTCCACGGGCCTGGTGAAGTTTTGTAACAAAATGTACGCGTAGTTGTACCCATGAACAACAGATTTATGTGAAAAAAGAATTTTTTGTGTGCTCGGGGACAACGCAAAAACATAATGACTGAAGTAGTCTGAAAATCCCATGTTATTCAAATGAGAAACAAAACGAGCTTAGAGGCACGTTTTCTAATTGGACTACAGCGCTTCGTTTTTGCACACATTTTTTTTTATTTATTTCGAACGTGTCTAGGGGGCGCACTTGTCGAAATTCGTCAACACCCCAAATAAGGACCACCCTAACCCCTACCAGGGGCTCTGCCCCTGGACCCCGTCCGCACCCTACCTCTCGCACTTATATCGCAATATATATACTATACTTTCCTATTTTCTAGAGTTCTCTACAGGTCAAGAATTTCGCACACTGAGTTTAAAAAAGTAGTATACGACACGTGTGTGCGTACTTGTATCGTACTGTACTATTATAACACTTTTAATGATCAGCAATTTTCAAATATGTTAGTCTGTTTGGTAATCAATTTGCGGTGCTGATGTATAGGTAGGTGAAGTTAGTGGTTGGTAGGCTGGTAGAAGTTGGTTCATTCGAAGAAGATACGTAGCGTGTTATAACTTTGGAGCAGCTGTGGATTACCTCTGTTTTAGGACATCGTCTTGCCGAAATGTTATCTTCATCTATTCCAATGGATTGATAATAGGATAGGAATTGTCCAGGTGACTGTAAAAGATATAAGATAACATAGAATCGAATGAGAGGTTTCAGTATGTTACTACTAATTTTCTTAGCATTGTTATTACTTTGGAGCTATGGGCTGTAGGCTACCTTTGTCTTGGGACGCTGTTCTGCCAAAGTATTATGTTCGTCTATTTCAATGGAGTGATAATCGGAACCTTGGTTTTGGGACGTCGTTTTGTCAAAGTATAATCTTCGTCTATCCCAATAGATTAATAAGAGGATAGAAATGGTCCAGGGGACTGTGAAACATACAAAATAACAAATAATTAAAGCAGAGGTTTCCGTGTATTACTACTAATTTTCCTAGCGTTGTTATTAGTTTGGAGCTACGGGCTGTGGGTTACCTTTGTTTCGGGGCGCTGTTTTGCTGAAGTGTTCTATTCATCTATTTCGATGGATTGATAATCTGAATCTTCTTTTTGGGACATCGTTTTGTCGAAGTGTTATCTTCGTCTATTCCAATGGATTGATAATGGGATAGGAATAGTCCGGGTGACTGTAAAAGATAGAAAATAACGGAGAATTGCAGGAGAGCTTTCAGTATATTACTACTAATTTGCCTAGCATCGTTATTATTTTTGAGCTATGGGCTGTGGGCTACCTTTGTCTTGGGACGATGTCTCGCTGAAGTGTCATGTTCGTCTATCTCAACAGATTGATAATCGGAACCTTTGGTTTGGGACGTTGTTTTGTCAAAGTGTTATCTTCGTCTATTTTAATGGATTTATAAGAGGATAGGAATGGTCCAGGTGACTGTAAAAAATACAAAATAACAAATAATTGAAGCAGAGGTTTCAGTATATTACTGGTAATTTTTATAGCATGTATCACCATTCTGGATCTTGGACGTAACATAATCTCTAGCGCCCGTGTTATCGTTGTGCTTCCCCGTGAGTCCCTTTTCATCTTCGCTACCGCCTATATTCTTTGTTTTTGTGTGGGAAATACAAGGTCGCTAAGCAACTTGAAGGTTTATCATCGACAATCATTGATTGAACTCAGGCAAAATTCGACGCTGCGATGATGCTAACTAGTAAACGAATGGCTAGCGTTACCGCAGGCGCTAAAAACTCCTGTCAGTAGTGCCTAATCGGTAGGTAACGTTATCATAGAGCACGGATATCCTCGTCACCAATTGTTGATTGTCAAAACATATAGGGGGTCTGCGGAGATGAACAGGTGTAGCAGGGAAACGCGGACGCCAAAAGTTAACGTCGGCGGTATGTTAACGCCAAGACATCCAGAATCGCACCTCAAGTGATGGTAGGAAACATACAAAGCAATGAACAAATAACGAGTCATGCATTTAGTGGAAATAAAGGGGTCGAGGCTGTTCTATTCATCTATTATTGTGTGAACGAATGTAAAGTCTAGTGAAAATGAATGTACGTACATACCGTTTGATGTGAGTCATTGTAACCTTTTTTTCACTTGCTTCGGTTAGTAGTGATAAAATAAGATTTCGCCAGGTTCGTTAGTTTATTCTCTTTATTTGAACCCAGCTGAGAGAATCTGTTCCGTGCAATTACAAGAGGCCACCATGCAGATGTCAATAATTATTAATAATAACAGTGATCGGCATGCAACCACAGGCTCGCACTATTTCACTCTTATTATTATTTACTGATTCACTGATATAAAACCATTAGCATGGCCGATAACACATTATATACTCATAGAATATGAATATATAACTATATAATATGATTATATATAAAATTATGAATATTTTAACTGTCAACAGCGCGATCCGACAGCCATCCGACGGCCATTTTGATTTCGTCGACCCTTTGTAGCTCACTTGGTAACTTTATCATTACATACCGACCGAATGCGAATTCAGATTCATGCCAAAATCAATAGGGGTCGAGATTTCAATGGCTTGTACCCACGTTTCGAACTTCAAGTCGATCCGTGTGACCGTTCGGTCGGAAACGTGGTCCCAAGCAAGCGTCTAGCGAAAATCTGTGACCAGGAAGAAGGAGAAGAATTTTTTTCATCAACTTTCGTGACTAATATGTCGGAAACCAGTGTACCGATCTCGATCTAATTTATACAGCGAAGTCCTGTGGTGGGGGAATATCTATTTTGAAAATTTTATCGAAAAATATTCACGCGTTCCGAAGTTATGACCGGGTGCTTACAAGTATAAGAGTTCCCCCGAGAAAATAGTCTCGTGGCTAGCTCTCACCTGCCTACGGGTACTTGGCGGCGATTCGCTGCTGCGAAAGTTGATATTATAGGACAGCAGCCTATAATGAAATATTATCGGACAGTATGAATATGTTTCATTAAAATAAACATAGTCAGGTTACTTCTGACTACGTTCACACTTTGCCAAACAAAATGTCTGAAAATGTTAAATGTCTGAGTAAAAATGTTCTGATACAGAAAAACGCAATAATACCAGTAATTTCAGAAACTAAAGTAAGTATAACACTTTGAGCGTGCGATTTTCCAAAAAGTGAACCTTCAAACAACGGATCGCATAAAATATTGTATGCGCCAAGTCCGAGAAGTGTCAATTCCGGTATGGGTAATTTTCAAAATTCGCCTCTGAGTGTGCTGTGTCACAGCACACTTGATCGGCTCAGATTAGAAATAACCCATGCCGGATTGTGACACTTTTCGGACTTGATACATAAATAGCTATTATGCATCTGGATTGTAATTAGCTATCAAGAGAACAGTAAAAACTTCCCAGATTACAAATTCATACACCTGAATATCACGATAAAGTAACATAAGCTAGTTTAACTTATGATCATATATACTCAGTTTTCCAAAGCCTTCACCCATGTGATTCATAATTTCATTAGAAAATAAAGCGAAACCTAATTCCCTGTTTCTTGATCGAAACCCACATTCGAGTGATTCCCACTACCCTCTACCTATTACTAGAAAATACTTGAAGTTAGGCCCAAGGATTCATTCCGAACGTCCTGAGATATAGTCTCCACGGAAATAAATATTATTGAACGTGTGCTCTGGATCGAATTAAGTAAAATTAAATACGTACTGTCTGAGCACAAGGTACAAGTGTAACCTATTCTGAAGTAACAATTTTCTTAAAAGTAGCTTAAACTATATCCCTTAAGTCTAACCTATTCTGAAGTAAAAATTTTCTTAAAACTAACTCAAACTAAGGAATATGTTGTCGTTCGGGTGGAATCACTCTCGGTTGTGGTGGCGGTATGTCGGGGGATGATGATCCCGACGACGACGATGGCGAGCTCGGACTCGATCGGTAATACACCGATGGGGCCGAACCGTATGATGGTGATCGGCCTCTTTCCCTATTTATGCGTATCGTCTCCGTATCCAAACCCTTTGCATCTTCCCGCACAGAAGATGTAATATCCATGCATTGGATGGCTGATGCTGCGACATTTCCAGCGGTGGTCGCACGCATCGCCTAATGGTCATTGATATTGTCGCGTGATGTTTTCAATGATTTCATAGTGAACGCTTGCGGTTTCGTTGATGAAGCTCTCATCCACATGGCTGTCATGCAGAAAACGCTACACTACCTGTGCGCTCCGCAGGAATCGTGCCCCCAACTCAGCCCTTCGTTGCAGTTGCGCCGCCCGCTGTGCAACTCTCTCATGAGCCGAATTCATCTGGATTTATCACACATTTTTATGTTTAGAATCTGTTAAAATTTGTGTACTCAATACCGACAACATACCTTTTTTTTTTACGCGTTTAGTTTTGGAAATTCTTCTTTTTCTTCTTGATGCTTTTCACTTCGATTCTATGAACTTTCGCTATTCACCGATCTTTTCAAACTGGAGATTGTCTTCTTCTCAAACTGACCTGGCGAGGAGGGTTGGGTTGCATTCTATTGGCTGGATGATCACCCCCCCCCCCCCCCCCCCCCCGCCTGCAGAATAAAATCAAGCCTAACCAACCAGAGAACAGCTCTCAAGACCTCCGCCTACACCATAAAATCGGTTAGTCTCAAGACTCTAGCAATAAAACAATGTGATTTTCGTCACTTTCAGATAAGATCTGTCAAAGATAAACATTGCAATAAGAAAATATGGGTTTTTCGCATTCGTTCACACGGTACCGCTTGCGCAGCTGCATGCATACCAATCCTACGCACTAAATCGAAGTGATTTTCGCCGCACAAAAACGCTAGAATTTTGTTAGTTTGTAAGTGGTCAGATCACAGCCACCAATCCGTATATCACTTGGATAAAATTTGTCAAACATAAACATTGCAATAAGAAAATGGGTTTTCCACGTTCGTTCACGCGATACCGTCTGCACAGCCGCATGCATACCGATCCCACGCAATAAATCAGCAGCTCAGTCAATTTCCGGCTTTGCTTGAGACCGCACACGTAGCTGTTAATATAGAGCCAATATTGGATCTACAAGGTTTTGGGCGATTCAGTGATAAATTTGTGATTAAAGAGCTGGCCGCAATAAGCATTCACACGCATGAGGAATATAGGCAGGGTATTACACGCATTCTCTTCAAAGCACAAAGCACCATGCTCCTGGGTGACTCTCTCAAGCGAGAACAGAAACCTTAATTCGTGGCTGACATGGCATCATCATGGAATACCCTGGATTGCTGGAAAAACGCCCCATAGAGATGCGGTGAGGAGACGCTATCGTTTTCCCGAATTGTTTTTTTCCCGAAAGTTCATAGTCCCGACCGACTATATTCCCGAATCGTTGTTTTCGCGAAACCGTCATTTTCCCGAATCGGCGTATACCCGAACCCGTCATTTTCCCGAATCGCCATATTCGCGACGCACTAAATTCCCGAATCGTCATATTCCTGACCTAGCAAATTCCCGAATCGTTGTTTTCCCGAATCCGTTATTTTCCCGAATCGCCGTTCACCCGATCAGTCGAATACATGACGATGGCTTCAGTACCTAGTCGATAACATGTACAGTTGGGCAATAAAGTTCTTGTAGGGTCGAAATTTAGGCTTATGCGTTTTAGCGTCTACGCTGTTGAGTAGACTCTTCACACGGCATACCCCGCTCCCCGAGCTCATCGATGCGTTACGGCCTATCAGTCTAGCTATGGATATTTCGGAAGTATTTCTTACTTCACTTTGCGTAGGTATGCCTGATTTGCCTTCTCGCCTACCGACTCGTCGAACGTCGTCATACGTATAGAATATAATGTCGTCACCTGATTTCAAATTTCTTCATTTTACTGAAAAAAAGTTAGATCCGAACTTGATTTTGATATCATACAGAAATAACTTATGTAATAATCAGAAATACAATCGATTCTACTACCGAAACTTTCATTATTTGTAATTTTTTTTTTTTATCAATTTCTTGTATTTTTTACAATTTTTCAATTTTCGAATATAAAATCAATCATATCTCTGATGGTTACGACCCATTGTCCTGAAGATACAATTCATCTGCATTGAAAAAATTCTGCAGCCATTATCCATCACGTTTACGGAATAATTTTTTCTTGAATCAGCAGAATAAATGTAACGAAGATAGTTTCCACTTTCAAATAGGGGTCCGAATATACAATGTTATCCAAAATATTCGATTTTTCATTTTTTTTTTTTTCATTCAACGTATATACAGGGTGTCCCATTTTAATATATGCAGCCGAATATCTCGGAAAGTATTGGTTGCAGAGAAAAATATTTCAGATCAAAGTTGTTTGGTTTCGAGGGGGACAGATTCTGATGATATCGGCTTTTTTGTAGGTGGAGGCGTTAAGGTGATATGAAGGTCAACTTTTGTTTTTTAAATGAAATCATGTATTTATTATTGATTCATCGGATCGGGCGTTAAATTTTACATCAAAAAGCACTGCTGAACTGATGTCCTAACATGAACGGTTCCGTAGATATTTCATTTTTCTCTAAATAAGTTTGTGAGCGTTCATGTTTCGGTTGATGTATGTACGATCAACCTTCAAGCATTGACAAGATGCTCGAACACATTACCTTCGTGGTTGATACACAATTGCAGCCTATTTTCGAAACTTTCAACCGTTTTGAGGAGGACAATTCTCGGAATACTTCTACAGGCATTACGTATACGGTTTTTCATATCTTCTGCAGTGGTTGGCTCCGTTGCAAAAACTGTATTTTTTATTAATCCCCAAAGAAAGAAGTCTGGGGAGGTAAGATCTGGAGATCTTGCAGGCCACGGGACAGGTCCACCGCGACCGATCCAGTGATGTTGAAAAGTAGCGTTCAGATGATTACGAACAATCACACCCGTAATAATCAAAACCGTATACGTAATGCCTGTAGAAGTATTCCGAGAATTGTCCTTCTCAAAACGGTTGAAAGTTTCGAAAATAGGCTGCAATTGTGTATCAACCACGAAGGTAATGTGTTCGAGCATCTTGTCAATGCTTGAAGGTTGATCGTACATACATCAACCGAAACATGAACGCTCACAAACTTATTTAGAGAAAAATGAAATATCTACGGAACCGTTCATGTTAGGACATCAGTTCAGCAGTGCTTTTTGATGTAAAATTTAACGCCCGATCCGATGAATCAATAATAAATACATGATTCCATTTAAAAAACAAAAGTTGACCTTCATATCACCTTAACGCCTCCACCTACAAAAAAGCCAATATCATCAGAATCTGTCCCCCTCGAAACCAAACAACTTTGATCTGAAATATTTTTCTCTGCAACCAATACTTTCCGAGATATTCGGCTGCATTTTTTAAAATGGGACACCCTGTATACATTTAACAGAAAACTTACATAGAACAATACCTGCAAGAAATTCAGAATTGGCTGTAATCGAAAATTGAGTAGATCACTGCTGGATCTGAATTGCGAATTTTGATCAGTTGGGAATTATATTCTGAGATAACATTTTTTTAAACTCATCACATAAACTTACTTCTGTATATCAAAATTGGGTTCGGATTTAACTTTTTTTCAGTAAAAGAAAGAAGTTTGAAATCAGGTGACGATTTATTCTATACGACATAGGGTAACATGACCAGTGAATGACCGAACTGTTGAATGGCTAGATTTATTGATGAGAATATCGGTACTTTTTAAAATATTTAAACAAAATATTGTGGAATTCATCTCAGGATTAAATAAACTTTCATTTTCAATAGGTGGAATGGATCAATTATATCATAGAAATTTATATTAACAAATAATTATGTGATCCACCTGAAAGCCTAGTAAATGACCACCCAAATCCACTGAATGACCGGGTATGTGCTAGTGAATGACCGGGAGGAAAAACTAATGAATGTAATGCAATTATAGTATGTTGAATTGTTTATTTTATTGGAATTTGATAAACAAGAAACGAGATAGTACGAGTATTTTCTCTCTGACAATGAATGATCTATAAATTAGTCTCTTTAATCTCAAAAAAAAAACTCAGAACAATTAAATTTTCGCTATAGAATTACAGGAACTCAAAAAACAATGTAACTTTTCATTAAAAATGAACTTACAGCAACGGTCTAAGCACATTATAAGGATACATTTTCTTATAATTGAATAGTAAAACTAATTAACTTTTCATAATAAAACCAATACAGAATGCTCGAATAAATGATTTGAAAACTTTATAAACTCGTTGAATTTTCAAGAACATGAGAGTTTCATTTTTTCTCTCTTCATTAAAACGAAAAATAAACTAACTATGAGAATATACATCTAAGTTACAGAACACTTGCTCCTACTGGATTATCATTGGTAATATTCTTTAAGACTTTCCTTTTCTTTGGCAATTCATAACTGCTTAAATTTAAACTTTCAGCTTTCTTCTTAAGTAGTAACTGCATTTTAGCTTCAGTCTCTTGCTTGCTTCAATATTTCTTGTTGCTTCTTTATTTTCAGTCTTTCTTGCTTTTTCATTTCATCTTCTTCCTGCTTAATTTTCTTCTTCATTTCTCTCTCATACTTTCTCAATTCTTTCAATCTTTGCAGTTCCTCCTGTTTTTTAATTTTTTCATTCTGCTGCTTCTGCCATTCTTCAGATGTTATTGCTAAAATCATTGGCTTCCGACTCTTAGCTTTCTTCTTTGCCCTTATTTCAGGAAAATGTAATTCTTTGCTCCAAAGACTATTAAGGTCAGTTTTGGAGTTTTCACTCTCATTGACAGGAATGCTTTGTGAATCAAGATTTATATTACTTGTTTGAGATTGATTACTATTATCTGTATTTAGATTAAGTACTTCCAAGGCTGAAGGAACTTCTTCTGAAGACTTATTCTGATTATTCGTTTGAAATTGATCAGTATTATTTGTACTTAGATTGGGTACTTCCAAGGCTGTTATACTTTCTTTCTCCTGACCAGGAGAGATATAATAGTTATTTTTTTCATTTGACTTTGCTAATAGCTTTCCTGTTTTTGGGCAAAGCTGCACTGCTGTCCCATCCATATTATATATTCTTGAAGGGCCTTGTAAAATGTCAGATACATTCTGTTTCTCCAAATGAGCTTCAAGTGAAGAGAACCAATCTCTGATGTCTTCTTCAGTTACTGAAGCTCTACTCTTTGGAAGAACCTCTGTATTTTTTAGTTTGACTTCAGGATGCCTACTTAGAAATAATCTAAACCACTTTTCACCTGGAAAATTATTTTCGAATGGATTTTTACGAGGAGCACAATCTAAAACTCTTTTTATAGCACATTTCACAACTCTCGGATGCATAGGACATCCTATCTCAGTCTTTTGAATAATCCAATCTACTACTGTCTGTTCTTCTTCTTCAGTTAGAACTGTCTTTGGACCCATTTTTCCTACAGAGTCTTCATTATTTTTTAACTTCTTAACTAACGTTCCTTTAGGAATGTTGTAAGTCTTTGATGCTTTATTGATGCTGAGAGACTGATTCCTAACCTCTCTTACTGCATCTTTGAGGCTTCTGGTGAGTACTGAAATCTGCTATAGACTTTTTTCGTCTTTTTCTTCTTTGACTCATCTTTCTTTGATGATTTTTCACTTGCTGAGCTTGATCGTGCACTCTTTTTCTTCATGATTAGGTACGAATAAACCTCACGACGGTAACCTATTGTTGCCGGTCATTCACTGGCGCGGACGAAAGCAGCGCTTTCCGATGAATGTACGGTCGGTCATTCACTAGACTAGGCCGGTCAAATTTCATTCCAGTTAATGACCGTCAATTTTTTACGAATAATTTAAATAAAACGTGTATGGAATGCCATTTAACCATATTAAAATGAAAAGAAAGTATATATTTTGACAACGATAAAGACATTTTATTGATTTAATCGAAAATAACTTGGAATTATACACGCAGTATCTATTTCGACTACGTTATATAAAAATATGAGGCTTTTGAGATTTCACTCCGGACCGGAGAAATCAAGGCGCGATTATTAATAATTTGAGGATATTAAATAAATTCTGCGATGTTTAAAAGAAATATTATTAGTTTAACAAAGCAGGAAATAATATTTCATGCTCTTACTATTATAATTAGTCATTTTATATAAATTTGAAAATTGAGCGGTCATTCATTGGTGGGTGGTCACTTACTGGTCATGTTACCCTACGTATTTGTCGACGACGTCCGACGAGTCGGTATAGGCGAGAAGGCAAATCAGGCAAATTACCTACTCAAAGTAAAGTAAGAAATACTTCCGAAATATCCACAGGCCGGGTCCGGCCAGGCTAGCTGACCGATAAGCCGTAACGCATCGATGAGCTCGGGAAGCCGGGTATGCCGTGTGAAGAGTCTGCTCAACAGCGTAGACGCTACGCATAAGCCTAAATTTTGACCCTACAAGAACTTTATTGCCCAACCATACCCTGTCGGTGAGAACTGATGATAACCGTAGGAACAAAAATATAGTTTTTGCTATCATAACATCAATGATAATGATCAGAATCAATCATTATTATGATTATTATTTCGTTTTCGCAGGTATCTTGTTAGCTATTGCGGAATCGTACTTGCCCCTGACTAACTATGACGGTAAAAATGTTTGACATTTTTGGGAATCGACTTCTAATCTTTCAGTACGATTCGATAGTCTGAATATAGTTATTTATGTATGTATACAATTATTTATGTATGTATACCTATAAATGCATATCCATAGTGTATATTAGTATACCGAGAGGAAATCTAGAAAGTATACAGTGACTGCGCACGCGCGAGTTTCGTCGTCCGCTGAGACAGGCTAGCCACCCCGAGTTTCAGCTGTCAAACTTTGTTTTTGACGGCGATGTAATTGATACGAACTTTTGAGGTTAAAATCTCATTCAATTGCGGTAGTGATTCAAAAAGGCTTGAAAAGCTTTTATTGTCGAGATTAAAACTTGATGTTCTGAAAGAACTGTGGAAATTTATTTCGAACAACTGATTGCTTGCTTCGATTCGATGTATCGGATCATTTTCAGAAGAATTGTTTAGCCGATTAAAATTGGAAACTAGTGGTCTAAATGACGGGTGCTTGGAAAAAACGAAGCAGGTAGGTGGAAACAGTTTATTCAATTTTGATAGTTCAATACAGTACAAATAATCCGAATTCTTTTGATTAACAGGAAATGTTGGTAAATAAATGCTGTTTGATTGGGAAAAATAATTGCATCTCTGCCTTTCATTGATACCTCCCATTTGATTTCATCTCAAGTGCAGAGATCATCGCCACTTTTGTCAGTTGACCGAGGAAATTGTTATGACTTCTTTCAATTTCAAATATTTTTCATGTGACGTTTCGTTTGAATATCTTTCTCGACAAGAAGGAACATTAATTTTATGAGTTCTAAAATTGAAAAACGAAACCAATTGTTTAAGAAGTTGAAATATTTTATCATCTGTGATTGAATTATGATTTTCTTCTTTCACGAGTCTAGTTGGATTAAGTTTTCCTTGAATCTCATCCTACCACAGTAGATTATTGCAGATCATGAAAATTTTCTAATAATAAGCAGAGTTCATTCTGTAAATCATTGACAGTGTTCGAGTTACTTAGAGAGGGCTCCATACTGAAATTAAAAATGTATCAACTTTCGATTCATTGAAATCATTTCTGAAAAAGCGATTATTTGTAATGCAACGTGTAATTAGCAAGTGAATGCATTTGTAGCCTTTGACGAGGTTTGCCTTTGTATTCTCAAGAAGATACAAGTACAGACACAGCGACAGAGATAACTGAGACAGCTGGAACTAGCTAGCAGGGTGAAATTATAAACTAAAACTAACTTTAAAGACATTTTCAACTAAAAGTATCGAACATTCCTGGATTTTGATTGTATCAGTTTGGCTAGCAAAACCTATTCTGTGAATTGAATGAAAGACCTGAAAAACTATTTTCCTGAACCAAATGACAAAAGTAACGAAACCCCACTGCAAAATAAAAATATTTGTGTGTTCGGATAATTCCTTAATACTCTGAAGTAGCAGCAATGGTCGAATAACAGACTAATCATTATTGGTTTGATCATGGTGAAAAGATCAAATATTTGAACATCGTGATCCATACTGTGCCTAGCTCTTCAATTTTGCCTCAACAGATGTGAAGACGGAGGTAATGGTCCAACAAAATGGGTGGTTACCATCAACAGCCAAAATTCAACAAACTCAGACACACGGCTAAACGATTGGTCTTCTCCGTTCGCTCCAGGCAATCATATTGCTGTGTGTCTGCGTCGATTTTTGGCTGTAGATGGAAAGCTCTCAATGGAAAGCACCCAATCACTTGAACACCTGTCGCCTGATGGAACGACTAAATCTGATGGTTGGCACGGCGGCACCGATCGAGAAACCATGGTCCTTACTGGCAGAACGTTTTGATCATCAGGTAAGATACGATTCTTCTACTGCTAATCAATGTTGAAAGCTGGAGCCCTCTAGAAAAACGAATTTCATCATTGAATGCATGCCAAAATGTCATACCACTCAAAGATCACAGGATTAGATATGTACTCACAAACACTGATGATTTCTCCGAGGATAAAACTTAAACGTCGACGACTCTAGTCCTGCTTCACTGTTTGATTGTGTCCCACCTGAAAATAAAAAGTGTTATTATCAGACGTGCTTCTGATGATTTTGGATTCAACTAATTTCTAATTAAATGCATTGCCGTGAAACGTGACGCGAAAAATGTCTTTATTATTAATAATTCATCAAACTCATACTCAAGTTCCGCGATTTGCAAATTTGCCGATACCCACGTGAAGTTAACGAGAATAATGACCTTGATCCTCGTACAATAATACGGGCTAATTTAACCTCGCTGTTCGTATCGCGCACAATTTTCATAATTTCCTGCGTAATCATATGAAATCTCCGATATTCAGTAAAAGATCACCACGAGGCCGGACACATTAGTATCATGGCGTATGCAATTTGTAAACACGCGACGCGCGCGGGAAGCGCAAGCATCAAAATAGTGTGAAGTCTGCTACCAGCATCCAATTGGACGATAGCAACAACCGAAAACGGTTTCGGCCAATCGTCTGTCTGTAAAGTCTCGTGGTACGTTTTTCAACTGAAAATTTAAACAAAAGACGCTGGCAGGAACTGACTAGTTTGCATAAAGATCGCGCACGTTCTACCTCGTGTTTGGAAAATACCTCGTATCGTTTGTGAAGTTCTTGATCGGCTTAAAAATGCCTAATTACAAGTTTTCTGTGCAGGAAAAAGTGGAGATGGTGACTAATATCCTGCAGGGCCACAGCTATCGCGAGACACGGGACCATTTCGCGGCCGCATACCCGAATAGGCCGATACCATCCATCGGGACCATACGTAAGTGGGTCCTGAAATTTCAGGCAACGGGGAGCGTCGATGGAAGGTCCATCCCGGTAACTCAGCCAAATCGACGGCTGAGTTGGGATACCAAGCTCGACATCTGCTTGAGCGTTGAAGAGGATCCCTTCAAGCCGACCAGCCGTATCGCCCAGGAGTTGAACATCAGCAAGCCGTCCGTCAGAAAAGTGCTGCGTGAAGCTAAGTACAAGCCGTATAAGTTTCAAACGCATCAAGAACTCTTGGCTGGTGATGACGATAATCGTATTCGTTTCAGCCAAGAGATGATGGATCGGTTAAATGCAGACGAGGGGTTGAAGAGACGCATTTGCTTCTCCGACGAAAGTACCGTGTTGTTGTCGGGAAGCCGAACAGGCAGAACACCAGAGCCTGGTGTCGAATCAACCCGCGTCTGTTCTTCCAGGTCGGTACACAGTATCCTTTGAAACTGAACGTCTGGCTCGGCGTCGTTGGAAATCGGCTGGTTGGACCGTTTTTCATCGATGGAAACCTCAACGGCGAAAAGTATCTCCAGTTGCTGAGAGAGCACATTGTACCAGCTCTTAGGCTTATCGAAGAAGAAACTGTGAGTAAATAGTACTATTCAGAGATGATTGATTCATTATCAGACTGGCTGTGGTTCGAGAACAAATATTTCCTCTGTTTTCTAGAAGTGATATAATTTTTATTCGAATTCAAGGGCGAAGAAGTCTGGTTCCAGCAGGATGGAGCGCCACCGCACTTCACACGAGTGGTCCGAGACTATCTCGATCAGGAGTTTCCTGGTCGTTGGATCGGTAGGGCAAGCCCTACAGTCGGAATGGCCTGCTCGTTCGCCTGATCTATCGCCTCTAGATTATGGTTTGTGGGGCCATTTAAAGAACGTCCTCTATGCGCAGGGTAGGATTGAAGACCTTGCCGCGCTGCAAGCTAGGATTTTGAGCTAGTTGAAGTTTGGAACGTTCTTCGAACGGCTCCTCCAGGATTTTTTTTTTACACTTCTAGTATTTTTTTCATGTTTCATAGGGTCGCAAATAAGACGCTCCGGAGTTCAAAATTTTGAAAATGATCCAAGGGACTTCGGAAATCACCCTTGTCTGTACTACATTATTTCTTTTCCTTGAACGACGCATTTGTCCCTCTCAAAAATGATGCGGCGTCTCTCTCGCGATGCCGGAAGACTGATAAAAAATCAGTAAAAATTAGAAAAAATGGGACAGGGTGGTAATCCGCGGATTATAGCGAAAAAACGGGATCAATTAAATCCCGGACCCAAACGGTGCATTGGTCCCTCTTAAAAATGATGCAACGTCTCTCTCGCAATGCGGAAAGACTGATGAGAAATCGGTGAAAGTTTAAAAAAAATGGGGCGGGGTGGTAATCCCCGGATTATAGTGAAAAAACGAGATCAATTAATTCCCGGGCCCAAACGGTGCATTTGTCCCTCTCAAGAATGATGCAGCGTCTCTCTCGCGATGCCGGAAAACTGATAAAAAATCAGTGAAAATTAGAAAAAATGGGACAGGGTGGTAATCCCCGGATTATAGCGGAAAAATGAATTAAATCAATTCCCGGGCCCAAACAGTGCATTTGTCCCTTTCACAAATGATGTGGCGACTCCCCAGCTGAAGTTTTTTACTTCTTATATCGTCGAGAGATCTCCAATGCTGTCAGCCAGAAAAGTAATGAATTAAAATCATTGTTTTCTCAGCTATTTTCGGTAGTGGCTAGTTGCATGGAGTAGTATGTCATCGTTCAGTTGTGTGTGTATGTGTTTTTTTTTTTTTCGTGAACATAACGAGAGTGGTGAATCAAATACGAAAATTCAGTATATAAAGTCGTCTCAGATATGGTAGCTATGGGAATAGTGTACTACAATAATGTTCGTAGAGGTACCACATTACATCATAGACTGTATAATGCATGCATCTTGAATCAATAGTCTACTTGTCACTTAATTGCTTTCAATTTTACTGTATTAATATGTGAATAAAAGTAATGTATTCAATATATTTCATATGTGTGATCAATCATTTTTTTCACAAGAGCCTTGCGAAATCGAGGTACACAAAATCCTTGATCAAATACTTACTGTCGGTGCAAAAAGGTTTGGCCCCTCTGTTTGAGTGATTGTAAATTCTACAGAAAAATTGGTAGAGCATCGAGTCAGGAAAAATCGTGAAGCGCCAAGTTTCTTGCGTCTGAGAGTTATTCACAAAATTTCTGTATCAAAATCGTGAAAACCGTTATGATCTCCGATACGTTGAAAAACGTAGTTTTTTCGGAGTCCATCGCCGTACGTCAGCTTTAACTCGTCACCGTTTGTCTAAACCAATTGTGAAAAATGTCAAAATTCAGAAATATTTCCTGAACATTAACGGACATGATAGCGTTTGGTAATTTCGAAGGTATTAGAAAAAAAAAACCGGGACGCCAGGTGCAAAAAAGTCCAATGGTGCGATTTTCGGAACGGATTGGTTCCAACGAACGTGAGCTAGCTCAAAAATTTCGTCAAGGTATACACTTTTTGATTCCGTAATCAGTTTTTAGTTCGCAAGAGTCAACTTCTAGCAATCGACGTCAAAATTTTTTTAAATTCGCGCGCGGCCGCGCGTGTCCCAGCCCCGATATTCGTTGCTGCGTTTCCCTCCTGCCGCGCCCGTCGCAGACTCAATTGTTAATGCAACTAACAATGTAAATGCAGCGACGAATATCGCAGCTTGGACACACGCGGCCCCGCGCGAATTTGAAAAACTGTAGACGGCGGTTACTGGAAGTTAACTCTTGCAAACCAAAAACTGATTACGGAATCAAAAAGCGTAGATCTTAATAAAAATTTCGAGCTAGCTCAGGTTTGCCGGTACCGATCAGTTCCGCAAATCGCACCATTGGACCTTTTTGCACCTGGCGTCCAGGTTTTTGAATATTTTTCAAATTACCAAACGCTATCATGTCCGTTAATGTTCAGGGAATATTTCTGATTTTTTACAGATTTTTGAAACTCAGTTCAGACAAACAGTGACGAGTTTAATTCATCGTGAAGGTATCCCTCGAACTAGGTAATAGTTTGAGAAGGAGCTCAAACAATCGAGTCGAGTCAAATTATTTTGGAGCGTTGGCCTGACGTTTCGGCAGTGGTATGATGCCCTCATCAGAGGCTATTTATTGAAACAAATCATTACAAAAATTAGTCAAAAGTAATCTAAGCTCCTTTTGTTGTATCAGATTTAAGTTGATTTATGTGTACCTCGTATTACTATTTGGACTAGCATTGTATTTGTTTTGACTTCTCTTTAATATTTTTTGTCTGTATAGAAATTAGTATTGACTACTCATTATTAATTATTTTTCAACTTATTGACGCTTTGTAATATTTGTTTTGTCTTTTAAACTTTTGACTAATTCTTGTAATGATTTGTTTCAATAAATAGTCTCCAATGAGGGCAGCATACCACTGCCGAAACGTCAGGCCAACGCTCTAAAATAATTTAACTCGACTCGATTGATTGAGCTCCTTCTCAAACTGTGACGAGTTTTTAAGTTGACGTACGGCGATGGACTCCGAAAAACTACGTTTTTCAACTTTTCGGAAATTACAACGGTTTCCGCGATTTTTACACAGAAATTTGTGAATAACCATCAGACGCAGAAAACTTGGCGTTTTACAATTTTTCCTGACTCGATGCTCTATCATTATTCTCTGTAGAAGTTATGATCACTCAAACAGAGGGGCCAAACCTTTTTGCACCGACAGTAGGCGCTTACAGATCATATATGGCAGAAATAATTCTGATATGAATTACAGCCCAAAACAGATAACGACTCCACGCGTGATGTTCGATTCATTGTATGACAGAATCTATCTGTACTGCTAGAATTCTACTCACAATAGTATCGGACGTTCCAAATCTGTGCGCCTACAATATGCACAATGATCTGTGACATGTATCATAAGAGCAGCAAAGTCGAGTCTCGTATAACATTTTATGTCCGTGGTTCAACTGATTATGTGAAAAAGTTACGGAATCTAATTTGGCAATGCAGGGTTCATAGAAAATTCATATGTGGCATAGAATTAGCCGTACTACACTAGGAAGGCAATGGTCTAATTGGATGTTTCGATGACTACGACATGCACGAATCTCCCATGTATATAATAAGAGCAGCAAAATCGAGCTTCGTATAATATTCGAGATCGACGCTTCATGAATCACAATGATTTAAGAAATGAGTATCATACGGCTACGACATGCACAGTTCCTTTACTCATTCAGTAAGATACAGTAAATGTCACTTCTTGGAATGTGACGAATCATCGCTGAAATGATTAAGTACGCGAACGTAGTACATTCAACAATATACAGGGTGTTCTTTTTTAACTCTGTACATACGGATAGGGTGTGTATGGCTGCCCAGGCCAGCGTTTTGAGGTAAGAAACTCAAGGTCGGAAACTCATCCCAACGGCTGTGGAGGGCTTTAAAGGTTTTGGTACCGCGCAGTACCATCGCCACAGTTCCCCTTCTATCACTATCTTTCCATACCCCACTCTTACTTCCCTCCCCCTTCGCCCCTCTTCTCCCGCTATCCTCTCTAGCTTTCACTGCATCCTCCTTTCCCCCCATGTTAAGTCATCCTCTATCCTTTCTATCCTCCCCCTTAGCTGTCGCTTATTTCTCATCACCTCTATCTTCTGCTCCACGTCTCCTAGCTCTACCACTACCATACTTCCTCTTTCCCCGTCCTCTGCTCCTACTTTTCTCACCCTCCCTATTTCCACCTGCGCCCCTGTCGCTCCTATCACCTCCTCCACGCTCGCTTTCATCCCCCCTTCGCCTATCCTAATACCCTTTATTACTATATTCTTTTTCCTTTCCTCCCTCTTTCATTTCCGCTCTCCTTTCTATTTCCCTAACTCTCTCCTCCCACCCCCTCCCCTCTCCTGCCGTCTCATTTTCCCTTCCCCTATTTATCCGTAATCCCTCGACCCTCGCCTCCAAACCCCTCATTTCTGCTGTCCTCTCTCCGTCTCTGCTCTCTATCTCCTCTGCTCTTTTCCTTAGTTCCCGCATGCCTTTATTCATTTCCTCCCTTTCTCTTTCCCATGTCTCCTCTCTTCTTGCGTTCTCCTCCCTCAATTTTTCTATCTTTCTCCTTAACTCCCCGTTCATCCTCTCCATTTCCTCTCTTATTCCCTTCCCCTGCCCTTTTACCTCTTCCAGTCCTACTTTGACGTCCCCTCTAATTTGCATTAGTAGCTGGATAATCCCCCCCCTCTTTCTCCATCGCCTTTTCTTTCTCTACCTCATCCTCTTTTTCCTCATCTTCCTTGTCCTTTTCTTTGTCTTATTCTTTTACTTTGTTTTTTACCGGCGATCTGCCTATTTTTCTGCTCGTTGCAAAAACTTTACCTTCGTCCCCTCCCCACTCCCATTCTTCAATTCCCCCATCCCCCGCTCTCTTTCTCTTAAATAGCTCATCTAACGACCCATACCCTGCTCCCCCCACTGCCGCTAGCCGCGCCGCATTCGTCGGCCTCCCTGGCTTCCCTCCAGCTGCCTCACCCACCATATCACTGCCGCTCATCTCTTTCTAACTGTTGTCACTCTACTGTCTACCTATTCCTATTTCTGCTTTACCGACCTTTCTTTTCCCTCTGTCCCTGCCTACTAGATGTCGCTCCCACCCCACTCTCTCTCTTTCCTCCGCGCGTACTTTCCCGCCTTTTTTCTGTCTCCCCTGCCGCACCTAACCTCTCTACCTTTTCCTTCCCTTTCTCACTTTTTCCCTTCCCTTTTCCCTCTCTCTTCACCGCTCCCTGCGTTCTTTGTACCCTTTGCCCTCACCCTACTCACCGACTACCCTGGCGTTTCTCCTATTCTCACGATTTTCTCGCATATGCTCAGGTACTCCTCTCACACACCTGTCACCTTTCACTCCGGAAACGGAAGCCACATATTTCAATATATCGATTCATTAATTATTTTTTTTATTATTATCATTTTTTTTTTTTTTTTAATTTTTTTTTCTTAATTCTCGCGATCATTTCAATTCTTTTTCGCGAGAATTAAGGAAAAAAAATTGAAAAAATAATAATAATAAAAAAAATAATTAATTGATCGATATATTAAAATATGTAAAATAATCATTTCAATTTTTTCACTCGAGCTGTGTGAAATATACAATAATAACACGTATCCGATGCAATCTCGCTGATTTGAATTAGACCCAACTCAAATTGGGATTTTTTCGAATTAAAAAAAGTTCATGTGAAAATAGGGTCCATAGGGAGTCGAAATGAAAATCTGAAAAAATTAGAGAATTTTTTTTTTCACATTCAGAAGCGATTGAAGGCCATCCAAGAGAACTTTTTTTTTAACGGCCACCCTAATATGTATATATATGTGTGTGTGTGTGTGTGTGTGTGCACTGCATACTTCCGAGACACTTTTCAGCCCCCAAAGCAAACTTCCAAGACATTTGGCATGTTCCAGGACAGGTCTGGAATTTTTATATGTCAATTGCTGAGTTCCAGGACTGACCTGGAAATTTGTACATCACATGAGTCCTGGAATTTTACACTCGATCTGTAAAAATAGGAAATGCTGCTAAGATGAAATTAGTCATTCATTTGCACGCACACAAATGAATTAATCATTAAGGACCACCATTCATTGCCGCAACGTATGATTAGTGATATTTTTACTATGTCACAGCCGAGAAATGTACTGTACTTGACCAATATCCTGGAAGTTTACAATCTGTTTGTGTTGAAGTTCCGGGACTTAGCATTTTACATATTATACTAATCCACCAGCTAATCCAGTCCTGGAACTGACCACTCGACATATATTAATCCTATTCGTTATCAACATTATTCGATTCTGGGTTTGAGGATATAATAACCATAATAACCATATAATCACGATTCCAAATGAGACTTTCTCATATCTTCTGGATTTCGGGTCATGCTGTCAGCTGTTAATTAAATTCATGAGAGAAGTTCCACTATAGACTGGCTGTAGACACCTTAAGTAAATACCGTTACGAGATAGACAATTCATGCCAGAAAAACCGATGTAGAAATGCGTCATGGAATTACAGCAGTAGCCTGGAACGATCAATCGATATATTGATTAAAAATCATACACGCCATGACCTGCATTGCAATTGAAACGTCATTATGATCGTAGAATGGCCTGGGAATTAACGATTCGTGGCCAATGTCCCGGAACTTGAAAGTACATTCTCGAAAAGTCCCGGTATTTGGCACTCGTCATATACTAATATCCTCGAACGCATTATTATAACTTTTAGTATTTTGAGTATTAGTACGTATGATCATTTGGTACATATAAGCAGGGTCGCCAATAAGATGCTTCCATACCCCGTTGATTTTATTTTGCACTATTAGGCAACAGTGAAATTGATTCAAAAACCCTCACATCAGACTGGCTATACATAGATGTTGTACAAATACCGTTACAATAAAAGCGAATAATATCTGAAAAAAATCGATTCGGAAATGCGCCATGGATTTACATTGGCTGCAACTAATAAATTAACATGTGCATTAAACATCTACACACCCGTTCATCTAGCCTAAAATTGGAATTATATTGTTGCAATTGAATGGCCTAGAAAACAATGGTACATGACTAATGACCTTGAAGTATACGATACGTTCTAGATCTCAGAACTTAAAAGTTGACGGAATCATGTGAAACCACTTGCAAGCTGCACAGATTCACTACAGGAGGTAGATTCACTAAATATCCTGGAGGAAAAAATACATCTCATTATTGTCAGAAATTTTTTCAAGGTCCTTTTGTGGATTCCAAGACATTCTGAAAAATTCAGAAAACCGTAAAAGTTTCTCATGTTCTTGTAACGTCCGGGACGCTGTTCTTGTGGGTTCAACCCTATTTTATAATTAAAATAACTGGAGAGGAGAGTGTGGAAAGGTTAATAAGTGATTGGAATAAATTTAATTGATGATTATTTATTGATTAAAGAATGAGTTTGTGTAGTAGGACGAGTTTGGATATGATGGAAGAATGTATGGTGATCTATATGGTAGAAGGATAGAGGAAGAAGTCGTTGGAGAGTTGACTTGGAAGTAGAAGTTGAACATAAGGAGGATGTAGGGATAGAGGAAGGAGAGAAGATGTGAAGAGATTGAAGGTTGACTGAAGAGTAAGTTGGCAATTAGAATAGAGTAATGAGGAATGGTTGGTTGTAAGCAAGGTGGGGGAGCAAAAGTGCAGATGCAGTTCTGGTGTGATTCCCAGGGTCTTGGTACTCCAGGAGTCAGGTGAGGAGCGGGAAAAGATAAGAGCAGACGGTTAGGTTGGAGATAGTCATATTACGTGGGAATGAAAAGATTGTAGGGGGAGGCAAGGAGTGGATCTTTTGTTTTGGGGATTTTTGGAAAGTTTTGAGAAAATAACTAGATATGTTCTGTTTTTAGGGTAGTGTTTCATTATTTCTATTATCAAAATCAATAAAAATCAGTGACTAACATCAAACTATAATTTGCGAGATTCACTGGTTACGAGATTATAAAACCCCTTTTCCGGTTGATCGTCATATTTTTCACGCGTTCAGCCGATCACGACATTATGCGTTTGAATTAGATAGGATATTTTTCATCAGCCATATTCTCCACGTGAGTAATAACAAAAGAACAGAGGTGAGTTCGTTTTGCATTTACGTATTATGATAAACTGTGTACATTTACCAGGATTTATCATCTGCTAAGTCGTTCATTTGATTCCCCTGCATAAAATGCCGGACATACACCACGCAGATTCATATAGATTCGTATACGATCCGGAATTGAAAACCGTATATGTATACGGCTTTTGATTCCGGATCATATACGAATATATATGAATCTGTATCGATCCAGCATTTTATGCAGGGCAGTGCTTAAATACTTGTGTCAGAAAAAATTGCAATTAGTAAGACGTAGAAGTTAACATAATGCAAAGTATTGAGTTTGGATTCTCCGAGACATCCTAATTTAGTTCAGTTTGGGTTAGTTGAGTTATTAAGTATAGGCATTTTTTCGCGAGCCTCTGGTATGGGTACCAGAGTGTACCAGAATAATATAATGTGTGTCACTCAAACTATATATTGGTACCCTTTGGTGGCTATACCAGAGGCTCGCGAAAAAATTTCTTATACCAATTCGTTTCGTTTTATAGTTTAGGTAGAACTGACTATTGTTCTGGTTAAAATGTTTGGGCTAGTCAAATTCAGTGACGATTCCCTGGAAATATGTCCCATGAAAAATATAAAACGAGACGGAAACTCGTATATTGTAAAATATAAAGGTGCAAAATACGAAGCCAGCCTCTTAGCTTCAAATGGTGAGAAAATATTTTACTCAAAATTTTCTTGTGCTAATTAGAAATGATGTAATTAGATTATTGCCCAGTAATTATTGTTTTCAGACTGGGCATCTAATGTTTGATTTCTGAAATGGTGCTCTTGAAGAATTTCACGCAAGTACAAATATCATTTTCAGAATCACGTCAAACCCTGCAGGATATAATGAACGATAGGGAAACAAAATTAGGTCTCGTCAGCTGCAAAACCAAAGAAGCTTCATACCAAAAAATAAGAAATTCAACAAAAAATCACAAAACGTAAACCGCAAGTTGTTCACTGAAGATAGTTCTCCGGTGGCACTGGAGTCTACAGTAGTAGCACCTATATTACACATCCATTCTTCCGTTGCTAGTCCTACGATAGAAGATACTCCGTTACCTGCTCAAATCAAAGGAAAGAATTCGTCATACGACAATCCATTAACTATAACTAACATCAAAAAAATATCTCCAACCCCAATCCATAAGCTATCAACAGCAGTTGTTTCTTCTATGCAGCAGTTTAACATACCATAGTCAGACACTCATTTACTCGTTGCCAGTTCTGGAATCGAAAACACTCCGTTAGATGCTCAGATCAAAGAAAAGGAGTTGTCGCATGACAAACCAACTATAACTAACATTGAAAAAATATCCCCAGCGGCTTGTTGCAAGCTGTTGACACGAGATGATTCCGTTATGCCAAAGTTTGACGCACCACTGTCAGAAATTTATTCATATGTTCCTGATTATACAAGAGAACTAGATGCGCAGCTAATACAAGAAAATGTTCCACTCGATGGGTTAATTGGTCAACTGAATTCAAGCGGAGTATTTGAGGTGGTCATTGCAGAGGCCGACGAATCATCTTATATAGAACCCAGCTATGAGGTGGAATTAGACTCTGGCAGGAATCTGAAGAGTAACCTTGTGAATGATATCCACTTCAATCCTATAATGCATGAGTCAGCGAGTTCAATTCGGAAGCGAACAAATGGTAATGATTCGGATATCGATTCGTCGCTTAGTAAATTTGCATCTTTGTTAGAGAGTACAGGATTACTTCCTCCAGAAGAATTATTAACCAGCACACCCGACCATGACACTGGGAATCTCACCTCAAACATGGAAAATGACACAAAACTACTAGAAAGCGATGCGAGACCTGCAATAGAACTTGTACCTGAAGTACCCCATCACTCAGCAGGTATTGGTTCAATGTTGCAATTTATCTTTGTCTTAAAGAAAATAGCGTACAGGTTTTTAATGCCAAAAGTTTTAGTGAACGCCGACGAGTTAAAATCCTCAAACCAGTGTAATATATTTTCTTTTTACAGCTTTGAGTGATGATGACTTAACTGACGACGAACCTGACGATCCTACTTATGAACCACAAATAAAAAACAGTTCTGATTCTGAATCAGATGCTCAGAATAGGGCAGATCAAAACGAAAACTACCAAGTACTTAGGAAAAAAAATTTCATGAAAGATAAATCTAATGTTTCAAGCGGGATGGATATTTCGGCATTAGTCAGTATTTTAGACTCACGTGTAATGAATGATGATGACATGCAGGTTCAAAAATGTTGTGATCGCAATGGAGACAATAAGTTTAACTTCTGCTGTTTCTGCCATAAGAACCGAAGCAAGATAGCTCGACACTTAGAACTGAAACATGGCGATGAAGAAGAAGTAAAGAAATTCATTATCTTACCAAAAAAAAAAAACAGCGAACGTCGGCAAATAATTGATATAATACGTAAAAAAGGAAACTTCCTATTTAACACTCAAAGCGATTATAATGATGGCGAATTGATTGTCTCAAGGAGACCGAATGCAAAATTTGATAAAACAGCGAGAAACTTCAGAGCATGCGCTAACTGTAAGGCATTCTGCGCAGTAAGTAGCTTCAGAGCCCACTTCTCAAAATGTACAGGGCGAAGTAGTAAGACCACCACACCAGAGTAGTTACGGTGATGGGCAAAAAAGTCGTGCGTCGAATTCATTCTCGAGCTACTCAAGAAGTGTGGGCTGTACTTTGTCCTCCGATGCGAGACGATGAGGTAGTGCGAGGTATTCGCTATGATGAATTAGTAATATTTTACGCAAATAAGATGTGCCAGAAATATGGAATCGACGTTATTATGACATGATCCGCCAACGTATAAGACTGTTGGGTCGTTTTCTATTAACAATTAGAGAATTGACCTCACATCAGTTTACGATCCCAAGTTCTGTGATGATGTGCTTAAATCAATCAATATTGAAGCTAAACTTGGAGTGATCAGTGCAAATAGCTATCAAACGCCAACCGTTGCTTCCAATTTAGAAACACTACTAAAGCAAATTGGATCTATCCTTATCAATGAGTGTATCAAAAAACACGCTGATGCTGAAAAACAGTATGTTGAAGATTTCCTAAAATTATTTATGCAAGAAGTAGCAATAAGCATTACCAAAAGAGTCGGAGAATCTCAAGCACAACACTATCGACGAAAAAAAGTTGAATTGCCTTCGATGGAGGACATAAAAAAGCTCACTGCGTACTTGTCACAAAACAAAGGGAAGCATTCATAAAATATTGAGTGGGGTATGCATGCATAATTCCCTGACGATGGAGTCGACAATGCAATAGGAAGAGTTAATCCAGGACTCGCACGAGGTCGAGCCTTACAACGTCAGCTGATTCAAACCTACTTTGCCTGATTGTAATTGACTTAGTACATTGCACTTTTGTGCTAAACTCTGAACGAAAGTTGAATAAATAGTTTGATGAGTTATAAGAATAAAAAGTGAAGTATAATCTATAATCTATTTTTTTTTTTTTTTCTATAAGTTATAATACTTGAAATAATCGAATTCGATTAACACTTTAAATAGCTAAATAACGTCCTGGAATCACTTTCTTGCAAAAGTAACGGGAGAAGTTCCCTCAAAGTTACAAAAAAAAAGGAAGTTTTCACTAGATGAATGATTTAGAACGTTTAACGGCTCGGGCAATTTGCTCAAGAGCCCTTGCTTTACGGGCATTCACGAGCAAATTTTGCTCCATTATTTTTATTTTCCTATCCCAATACATTTTCTTGTTTTTAATGTCTTCACTCATGATCATTGTCATCTCACTTGAATGTTTGATTCCTTCATACAATCTTGCAGCCGGGGTAGGACGTTTCCCTGAAAAAAAAAAATATTCAATTTAAAATCAAGTTTTAGAAATTTCGTCATAGTTGATTACCTCGTTTTAGCCCCCCCAGTAACTCTTCTTTAACAGAAATTATAGAATTTTCTTTATTCTTAAGGTGCACTGGTGATTCAAGATGTAGTGGAACATCTTGTTTGTTCTCAGTCTTGAAATTTTCCATTGCCACATCGTTCTTCTCGAGTATTTTTGTCTCCAATGATTTTTGACTATCTGTTAGTTTTGCAAATTGGCTGGAAAATCATCATCATCATCATCATTACGATAAATTTTTTCCATTTCCTCATTTCCTGCAACTGCCTCATCAAATGCCTAAAAATTAAACAATGAATTTCAATTTTTGGGATGTAAAAAATATTTAAAAAAATCGGAATGACAATTTATGCTATTTTTTCTCCCGTTAATTTTGAAGGATTCATTCCAATTCACCATATCAACAATCGAATTTCTTGGGAAGTAGTAGACCCATTCGTTAAAAATCTCTGGTTCATTTAAAATATCAACTACTTGGTGAAGACATTTGCTAACAGAAGGTTGGCTGATAGTCATGAAAATATTAAGCCCTATGTCCATCTGGTAACTCCCAGAAGCCAAGAATCGCAATGCTGTCAGAACCTTAAATTGTGGATACGAATTATTAGTTTTCTATCACTGCATAGTCAGTACTCTTAGAGTAAACATGATTCCAATCATTCTGTGAAGATAGATTACACTTACCTTTGTAGTTGGATCTAGTGCTAATGCTGGTCTAGCTGGAGGTGGAGTACGATCTGTCACCAAAGTCATTAATTCATCAACCATATTTTTATTTAATCGAAAAATACTGCGGAAAGTTTCATCACGGAGTTCAAAAGCATCTTCTGCTTGATAAAAAATACGGGGATGATTCAATCTATTAACTGCTTCATCTATCATAGCGTCATTATAATCGAATACTATCGGTAAAAAATCCATCTCACTAATTATTCGTTCTTCTTAATCACAAAACGTTACCGAAACAATCGATAGAAGCCAAGACTGGTATACGGCTATTTGTTCACGCGCTTCCGTATACGATTCTGATTCCTATACGTTTTGAACGAACGCGCGCGACACATTCGTAAACGTACAGTCGCATACGAGTCACCGCGTATACGATCCTTCGTAGACGAATCACACTCGCATACGTTCGCTCGTGTGCGGCTCCACTCGTATACGAAAACGTCCATCCGTCTTGTAGTCGTATACGATCCTTCGCCTACGATCGCAAGTCACCCGAACGAAAATACCCTTCCTGGTCTGCTGTGTATAGCTAAGCTATACAGGCGATGCAATGGAAACAGAAGCATGCAAATGTTATCGAATGTAATATTACAGTTTTATTTATGAATATCAAATCAGCATTATCCAAGGACTGTCGCCATAGGCGTCCGTAATTGATAATTACTTTCGAATCAGCTTTCAATTCCATCACCAGAGTAAAAACCCAATAGCCCTCATTTAATTGCATTCGGTAACATTCGCATGCTTCTGTTTCCATTGCATCGCCTGTATGGCTTAGCTACACGCAGCGGACCAGCCGCGGCCGCGGACGTCTGATCGTCGTTTGTTTGGGAGATCGCGGTGGCGGGTAAGGCGTCATGAGATTCGGCAGGCCAACAATAGCGGCGTAACGGCGGATGAGCCATTCTCATATCTGCCCTTGTACCGGCTTACTTTAAACGGCTCCTACCTGAAAACGGCTTAGCATTCGACATTTTAGGATAAATAATTTTGGCGATCAATCGTTTGGAGATGTTTGGAGCTCCTCTGGGAAAAGTTGAAAAAACCCTTGAATTACCCTAATACAGACTCGGATAGATTTTACTTTACGAGAGCTGCCTCCCTACAGACTTGGGATATGCCAGACTCACCAGAATAGGATAGCAATTATAGCTCTACCGCAGCTGTCCTGGGTCTAGCTCACCGGAGCTGCCTATAACAGACTTGGGATATGTGTATTACAGACTAGGATACCAATTATAGCTCTATCGTAGCTGTCCAACACATTCACCGAAGCTGCCTTTTAGCTAAACATGAATTTAAGTTTATATCCAAATAAAGCGAAGTGCTTGTTTGAAAGAATTGGAAAAAATGTTATGTTATAAAAATAAAAGAGATAGATCAGGTTCCTGATACTTAATTTGATCGATTAGATCAATTTCTATTTCATTAGCAAATGTTTCTTATGAACTTGCTTACAAAGAAACTAAATAAGATTTGTGAAAACATGAAACAATAATAGAATGAAAAAGTTTGACTCAACCTATTTTCCTTGAAATAACGCGCGCTTGCTCAATGCTCGGATTGATTTTTGAGTTGAATAATTGGTTCTCTTCAATTGATTCTTTGATTTGATTTGAATGATTGATTCTATTTCAAATAGTCGCTTTGACTAATTTTTGTATTTTGGTTTTACGTTACTAGTATAATAGCCACTTGGCAAATTATCCGAAATTAAAAATGAGTATACAAAAACCTGGCCGTTTTGGCTCTTAGCTATGCTCAAGAGAGGTTGTGTATTTTTATTTAGAAATGAGTCGGTCGGCCGCTTTGGCTCAAGTCCGCTGTCTTGGCATGGTATGCCTACCTATACTTCTTGTGACGTCACAACAGGTGATCAGTTGTGCGTAGACGATATTGCGCGTTCTACTGGCTTCTGTGTGTTGGTGTATTCTATATCGTGACAGTTCGGCTATTTGGCTATAGGCCGAACACGTTACAATGCATATAAGTATATATGTACACATACATGTTTTTATGTATATTTTTAAACCAAGCAAGAGTGTCAGATAAAATGTATAATATAAATCGTAAGAACTTTCAATTTAAGGGCTTTTGAGCGAGCTCCGACAACTCCTCGATCGGAAGAGCGCCTCTAGCGCCCAGCCGTAGAACCCTATTGAAATAATCTAGCGTATGTGGCGCCTCTAGCACCGAGCCTGAGAACTCGGTATGGGCGGGGCCTCAGGTGGAGACGCTCAACCTATTTGTAAAGTCAGGTACATATATTCGCCTTTTAAATTTTTTCTTTTGTCGTCATCGTTATAATTCTGCATTTCTGCATTTTTTGTTAGAATGTGGATAAACGTGAATGTTTAGAACTGGTATTCTTATATTTAGGATCATGCTACTATTTACGTGATGACTGAAATCTCACCGGCAAAACAATATATTTATAATAAGGAGAGAACTCGAAAATTTGTTCTGTTTTTATTAGTTTGTTAGCGGAATTGAACTACTATTAGATAACACGGCAGCATTTTATTGCTAATACTCAGGGACACAATCATGGGAATATTCTTCATAGGAATATTTCTCACTATATTGAACAAAAAAAAAAGATCTTCAAAAACTCATTACATTCAGTTAGGTGTATTTTCTTTGCTAACCATTCCAACGATGTGACATGTCGAACATTTTCACCGTCACTAAATCGATATACTCAACAATATACTTTGAGAAATTTGATGAATTATTGATTTATGATATCACGTTACTAATGCCATGAGGTCGTAAGCGACACTATACGACCTTCTGGTTCTATTAAAACCAAAAGGTCGTATATTTATTTTTTCTTCGGAATCGCCATGAAACCAATGAAAAACACATAGATTTATCGAAATTCTTGAGAAATTTTTTTTTGGCGGATATGACCCCCTGGCTTTATTTTCAGGGAAAAATCGAAAAAGTTAAAGTCAGAAGTCGTATCCGCCTTTTTTTTTCTCTCGGATTCGCCATGAAATCGATGGAAACGCGTATTTCCATTGAAGTTACCGAAAAACAATTTTTTTTTGGCGACTACGACCTTCTGGCTTTAGTTTTCGTGATTTTTCCGTAAAACTAAAGCCAGAAGGTCGTATGTGTTCGGTATATACGACCTTCTGCTTTTAATTTTCCGAATGTCTAATTTCAATTGATTTACACGTAATTGTCGATTCTAAAGCGAATGCAGAAAAAAAAAATTATACGACCTTCTGGCACTCAAATCGCATTTTCGGCGTTTACCACCTTATGGCATTAGTAACGCGATATATTATTCCCAAATGTATACCAATCATCAGTACAGGTAAAAGAAATATATTCTTTTGAACTCCTGTACTTGTATATATTCGCCTTTTTGTATACACAGTTACCGTTCGTAACCCCTTTTATCAAAAAAGCACATTTAGAAATGTATCTTTTCCTAATTTGGACAGTTTTTTTTTCGTTTTGAAAAATATCCCAAAAACGATGTTCATAATAAAGTTTTTTGAACAAAGAAAGGGAGTGGAGACTTCAATTCTCTCCCAGAAAAAAATCCTCGTACTAGATGTTATGAGTTTTAGGAATTATGAGTTTTAGGAATTATGAGTTTTAGAAAGTTGACCGAAAGGCTGAAAAAACAAACTTCATTTCAACAACTTTGCTCTTCTTCCCCAATTTATCACGCCGCGTGAAAATAACTGAATGAAAATATTTCTGGAATGCAATGACAATATGATATCATCTTCGAAAATACTCCACCAAGCAATCTGAAATAATTCAGACGTTCATTTTTCGCCCTCCCTTCCATCATACTCGAAGAAAAGAGAAATCAAAAATGGTGAGGGTCCGCGGCAAGTCGAGTTGGCGTGGAATACCCCATATGCTTCAGAGAGGGCAATTTTATTTGGGTTGATTTGAACGGTTGCACTGAAAATAAATTTCGCATAGAAAAATTCGTCAAAATTTTATGGTTTCGCATTACATATGAACGTGAGCAGACTGATTCGAATAAAAATGTTTACAACAATCACTAACCTATGTCTGAATTATATTTCATACGGTTTTGATGAGAGCTGAATATGAAACAGATTCATAGACTTATCTATTCATATATTTATTTACACGTTTATTCGAGCGTAGATTTCTCGCACATGCTTCGGTTCCAATAACATACATACATTTTAATGATTATTTCTACATACATCAGTAACAGGGATCTCCACTTTTGGCCAATACCAATTGTACAGTTTGAATACTGATATACTATATTGAAAAATATTGCTGTTGAAATAGGGGGGACCATTTCTTAATTTCCGTTTCGATATGTCGATTTTGCTAAAAATTTTCAATCACTTTTAGTTTTTACGCTGATGAATCTCGGGGGAAATTCAAGAGCAGCGGGTTCATTCTTTTCCAAGGATTGAAATGTGTTCCATTTAAAATAAAGTTTTGGCCGCATGTCCTAAATAAACGATAATAAATAGCCCTGAACAAAGTACATTCTTGGTCAGTGACCTGTAAAGGTCAGGTAATTTGGAAATTGACAGTTGGTAACAACCTTGTTTTTAGGTAAAAGAAAAGCTTTCGAAAGATTTGCGGAACAAATTTTTCAAATTTTCAGAACAGGTGCCCAGTTTGCCGCGGTCGTGTTATAATCAATGAATTATGTACAAGTGATACTGCTCGACGGAAACCACGAGAAGGTAGTGGGATGTCTTCCATCAGGTAGGGGGAATACAGGTGATAGCAAAAGTGGTGCGATTGCTTGCATCTACATTGCGCGAAAATCAACGCAATATATGTAAGTGCTGCTGGACGAACCATTGTATATAATATAGGTTTCACTGTTCTGTTATACGTGCGCCCGCGACTTGCGCGAAATCTCAACGCAATATTTGGGCGCCACGTTGATTATGTAGTACGAATATTACTCTTTCACCGGTCACATCTTCATTGCGCGAAATTCAACGCAATATATATGTGAGTGCGACCGGCACGGAGATTCGTATACGGGCTGTTTTGCTGCGCCCGTACTCGACTTGCGCGAATCTCAACGCAATATTCGTACGGGACGTACATATATAGCTTCAGCTCAAAAGTCCCGACACATTGCGCGCCTGGGCACGCAATATTTATGTACGGTTTTACTTTTCAGGTGTTTGCACCTTCCTCGCGCGAAACTCAACGCGATACATGCACACGCCGTTACAAGTAACATCGCGTTCAAATTTAACGCGGATCTCCCTCATCTACCTCTTTTTGTTTCTTTCTCGCTACCACTTTTGCTTCTTTCTCTTGCTTTCGTTTGGCGGTTACTTCCTGTGCCTCGAGTATGTACGGTGGATCCCTTATAGGCATACTCCTGACATAGCGACTGTCAACTATTTCAGGGACCAAGCAGTTTTCGTAGAACTCTAGCAGACAAGATTTCATCTTTTTATTCCAGAATTCGTCATCTCTGGCTACTCTTATGATTTTCGAACCGTAGGGCGTCCACACCATGAAAAGACAGTAATCTCTTCCAGTTATGTGTAACTGCCCTTGTACCTGATAATAGTATTCATGGTTCTCATTCATTTCAGAAGCGTCGACATTTTTAAATATTGTACGCACAGCGATAATATTTTTGGCAATAGCTTGGTCTGGCGTTAATTCGCGGGCGGAATACGGACATTTTATTTCTACGATTCCATCATCACCGATGAGACCGTCAGGTGAAGCGCCCAAACCAAGAATTTCGGTGTCAACAAATAAACCGCATTCGCGCACTTGGACATGTTTTTGCTTTTCGAGTTCCAAGCGAGCGGGTTCTTCGTTTTTTCGTCCGTATTCTACAGCAGGTATATTTTTTAAAGTACTTGAATACAATATCGCCTTCACGTTAGCTTTACAAGACGTGCCTTTCCTCATGTGACATATTTGACCGAATTTAGATGCGGTAAGCAGTTTTCGTCTCGTAGACAACCACAGCGTGCTGTTCGCTTGATCGACAGTTTCCCTTTCTAGAGTAATTCGATTTTGTTGAAAAGCCTTCAATCTAGCGACGTGTCGGTCCAGTTCAAAAGCATACGCTTCCTCACTCAGATCTGTTTTTTCTGAGCTCGGACCGTAATCTTTGTCGACTGTTTGCTGTCTGATCATCTCTATCCGTCTGACGACGTTGGCTTCTTTTGCACGAACGACGCGTTGTTTCTGTAACTCTGCCCACCGCGCTCTGTTACTCTCCATAACGCTTGCCACCTGTGACGGTTCTTTACCTGCCACCTCTCTATAACGCGTTAAAACTTTCTTACTGTTGAATTGTGCGGCAGCACCTAGGCTTCGCGCATTATAAGAATTTCTCTTGCCGTAATTGATGCGCTTTCCACCTATAAATTTAGCTACTATGCCGTTGTATGATTCGACGGTATTGTTATTAACATTATAGAGTAAACTATCAGTATGATGGCTGAGACGTGACACAGTGTCTTCCATTGCATCGAATAGCCCTGATATTTTCATTTCCGGAACAACATTTTCTTCGTTCAATTTGGGTACACCGTTGCAGAAATACCCAAGAGAGGCGCATTTTGCATGTTCTCCAAAAATGTGACTGGGAATGTTCAAAATGTCTTTTCGCAGCATCTTGTTCGTCTCAGTCGACGATATATTCTGCTGCAGTCTATACTGAACAGCTTTTCTGATGGCAACATTGAACCTTGGTACACTGTCAGCTATCCTCCTACGAAGGGGGCCAGGTATTCCTTTCCTTCTTGCAAGTTCCTTCACTTTGCTGCCGACATTTCTTATCAAGTGATTTCCACATTCTACGCTTTTGACGTATATGTCTTCCTTACGATAGGGGTTGTAGTCAGTTATTTTTTTATAAACACTACTGTCTCCATCGGCTATAAGAACGGAGTATATGAGCCCGTGCTGGTCCAAGCTGTTCTTGAATCCTTCTAAGATTGCGTCGCCTTCCATACTGGTCGAACTTGCGTTGCGACCCCAATTCTTGTAGCACGTATGTCCTCTAGGAGTCGCGCCTTTTTTTATCGCCGGTTCGCAGATCGAGCAATATTTATTCCTCACTCCGACAAACAATACTTTTTTCGAGTGAAATCCGACGATCGCTCCTAAGCCAGATGATGAATCGTACTTCCCTAATTTGTACGATCTCTTCATCCAACTGCCATCAGCTACCACGGGTATATGTGGAATCCCGTTGATGACGTCGTTTCTCTGTATGGCAAGTTCACGTTCTTCGTCACCAGCTAACTTCATCTCCGATGCTGCGGTTTTCACTAACCCATCGTAAACCGTGTCGTGAGTGCGTCGAAATGTTGTAGCAGCCATACATTTGACATCCATCGCACCTAAGAGCTGTTCGAGCTGAGAGTGTCCTATTCCAGCACACAGACTCCCCAGTACGGCCGCTGTATTGATGTCTAACTCATCATCATCCTCAGGCTCACTCATAATGGATGTTTGGAAAGAACACATCGAGCACTTGAAGTGCAATGATGTCTTCAGTCCAACATGGCGATATCCGACGAGTCGCAGGTCACGGAAATGACATTCGATGCCTCTCTGGTGTTCATCGAACATCGCATGCAACTTATTCCAGACATGGAGAAATGAGTATACTCCTTTTTCCAGCCCGCTGACATCCCGCAAGCCTTCGTCTATCGCATCGTGGCTTAGTTCTACTTTATGTTGTTCGTCGATTAATCGTTCTTCTTCGACTATATTTGCAATTTCTATTTCGAGATTGCGTTCTTCGATCGACATTTCTTCCGAGTGCAACCTTGCTTCTAGATAAACGTTCGGAAGCGTATCGCATTCCATCTGAGTTGCGCTCGGTGGACTAGATACTGCTTCAGCCTGCATATACAATTGTTCCTTATCACGCTCACGTAGTAAGTCAACTTCTGTAAGGTCGTAAGTATCTTGCGATGGGTCATCTGGTCTTCCGGCAGGAATATTCTTCCGTAATAGTTTGAACAAGGATTCCACGTTTGGAAATTCCAACAAACAGGCTCGACCATCGGAGGTAGCTTCTCCTGCTTGACTTCTACTGTGTGAATCGAACATCCACACTGTACCTCCCATTTTGAAAATAGCGACGGAAATTGAATTGGCGGTGAGAATGCTCAATTTCTCTTCAGCTAAAAAGTCGCATATTCGATTCCTCAAGTTTGGGAAACCATCGTCAGGATGATCGTTGTCTAAATGACCGCACATCCACTCGGGTTTTACACGAAGAATATACTTCTCAGAATGGATTTCAATATCCGTCCTTAGCTCCGTAGCTGTCAAAAATTCCGTGTGCATTTCATCCGGATCAACATCATTACGGGCTGCCATGCTGTCTGTGTACAGTTTATCACCTGTCATGAGCACGGAATCCACGTGTGCTGAAGTCCATAAACCGGGATCAGTGTTCTTGCACATAGCCAGGGCTACTGCGGCATTCGCAGTACACTGCTTTCCTCGAGTGCGCCACGAAAATCTAGAGTCACCTTGATGAAATGAACCTCTGACGATCCTTTGGCAACTTTGGTGCCTCGATTCATGAGTAGGTTCAACTCTTTCCGACGCGATTTCCGTATCTATGCTCAGAGTACACAGATTTGCTTCGACGGACGCAATCTCTTTTCCGCTGCAACGGACAGGGATGTCCATTTCCGTGGATACATTACTCTCGGCGGATAAAATACTGTCACTGAAAAGGTGGGCACTATTCTCGTCAAATTCAGCAACTGAATTCGAGGTCTCCGTAACGAACATCGAGCCGATGGTATCCGTTGATGAGCTGGCCAGATCTTTAGACTTTTTTCGTCTAAAGTTACACAATGACTCCATAATGTTATTTCCATTACATGATTTAGAATTGAGATAATTTTATTACGAGGGACGGTAACAATCAAATATATCGCGTGTCTAATGGTATAAGGTCGTATCCGCCAAAAAGGCGATTTTGGTGGTAAAAGGTCGTATGTTTGATGCATCCGCTCTTTCACCACCAACTTATTTTCTTTACCATCACATTTTTTTTCACAAATTTAGAGATGAGAGGGCGTAACCACCAGTACTTACGACTTTTTACCTAAATTGAATAATTCTTCAAATCCTTTTTTTTTTTAACGCGTTTTGACATTTTCGGCGGAAATACGGGGAAAAAAAAGATATGGCCTTTCACTTTTATACGTGGTAAGAGGTCGTATATTGGCGCATACGTCCTTATACCGTTACACACTAGACTGTGCCAAATAAAAGAAATATTTTTTTTTTCGGTCTCATATCAAAATTTCGTTGAGAGTCACGAAAAAAAAATTGTGTCAAAATTTGAGCCCTTTATCTTCATTTTTCAGTTAGCGCTCGCAAAAATAAGAATTTTCGTCAAAAAAAGTTTTTTTTCATTTATTTTTTGGTTATAGATAATTTAATATACCAAATATAAAAAAACCCTTGGTATGGTTTTGTAGGAAATTAAATTCTCTACAAAAATGATCCTTTCTCGAATTTAAAGAATCAACACCGTTTTTTTTATTGCTCATTAAATTACAATTTGTTCTATGATTTTTATTTTCAATTATTGATAAACACTTATTAAACTTCTTTCTAACGAGAAAAACATTCTAAATCAATTTTTCTAGGAATATTTATGATCTAAACAAGTAGTTTTTATACTTTAATTGATTGTAATATGGTACAATAAAAGCTAAAAATAATTTTATTAACAAATATAATGAAGACAAAAAGAAGAAAAATGGACCACCCTGTATAGCAATCATGTGAGAAATTCATCAAGAAAATCATACAAAACCTAAATATTGTTGGGCCCCTATTCTAATAGCTAAGATCGGACGCCTGATTTTTTGCGACATCATATAGTTTATGTTTGTAGGAAAACTTTATGAGTTTCTGTTTGTAGGAAAATGATACTCCCCAGCGTGTGCGGCGCTCACGCAGCCGTAGCGCGGGTAATGCAAAAATTGCCCGCGCGGCTGCATATAGAATGACCCGTGGCCGCAATTGCCTGCAGGATTGGCGACACCCCCGCATCAAGCGGCGACACCCCCGCATCAAGCGGCGACACCACCGCGGCCTGAATCAGCGCCGCTGATAACGTTGACGCCGCGGCTGCTAAGGGCACCAGAGCCACGGAATGTTGCGTTATTCAGTAGCCGCGGCGAAAACAGGGGTCGTGGGGGGCGTCAAGCTCGTGGGGGGAGCAGGAGTGGTGGGGGGAGCAGGAATGGTGGGGGGAGCAGGAGCGGTGGGGGGATCAGGAGTGGCGGGGGGAGCAGGAGTGGGGGGAGCAGGGGTCGTGGAAGTAGGGGTCGTGGGGGAAGCAGGAGTGGCGGAAGCAGGGGTCGTGGGGGGGCAGGAGTCGTGGGGGAGGGCAGAGGTCGTGGGGTGGCAGGGGTCGATGGGGGGCAAAGGGGTCGCGGGGGGAACAGGGGTCGTGGGGGGCTAAACGTCGTGGGGGCGGGCAGCGGTCGTGGGGGGAGGGGCCATGGAAGCGACAGAGGGCGCGAGGGCCCCAGTCGAGGCCAAGCGAGTGTGTTCGGAAATATTCTATACGGCCGAAACATATACATCTACCAATTTCATGATAATATTTAAATTGACCAATAGCGGTATATGTTTCGGTCGTATAGAATGTTTCCGAACAATATTCCATATTTTATTATATAGTATATTATATATAATCTTAGATTTTAGATTTTTATAAATTAGCAGAAAATTATTAAAAAAATTCAAAAATCAAGGCATATCTTGTTTGTTATTTCTAATTTATACTCCCATTCGTTTTATAATTCCGTATCAGTAAGTTACCCATTCGAAGCGCTGATAGATTAGACGTTTCGCACAGCTGTTTTACACAACAGCGACCAGACCAAAACTCATAAACTTACAACCAGATTTCAACCCATAAACTATAATTAAACAGACACGTTCAAACGAAGATGTCATGTGATTTTTTTTGCTGGCGTACTTTCTCAAGTCGACGTAAAACAATGCCTACCAGTTTCGGTTGAATACTCGCACTCGACAAAATGCATGATAACCACGTAATTGAATCTTTGATATAGTAGCCGTAAAGTACGCCGATATGGTCGGGTTTTCTGGCCTCAAAGTTGAACTTTGACACGTGTCCATAATGGCGTAGGTATACTTTCCTGCTACTATATCAAAAAATAATATCCGCACCTCGGCCGTATGTACAACTCTCCGGCCGTGCGTGGATCTCGCGATCCTCGGACTGACTTCGCTGATCCAAGAATGCGACGATCAACGCGCGAACTCGAAAGTCGAACTTGACGGCATTGGTAAGGAAACTTTGAAAAACAGATATCAGAAAAATACGTGGTACCATGTTATAAATGCAGAGTAGATGGTTTCAGTTGTCAGGGTCGTTTTATTTTCTATGTTTTATAAATTTTCATAAGGCGCGTGGCGGCATTGAGTTCGGCTTGGCTCACCACGACTCACGCATTACAAAATATTCCCAGGAGATAATAATCTAAAACCACTTGGTAAAAATAAAAATTGCCCACTCTACAGAATTGAGTGGAAATTTCATCATATGTGTTCCACAATTTGAAAAATTGCTAACAACCGATAAAAGATCGGTAAGTTGGTGCGAAATTGCATCTTGTGATTGTTATGAACAATTAAAATATTTAAACATTTTTCAAGGAAGGTGATTATTGTAGCTTCATAATATCTCTTTACGACGAGTAGGACCGAAGTTATTTTTCAAGCCAATCCTGCGCTATTTCTCAAAATAAATTTATCGACATACAAGTTCTATGAAAAAAATGGCTCAAGCGGTCATAAAAACTTCTATCTACTTTTTTGAAGATATATTCTACGTTAAAAGATTTCAATCAATTTTCAAAACTCAAGGTAAAAACTTCGAAAATTTTGAGGTGACTTTCCACTTCTCTCGGAATCTAACTCGTAACTTTGTAGATTTTCTGCGGGAATGCCATGAGGTCGTAAGCGGAAAAAAAACGAAAATACATTTTCTCGGTGAATTTATAGCATTTTCGACTGGGGCTACACCGAGCTACACTGGTGTAGTGTAGCCATCTCTGTCTCTCTCTTCCTCATAGAAAAGAAATAGGATGGAGCTACACTACACCAGTGTAGCTCGGTGTAGCCCAGTCGAAAATGCTATTAGATGTACAGATGCGTTTTATATAGGTGTAAAAAAAATTTGACGCTTGTACGACCTTATGGCATTAGTTCATCGAAATATACATATTGGATCTATAGATTTGAAAAATTGTAAAGAGTTGACAATATAAATTTTATTTCATGAAATATAAAAAATGACACTCTGGCGGAATAAAAGTTTTCATCAGTGATGAGTTTGAGCTCCACTGATAAATGGATAGAATATCGTAAAACCGGATGGCGCTGTTATCACAAAGAGCGCGCGGCGGAAGCAGCAACTACTTCTATGGAACAGTTTGCGCATGTGTTCGTGTCGACGCCAACCTGTCACTTCGGATTTTAGTCGACGTCTTCTGTTGCTCCTGCTCCTCTAATTTACCGCGGAATAATATCAAAAGATTGTTAACGATAGCCTGTACGGCGCGCTGGTATCCCTAGCACCGGTTTTCCAGATGAAGTGCAGAGAAAATTGTTTTAATACCCTGTGTCTGTGTATCGGCCATGTATTAGTGTCAGCTGATTTCACAGCTTCGTATAAATAAATCAATTAATAATTGAAATTTCATTCGATTACTTTTCGGAAACCAGCCCGCACTAGCTGATAATCTGAGGATCACCCCTACGAAATCTGAGAGTGATCAGTGGAGCAATAGAGACGTGATCCGTCGACTAAATTGCGGTTGTGACGACTGGCCGAAAATGCTACTCCGTCGGTAAAACAGCGGAGCGCTCAAAAGCCCTTAAGCATGAATGAAATCGATTTTCGATAAGATCGGTGCGTCCAACCCAAATTACAAAAAAAAAGTTAAAAAAAAAACGTTGAAAATTTTCAAATTATCGGCATATCAAGCCTCCTACATTCATTCGTCTCCTGGTTACACAGCGGGCAGCGTAATTGACCGAATAGAAGGTTGTTACCGTCCGCGTATTCCCGCGCCGTCCGTATCATGGCGTTTGCGCACCTACCGCACAGTACCATGTAGAAGCATGGTATGCTTAGGCAGGTACTCTGAGTTTCCCTGCATACTATGCAGCGTGTATCCCGCTCCGCGTCGTTCCCGTCCAGATCGGGCAACGGTATAATCCGTGGAACTGGCACGTTGTGCGAATCTAATCGACACCAAAACAAGGTGAGTTATCATTTGACGATTCAGTATATGTATAACGTATAATTGCAATGAGGCCTAGCAGTACCTCATTTGACCACCTATATTCATTTACGTGACGAATCCATTTGCCTAAACAGAGACGATGGCTTTACATAATTTGCCCTTCCATATTTTATTTTTATCCAGGATGTATTCGCTTTTCCATATTGTGTATCAAATATTGAAAAGATATGCATAATTAGGGACACCTTTATTTCGGGGTCGGTGAAATTTTACCCGCATTCAAGCCCCCTAGATCGATTAGAAATGAATTCACAAAAATCTAGGTTAAACTTGAGTTTCCTAGCTCAACGGAAATAGTATATTACGCATCTAGGGAGGGAAAGTAGGCTATGTTAAACTGCGTGTGAGATTGACACCCAAGCCGAAGACGCACGCGAGGGGCTGAAAGTTGTACTTTCCGTGCAGGTGTGGGGAAATGGGTGTTTCAAGCCTTTCCTTTTTCCCATTTGAATGATATTGGATTTTCCAGTGACCGAATTCGTTCTTTCTTTTTTCGAGCCTGTCGTTCACTGCATGGGGAAACCGCTGTCATTCCATTACTTTATAGTATCATAGTGCGTAATTTTCTGAAAATTTTCCCACCAACCTCAAACAATGTTTCATAGAGTAGCGGCAGCCAACAGACGTTGACTTCAAGAAATTAACCATTGTTGATATTCTAAAAAGCTTTGTATCAACTTTTCAATATGATTTTCATTGATGTTTTCAAAATCGTCGTCTGTCGACTGCAGCTACTCTATGAAACATTGTTTAAGATGGCTTGAAAAATTTGCACAGATTTACACACTATAAGACTGTAAAGTGACAGAGTGACAGCTGATTTTTCCAGTGAACGACATGCTTGGAAAAAAAATCATCAATTTAGTTAGTGAAAAATCCCATGTAATTTAAATGGGGAAAAAGACAGACTTACAAAAGGCATCCTTTACTGTTGAACTAGGAAGCTCAAGTCTTGCTTCAATTTTCAAAATTGATTTTTAGTCAATCCAGGAGGCGCAGGAGGTATAGAAGGCGAAATTCTACCGTCCTTCAAATGAGGTCCACCCCACTGAACTCTACCTATACTGAAATACACGTCTGCTACGTTCTTCCATAGAGAGTATTCGAGCCGAGAGATGGCAGCTCAATGTAGTTTTCTCTACATCTTATTGCGCCGCGCATGTGCACCTTCAAGTATAGTATAGCAACTGCAAAAAGTTTCGATAACGCCTCATTCACTTGTAAGCTTCGTATTCGAAATTGCAGATATACCTTCTCAGGCGGCGCTAGGCGCGATAATGACGACAATCTAACAAGATGTCTCGAGCGTAACCGACATGTATATAGAGTGAGAATAAAGATTATACCTTATTTGAGTTTCAAGTCATTGAGCACTACCCACCACCTCCTGATAAAGAAAACCAGCCTTACACACTGCGTTCATTGGATTTTTCGTTCACTTAAAATAACTTTTGGAACGGGACTGTACGGACAAAGACAAAACTACATCATTGAGCTATCATTCTCGGCTTACGTCAGAGACGTCGGCGTGCATTCCAGTATAAGCATAGTTCAGTGGTCCACCATATAAGTATCTTGAAAGGGCTGATTCTGACCCGGATGTGATTGTTTAAAAAGTGATATATGTTGGTATCAGTGAAATAAGCGGCAGCGTACTACCAAGTCAACGTGGAGCAAGCTCAATCTGTCTAACTAGTTTTGACAAGCATGAGTAATAAGAAATGCCCAGACCTATAAATGTCACAAATTGAAAAGTGTATGGGATTAATGCAGACGAATATGTCATTGTCCAATTTGCTGTGAAAAAACTAACTGTAAGATTAACGATACTAATCTGATTTTATGCAACCCTCCGTTTTCTATAATGTTTTGTATAGCAATTCCAACTCTGTCTCTCTCTCACTCTCTCTCTCTCTCTCTTTTCTTTCCTTCAGCGACTTATCGCCCTTGCGAGCATGTAGTCAATATAGCAATTCCAACGAAGATTTCTAACATAAGTTGGGTCATGAGTTGTCATTTATGTTTGTCGAAATCAGTGAGATATCTCGAGCATGATCTACATTCACCCGGCAGTAGCGCTACCGATCGATCCACAAGTACCAACATAATTAACTTTCCAGATAATGGCGTCCGGATCAGAATCAACCTTGCCAAGTTATTGATTCTCCATACCTGCTTTACCATCATTATCGTCATCGGATATGACTATCGCGCCCTCAGGATTGTTCAAATCATCGTCTGAAATATTGAATACCATTAGAAGATGACCGTTTGTGTGATATACTACATTCACGGAGGATACAATACTTTGGACTTCTCCTCAAATATCAGTCATCCTCATTCGAGTGGTAAGGAAGTGAAATTTGTAGTATATTTTCTCACTTTTCTGCAAATATCTGAATGAATGTGATATTTCTTCAAATATACACTGAAAACGCTCCAGAGTAGCCAGAAATATCGCAGTGCAGTTACTAGGCCGAGTTCTGTTATAGAAGCTAATGCAAGTTTAAGAGTAGTAGCTGGCGCTGGGAGAGCAGCTAGCGCGCTGAGGTGATTGACTACAGCGCTGAGAGTTTAGAGTAGCTGCGGAATTTGATTCGAGTATAGTAGCTGTACTCGCGAGCGCGCTGGTTGCGTGGCCGCTCAGAGCGGCTACCACTCTCGACTATATTGTTGGCTGCACCAGAGAGTTTTCAGTGTGCAGAAACGAAAAATCGATTATAATCATTACGAAAAAATAGCTTCTAAAGTTGAGATACATTTTCCAAACTCGACTTCCTCACTACTTTTGTTACCTCATTTTCAATAAGCTCTGTGAGTTTGAAGATTTCTGGTCAAAGGAGCGACCCTTTTGGAGTCAATAACATGGGGAGAAAGCCTGTTGTATTCTGACAAAGGACTTGTGAGGACTTTTTGCAGGCCTATCCAAAGCTTAAAACTAATCCGGCCAGTGAAACTATTTTGAACTAGTGTAACGATTATGATTGAATAGTAAAATTTCATTTTTATTTTCATACAATTTCATCAATCTTGCTAGCGCGTACCCTTCAATATTGTATTTCAACCTTCTGTAACTGTGAAGTATATGATTTTCAACAAGCTCACTTACATTTTAATTGTATGATAGCATATTCAGGCAAGGATGACCAAGTTCTGTTCGTCGGCATTACCGGCAGCAATACCAAAATTTTTCGTTAATTTGGTGACGAAATAGGACGCCTGTTCGATCGGTCACTGTGATACGGCGTTCAGCCAATTGTTGCCAAGCCCGTACTATTTGACGGTGATTGACAACATAGCCGATTTTGGGGGACCGTGAGACCGCCCCTGCTGCAGTGCCAAAAAGTCGGAGTGCGCCGCCGAATGCAAGTTCATTAGTTTTTCTAACCGGAAAGGAAATATTGTAATCGTACGTAATTAAATAATTGTAATTGATTGTACGTATAATTCAAGGTGTCGAGCGATAGAATCTACTACAGCATACCCTAATAGTCTTGCAATTAGTGTGAATGACAATGGTGTGTGTGTGTGTGTGTGTGTGAGAGAGAGTGACTGTTGGCATGGAAGAGGAAAACAAAACGAGCGATTGGCAGGTGAGTGAGACGTGTGAATCCGAGAGAGAATGAGTTCAGAGTGCGTGTGACTGATTAAGCAGTGTAGATCAGTTTTTGAAGGAAAGTGGATGAGAGTAGTCAGTATTGTTGGAGAGAGTTTATGGAAAATCTATGGGAATCTGTCATATCTGCGTGTACCTACTTGTGAAATCCTAAATGTTCAGAACAATTCAAGGGTCACTCTACCAACCACTGACGCTCGTAGTACGGGAAGAAATCTACATAAATGCGTTTCAGTTTATCACTGGCATTGTTTGCAATAGATTGGAATGCCTCTGGTATCTCCAAAACTGGCAGCAAAGCGAGAGCCATCAGCTTTCGCAGTAACTTCTGCCCCTTCATTATTGGCTGCGATAGCGTCCGTTATATGAAGGCTCTTGGCTTTTCGATATAGAGCCTAAATGAAACAATGATCGTTGGGCTTATTGTTCATACGGATTCGAATGTGAGTTAGTAGTGTAGGGTGAGTTAAGTTCGGGTAATTCAAGTCAGGTCAGGTGCGGTCGGAATTATAAGAAATTACAAAACTGCGGCAAAGCCAGTCTTGAATGGTCCTGAACCCTCATTTCTTCAAACGCAGAAGATGAGACGAAGGATATTGTTGCAAAATGTGGTTTGCGATATGTAAAAAGTTATTTATAGTGGGTTCCCGAGAGAAATAAAGTGAATCAAGTGGAATTGAATAAATTGGGTAAAAGGGTTATATATTCTGCACTATAGGTCTGTACTAGTAGTGAGCTAGAAACAGACTGATTTGTTTTACAATAATGTTTGTTGACTCAGCAACCGAGGTTCTTATATTTTAAAAGATATCTTTTATTATATAGGCTACTACTGTCGGCGCAAAAAGGTTTGGCCCCTCTGTTTGAGTGATCATAACTTCTACAGAAAAAATGATAGAGCATCGAGTCTGGAATGATCGTGAAGCGGCAAGTTTTCTGCGTCCGGTGGTTATTCGCAAATATCGGTGTAAAAATCTTGAAAGCCGTTATGATCTCCGAAATGTTAAAAAACGTAGTTTTTTCGGAGTCCATTGCCGTACGTCAACTTCAACTCGTCGCCGTTTGTCTGAAATAAGTGTGAAAAATCTGGAAAAATTCAGAAATATTCCCTGAACATTAACGAACCAATGATGGCGCTTGGAAATTTCAAAAATATTCACAAACCTGTACGCCAGGTGCAAAAGAGTCCAATGGTGCGATTCGGGGAACGGATTCGTACGGGCGAACCTGAGCCGGCTCAAAATTTTCGTCAGAATAAACACTTTTTGATTCCGTAATCGGTTTTTAGTTCGCAATAGTGAACTTCCAGTAATTGACGTCAACATATTTTCAAATTTGCGCGGGGCCGCGTGTGCCCAGCCACGATATTCGTCGCTGCATATTCCCACCGCCGCGCGCGTCGCGCACTCAATTGTTACTCTCAGCTTATGCGGCCACTGATATACAATGTATATGCAGCCGTGAATATCGATTTTAATACCAAAAAAATCTCTCGGTGATTGAGATGAATTAAATTTAATCGATGTAAATCATAATTTTTGAATAACGAAACGCATTTTTGACGAACCCTTGGTGTAGGTATCAAAGTATACAGAAATTGAAAAACATTCTATATAACCATGGAAGAAAAAATTACATTTCATACAATTTCCAGAATGTATATATTTTTTCATTACGATTCGTTGAAATATTTTTTTTTAAAGGATTATTCAAATAGCTCAATGAGCTGCAAATGTTATTATACGACTTTTCCACTTCACAAGTTATTTATTAGCTTTTACATAGGCAAAATTGACGAAATTCAATTTTAAATAAATAACGAGGATACCTGTAACAAATAATCGGCGCATAATGATGGTGGGCTTAAGGGGATATACCTGTTTAGAGCCCAAAAAAAAGGGTTTTTTCAATGATTTTTAATGGATACGTTTGGGAATGAAGCTACAAAACCAATATATGCATCGATTACACACATCTTGAGGAATAAGAAAATAATTTTTCATTTGCTTTTGTATACCGAATGGCGGCTGCAAGCCCGCAAGTACAAAACAAGATTTTTCAAAGGCCCTCCGCGACAAGCAGTAGAAGTCTCCTCCATCGCCACCAGGAATGATAAAATTTTTTTTTCATAATCTACATGAGTTTGGCTAGTGAAGTACCCATGATCCTAGTTGTAGGATTATTTTTCGCGAAATAGTGCGTGTTTAGAAAAAAAAAAGTCGTGTTTTTGACGAAAAAAATCGACTTCATTGATTGAGATCGTTTTAACCAATCGTTCTTAACGTGTGTACTTCAATATATATAATAATGTTTATTGTTCTTGTTGTGCCTTTCGGCGTTACAAACTCTCCACTGTATCTTAATCCTACTTAACCTATTCTTATTCCTACTTTCTCCTCTTTCCCTTCGTCCTACTCTGTTCCCATCTCTTTCCCTCTCTTAGCTTTGTCTCTCTGTTTCCCGTGTCCTGACCTCTCTGCTTTGTTGTTCCGTCTGCTCCGATCTACGCCTGCCCCGTGGGTAAACACGGTAGTGGGTAAAATACAAATCAACACAAAATAAATCACCATACAATGTAACTGACACTAGCTTAGGGTATATGTGATCATTCATATGCATGTAGGATGAACTAAAATAAAAATAAAAATAAACATAAACATAAAAAATAAAGTAAAATAACCTATATACTTTCACAAAAAAATCAAATTAAAATAATATGAATCTTCCGAGTGCAACTGCCCGTGCCCGGTACGGCCGTAGTACGGTGCTGTCATATAGCTACTGCTAAAAGTCCTGTAAGGCCACACACATCTTATCTCATTTATTTTCGTCCTCTTTCCCTTCTCCGCTCCTTCTTTTTCCTTTCTCCTGCCCCCTTCTTCTTCTTCCCCTCTTCATCGCCTCTTCCCTTCTCCTCCCCTTTCTTCCTTTCCTCCTACTCCCCCGTTTCCAGCTGTATGCTCAGCTTCCTTGTCTCCTCTATTGCTTCTAATAATCTTTTTCCCCATACCTCTTTCCTTCTTTCCAGCTCTTTCCTTTCTAGCCTCTTCCTTTCCACCCTTTCCCTCTTCTCGTTCCTCTGTTGACCTTCTTTCTCTCTCTTCCCTTCCTTTCTGCTCCTGTTCCCCTCTCCTGCTCCGTATTCCCCGTTTTCTCTCCTCCGCCTCCTTCTCCCTTTTCCTCCATCTCTCCTCCCTTTCTCTGAAGCTGATATCCTTCCACATCCTTATCCTGAATTTTTCCTCTACTCTCCCTTTCCCTTTTAACACCTTCTCTCTTTCCCTCTCACTCCTCATCCTCACCACCACCACCCCTCTCGTCTTGTCCATCTCCGTCCCTCCACATTCCCACATTTCCTCTATCTGCACCTCTTCCCCCCCGGCTTCCTTGATCATTCTCACCGTCTCCTCGTTCCATCCTCTTCTCCCTTTCATCCCCTTTACTACTATATTTCTCTCTTTCCCGTCTTTCCTCCCTGTCCCTTCTTCTGTTTTACTTCCTTCCTCCTTTCCCCCTTCCTTCTCCCGGTCAGGTCGGGCAGGGGGGGTCGACCCCTCGGCCCCTGCCCTTCCTTCTTCTCTACCTTTTCCTTCATTCTTCCTTTCCCTCTTTAGCTCCTCCACTGTCCTCCTCAGCTCCTCTATTTCCTTCTCCATCTCTCTCCACGTCTTACCGCCCTCTGTCATTCTTCTATTTTCTTCACTTAATTTTTCACTATCTTTACCGTCCTACTGCCTGTTGCATCGTGTGTACTTCAATAGATAATTGAATGAAGAAGCTACAGTAAAAAAGTCAAGACAATCGGATGAAAACTGTTCGAGTTCTACTGCTTGCTGATTTTCAAAAGACGGTTTCAAGAAAAACGCATTTTAAATTAAAAAAAAAAAAAAAAACGAAATTGAAATCAGTTCTGAGAAAATTTATAAGTTATATTCATAGATATAAACGGTATTGATTACCAATTTTGAGATGTTTTGGCGTTATTTAAGCCAATAAAGAAAAAAAAGAAAAAAAAAGTTCAAACAGGTATAACCCCTTAATTCAATGCTCATGTTATATGTATAATGAACATTTTTCAGGGTTGTTCTTCAAAATAATAAAACACGACGTTCACCTATAAAATAATTTATTTTGCTTGAAGCATGAAAAAGAGTTTATCAACGTTAAATAAATACTTTACTCTTTAGCATATTGATATAGAAATTTCAAGAAAGAAAAATAAAAATACTGAACCCTTCCTTGACCAGGAAGTACAATCAAATAAGACAAAACGAATCAATTCAAATGAACAATTTCACGTGAAAGAGCGATGTTCCCGGCAGGGATGACGTTCAGTTCTAGACCTCCGATGTTTTAGAATTCCTCAGATGACAATTTTCTCGTATTTGACGAGATAAAGGTCTTTAATCACTGGAATCAGCGTTGTGTAATTGTGAATCTGGTGTTATCGAAGGACTACCGTTAGTTCGTGTGAATGTGAGTATGTCAAGTGTAAATGTCACGTGGGTCTGAAATAAATATAATCAAAAAATAATAATAATAACCTAATAATAAATAAAAGACTTATCTGCCTGACAGCTAAACGGATATTTTCCGGAATTCTATATGTAATGTATCATTAGATAGCAGCACTGAATTGTGTACCCAGGCAAAGCATACGAATTCATTATTTGACTTTTGGCTTAGGAAAAAAAAGTAATGAAAAAATTAGAAATTAAATAAAAAAAAAAAATTCAATGAACGAGTAAATATACAATTAATTATAATTAATCATCCTCGAACATTGCACTATGTGAATTTACTTTTATATTTTCACTGACTAATGAAGTTAAATTTCGTCATAAATTATTACAAGAGTTAATTTTCCAAACGGTTATTCAATAAGTAGGATACTCGCTTTGGAATATAGTTATTGAGCCTGGGCTATACTCAGAGGATCAACTGTGTCTCTCCATTCTCAACGTACTTCATTCATTCGTAGTCTCATCATCAGATTCGAAGTCAATATCTGTTTCTGATTCTGTGTCTTGATTTAGGTCTATTATCATTGGCTCGACAGCCATTGCCATCGCCGACTCGCTATGTATGTACTTTTGTTGAATGTTCTCTGCATGTCTGACACAGTTTGGCCATAAATCTGAGGGAAGATTGTTCATAATATCTACACATAATCGATGAACGTCCTTTATTTTGAAAGTTTTGTTTTGTGTAGCGACTTTATTTTTCACGTATGCCCATATCAATTCTATAGCATTAAACTCGCAATGGGCAACAGGAAGCCACAACAATTTCACGCTGTCACCCCTCAGTTCTTCGGTAATGTTTTTCCAGGAGATATTTTTTAGAAAAGTGATATGCACGAGACTGAAGGAGCAAATTTGCTTTTGTCAAATCACCGAATGATGTTGCATATTCTGGCAATGGTACGTTCCTTTTTTTCATCCATTCAATTATTTTTGCCTTTTTCCATGCTGTCGTGGGATTCCGATAGTCCGGATCAAGCATGGTGTGGTATGGAGCTTGATCTATCACGATAACTGATTTCTCCGGTATAACTGTTAATACATGGCGGAACCATTCTTCGTAATGCTCAGCATTCATTTCGTCGTGATAGTCCATACTTCCCTTCTTCCCAACGAAGCACTTCATGCAGTCATCCGCTAGGAATCCCTCTTTGCTCCCAATATGCAAAATAATCACTCTCCTGCCAGAACCAGAAGGTGTTACGAAACCCCCACGAAATCCCATAACCAGCTGAACTCCGCTACGATATACATAAAAATTATCCCGATAATTATTGTTAGGTTGTACGCATTCACCCCATCCATGCGTACGAGACTGATTAGCACCGCTCCATGTCTCATCGGTATAGTAAATTTTCCAATCGTTATTTCTGTAATGTTGTATCAATCTTAAAAATTCCGACCTTTTCCCAGCAATGATTTGACTCTCCATTAGAACCGGCCTTTTATTTAGCCTTTTGTATTTAAATTTCATTTTTTTAAGTTGCTTCCTCAATGTGTTTTCGCAAAAATCCGGTAAATCTTCAATATCCTGTCTCAACTGCTCCAGTAATTTTCTAACGGTGGGATACTCTTTCCTCATGTAAAAGTCCATAATTTTTCGCCGAATAACACCTAGCAAGAATTCATCAAATTCAACTGATGGTCTCCCCGGTGCCCCCTCATATGGTTTCTTCCACACACCGCTATTCCCTTCATTTGTCACTCGTTTTACTGTCCTTTCAGATATACCGAGACAAGATGCGGTCCTCTCTATCACTTTTTTAACATTTAGAACATGTCCTACAATTTTCTCTATTTCAAAATATGAACGCACCCTGTAAATCATTTGCTTCATACGCACGCTCAAGGCCCCTGTGCGGGATGTTGTCAATCGCTTCGCTGGATTAGACCCTCCATTTTTGTTATTTATGCGAATAAAATCATTGTCGGCTATAGTATCAAAACTTCCTTCTGACATTGTCATTTCCAATAAATTTTCAATGGTTTCGCCGGATTGGTCTGAGGCAGTATTTTCTACAGACGTCTCATCGTATTCATGCACTGCAGCTCCGTTTGGTTGATCAAGATTCTCAATACTGTTGAGGTTATTCGTCCAATCAGTTTCACGCATTTCCACTTCCATTGTAACCGTCGTATCAGAGTTGATGAAAGTATTATCAGCTGTACTTTCGTAAGAAATATTATCATCCTGGATTTGAATTAATAATTGAAAGTGTCCATCTCTGTGAGATTCATTTTGCTGCCCAGTAAACAAAAGATAAATGGATGTGAGATTTCCGTTCTCCATCAAATTTTCATCTTTAAAATAGGTTCCGTCAGGTAACATTCTAACGATGATAATATTTGATTTGTAATATTCCGACGCTGCACGGCACTCGACCAATGAGCCAAACTCTTCGGATCTCCCCATTTGCGAACGGTATTTGTGCTTCGTATTTATGTCCAATCCATATCTCACCCAAAACTCATATTGCGACCATCGTTGAACTACATGTCCGACGACTTCTTGGCGTACGACATGGTGACTTCTCTTGTTCAAAGCTAAAGCGAGTGATTTGAATAAGCAATACCCGCCGCCCCCCGCGTCGCGGATTTCGAAATTTTCCCCGTTAATATTGATTACAGCCGGCGCCATTTTTCAAAGAGTAAGATCAAAACTAGAGAGTGCAAGAATTGGTCAGCTATTGGTTATTATAATTTATGGAAACCACGATAATAATAAAAAAATATATCTATGCGTCAATGAGAACAAAAATTTAATACAAGGCTTATGATTTACAAAAACAACAATAAAAATCAAAATGTTTATAAGATAATATGAATTTTTTAATTTACGGAAACCACGATTGAAAAAAAATATATCTATACGTAAAATTTAATACAAGGCTTATGATTTACGAAAACAAGAATGGAAATTAAAATGTTCGTAAGATAATATTGAATGATAAAATTAACGGAAACGACGATTAAAACAATATATCTATGCGTAAAAAAAAAAAAAAAAAAAAATTCAATAAGAGGCTTATGATTTAGGAAAACAGCAATGAGAATGAAAATATTCGTAAGATAATATGAATGATAAAATTCACGGGAACAACAATAAAAAAAAAAAAATATATCTATGCGTCAATGGGAACAAAAATTTAATACAATGCTTATGATTCACAAAAACAACAATAAAAATAAAAATGTTCGTAAGATAATATGAATGATAAGGAACGTACGTGACTGTCCTAAAAAGGACAAGAAGAGGAGTTTGTGAGTAGGAAGTGATTATTTCGATGAATTGTTGGAATTGCAGGAGTATCGTTTAATTCGTATCGTGTTGTCAGTTTGGATGCTAGTTAAACAATGAATTCCGCTAAGAAAATTAGTGAAACAATTGCCATCCTGGCGAGGCTGGAAAAGGGGGTGGGCGAATACACGACGTTGGCAATTCTTTAAATAATGATCCGTTTGTCTACAATGTTGCGGATTGTGTTGTACCATCCATAAGTACGAGATCACTTTGCGAATTTTATGATAGACCAAAACGTGTGATATCTCGGTAAAAATACATCGCGAATAAAAATTAGCGAAAGCATTTCCAAGTGAAAAGAACAAGCTTTTCAAAGAACCATGTAAAATGGTTTTACAATTCTTCTCTTGGCACCAAGGTTTTTTTGAAAACAGTTGTTTTTTAACACTTTTTTTTTTAACCCACAGATTCCCGGCAAGTGATCGGACAAGAAAGCTCTCCAGTAGTATTTTTGACCTTAGGAGTACACCCTCGGGTCTCACAGACCCGGCCGAAAGTGAAAAACTCGCATTTTTTCCTTTTGCGAGAATCATTTCTATCTACTCAAACAGCGTTCTCAGACGAAATATGAGCCTAGCACATATTTCGTCTTCACAGTTGCTTTCTTAACTGTTCTTCGATTTAAAGGAAAAATCATCTAAATAGACGTCATTTCGGGGAAACTACATCTTACGAAAGTTGGCCGGGTCTCACGGACCCAGCGTGTGTAAAATTCGGTTCCTTCAAATTTTTTATGATTCTTTTGCAGGAAGTTATTCAACTTTTGGTATGATTTTTTTTTAAATTCCGCATAACTAAATAGCTATTGACTTCATCGGAAAGTGTTAGGGGTAAGAAAGAATCACTCTTTTCATTCAGGAATCATGTGAATTTTTGGAGAATTTTTTTTTTAATTTCCATTTAAAAATAAAAAATTTGAAAAAATTCTAAAATAATACGAATGGATAGGATACGAATGAAAATATCAAAATATATATTTATTCCGATGATGAACAATATTTCATACTCATAGTTGAATAACTTCGGAAAAACCATCGTAAAAATTTTTTTGAGTAACCGAATTGTAGTTTTTTTATTTCACTTAAAACTACTTATGAAGAATTTTTTTGCCAAATGACTTCCCGGGAATCTGGACGATCGGAAAATGAAAACTGGTGAAAATGACCTGTTTTCAATAGAAACACCGAAGCCGAGAGAAAAATCATTGAAATATTTCACTTCACTCGGTGTGGTAATGGACGTTTTACGCACGCTTCGGGGTGGGTAAAACCCCCGTTTTCACACCTCATGAAGTGAAATTTTGTACAATACTTGACGCAAAAACTTCTTCTGATCTCGTATATACCGGGACAATCACGTGAAACCGAATGGATCCATGTTACCGGACAGCGAATATTTCGTATTTTTAGCAGGTTAACCACTCGTTGCACTGGAAACCCCTAGGGTGATTTTGGCGTGCGGTCGATGAAACTCGGCAGCCATTGTTGGACATTGTTGTTAGAAACCGGCTGACTGTCAATACATCGCGGAAGGTGGACATGTGGGGTTATGTTCGCTTATTTTAAGCAAAATGATAAATGAAGTGAATAAAACCTACGTGAATAAGTTATTGATATTTATCAAAAATCGATCAATCAGTTTTAAATAATATCATAGTACAATCAACGAATTAACTTAAGCTATAACTGCAAATTAATAAGAATCAAAGAGTTCATCGAGAACAACCAATTCCTTGATTGTATTGAGATATCATTCAAAACTAATTGATAGATTTTTGATAAATATTCATAGCTTATTCACGCAGTTTTTATTCGCCTTATTAATCATTTGCTTAAAATAAACGAACATAACCCCACATGTCTACCTTCCGCGATGTATTGATAGTCAGCCGGCTTCTATCAACAATGGCTGCCGAGTTGCATCGACCGCGCGCCAAAATCACCCTAGGGATTGTTCAGCGTAACGAGTGGTTAGCCCGCTAAAATGACGCCATATTCGCCAATATTCGCTTTTCGGTAGCATGGATCCATTCGGATTCACGTGATTCTCACGGTATATTAATGTATTTGTAACTGAACGGCATCCCTGCGGGGAGCATCGCTCTTTCACGTGAAATTTTTCATTTGAATTGATTCATTTATTCGTATTTGATTGTACTTCCTGGTCAAGGAAGGGTTCAGTATTTTTATTTTTCTTTCTTGAAATTTCTATATCAATATGCTAAAGAGTAAAGTATTTATTTAACGTTGATAAACTCTTTTTCATGCTTCAAGCAAAATAAATTATTTTATAGGTGAACGTCGTGTTTTATTATTTTGAAGAACAACCCTGAAAAATGTTCATTATACATATAACATGAGCATTGAATTAAGGGGTTATACCTGTTTGAACTTTTTTTTTCTTTTTTTTTTTATTGGCTTAAATAACGCCAAAACATCTCAAAATTGATAATCAATACCGTTTATATCTATGAATATTAGGGTGGCGCAAAAAAACCGACTATTTTTTTTTTTGAGTCTCGAGTGAAAAAATGTTAGTTTTTGATGTTTTAAGAGGCCTCTCCAAAGGACAGCTCAAAAAAAAATTTTTTAGAGGTCACTCCAAATTTTTTTAAATTTCAAAAATCGTCAAAAATCGATTTTTTTTTTTCAATTTTTTTTCTCGGTACGGTATAGTTTTACAGACAAAAAAAAAATAAGTTTCTGAAAGTTTCAGTTCAAAATTCAAATTTTGAAAGGTTGCTCATAATTTTTTTTAATTTATCAGTTTATTACTTTAGATTTTTTCGAGCGACCTTTTAATATTCACATTAAAATTCCATTCATTTTTTTTTTTTTATTTAGTATAATAATCGATAAAAATACAGCACGAGATCAACTAAAAATCAACCACAATATAGAAATCATAATTTTTAAAATCGTAAGTTATATCCCAATGCAAGTAAAATGAATTTAATACGAACTTTGAATAAATAATATGATATTAAATAATTTTAATAATTAACGATATAAATAATATAAATAATATATGATATTAATTTACCTAAAGTTGAAATATGTTATAATTTAAAATTTAGTTTCAGAATTAATAACAAAGTTCATTGAAATATTGTTGAAATTTTATAGTTGATTAAATAAAATTATTGAATTAAAAAAAATTATGTTTTCTATATTGTGCTTGACTTTTAGTTCATCTCGTGGTGTATTTCTATCGATTATTGCACTAAATAAGAAAGATAAAATGTATAGAATTTTAATTTGAATATTAAAAGGTCGCTCGAAAAAAATCTAAAGTAATGCACTGATAAATTGAAAAAAATTATGAGCAACCTTTTAAAATTTGAATTTTGAACTGAAACTTTCAGAAACTTATTTTTTTTTTGTCTGTAAAATTATACCGTACCGAGAAAAAAAATTAAAAAAAAAAAAAAATCGATTTTTGACGATTTTTGAAATTTAAAAAAATTTGGAGTGACCTCTAAAGAAATTTTTTTTGAGCTGTCCTTTGGAGAGGCCTCTTAAAACATCAAAAACTAACATTTTTTCACTCGAGACTCAAAAAAAAAAAAAAGTCGGTTTTTTTGCGCCACCCTAATGAATATAACTTATAAATTTTCTCAGAACTGATTTCAATTTCGTTTTTTTTTTTTTTTTTAATTTAAAATGCGTTTTTCTTGAAACCGTGTTTTGAAAATCAGCAAGCAGTAGAACTCAAACAGTTTTCATCCGATTGTCTTGACTTTTTTACCGTAGCTTCTTCATTCAATTATCTATTGAAGTACACACGTTAAGAACGATTGGTTAAGATGATCTCAATCAATGAAGTCGATTTTTTTCGTCAAAAACACGACTTTTTTTTCTAAACACGCACTATTTCGCGAAAAATAATCCTAAAACTAGGATCATGGGTACTTCACTGGCCAAATTCATGTAGATTATGAAAAAAAAAAATGTTATCATTCCTGGTGGCGATGGAGGAGACTTCTACTGCTTGTCGCGGAGGGCCTTTGAAAAATCTTGTTTTGTACTTGCGGGCTTGCAGCCGCCATTTTGTATACAAAAGCAAATGAAAAATTATTTTCTTATTCCTCAAGATGTGTGTAATCGATGCATATATTGGTTTTGTAGCTTTATTCCCAAACGTATCCATTAAAAATCATTGAAAAAACCCTTTTTTTTTGGGCTCCAAACAGGTATATCCCCTTAAGCCCACCATCATTATGCGCCGATTATTTGTTACAGGTATCCTCGTTATTTATTTAAAATTGAATTTCGTCAATTTCGCCTATGTAAAAGCTAATAAATAACTTGTGAAGTGGAAAAGTCGTATAATAACATTTGCAGCTCATTGAGCTATTTGAATAATCCTTTAAAAAAAAATATTTCAACGAATCGTAATGAAAAAATATATACATTCTGGAAATTGTATGAAATGTAATTTTTTTTTTCATGGTTATATAGAATGTTTTTCAATTTCTGTATACTTTGATATCTACACCAAGGGTTCGTCAAAAATGCGTTTCGTTATTAAAAAATTATGATTTACATCGATTAAATTTAATTCATTTGAATCACCGAGAGATTTTTTTGGTATTAAAATCGATATTCACGGCTGCATATACCGTGAGAATCACGTGAATCCGAATGGATCCATGCTACCGAAAAGCGAATATTGGCGAATATGACGTCATTTTAGCGGGCTAACCACTCGTTGCGCTGAACAAACCCTAGGGTGATTTTGGCGCGCGGTCGATGCAACTCGGCAGCCATTGTTGATAGAAGCCGGCTGACTGTCAATACATCGCGGAAGGTAGATATGTGGGGTTATGTTCGTTTATTTTAAGCAAATGATCAATAAGGCGAATAAAAACTACGTGAATAAGCTATGAATGTTTATTAAAAAGCTATCAATTAGTTTTGAATGATATCTTAATACAATCAAGGAATTAACCTAACCTATAACTAGGAATTAATTAGAGTCAAAAAGTTCATCGAGAACAACTAATTTGAACGAGATTATTAATTGTATTCTAGGGTTGAGGCTTCAATAAATTGAACAAGGTGAGTGAGAAAAACTTTATTGAAGCTTACTAAAAGTTCATTCAATGCATGACAAGGATAATTGTCATGTTGTAACAAATTAGTCCTCGTTACAGTCAGCAGCGCAGTTTAAACCGCCAGTTCTTAGAGTCTTCGAGAAATGCACTACGCCTAGACTGGACATAATGCCTGCGCCTGTAATTTCAAGGTAAGAATTATCATACATTCAATGACAACATTCATTGGCCACAAACATTCGCTAATATTAGCTGTAAAAAAAAATAAGTGCCGTTTAATGGAATTAAGTTATTGAAAAACATTAATATTTGAAAAGTATGAATAACTACGATATCGTGCAATGAACGTGTGAAGATTTTCACCTTGAAATTACAGGCGCAGGCATGATGCCCAGTCTAGGCTTTGTGCATTTCTCGAAGACTCCAAGACCTGGCGGTTTATACTGCGCTGCTGACTGTTACGAGGACCAATTCATTACAACATGATACTTATCCTTGTTACGCATTGAATAAACTTTTAGAAAGCTTCAATAAAGTTTTTCTCACTTACCTAGTTCAATTTATTGAAGCCTCAAGCCCAGGAATATTAATTAATAATTTCGCTCGAATTGGTTGTTCTCGATTAACTCTTTGATTCTAATTAATTTGCAGTTTCAGCTGAAGTTAATTCGTTGATTGTATTATGATATCACTTAAAACTGATTGATTGATTTTTGATAAATATCAATAGCTTATTCACGTAAGTTTTATTCACTTTATTCATCATTTGCTTAAAATAAACGAACATAACCACACATGTCTACCTTCCGCGATGTATTGACAGTCAGCCGGCTTCTATCAACAATGGCTGCCGAGTTTTATCGACCGCGCGCCAAAATCACTCTAGGGGTTTTCAGTGCAACGAGTGGTTAACCTGCTAAAAATACGAAATATTCGCTGTCCGGTAACATGGATCCATTCGGTTTCACGTGATTGTCCCGGTATGTAATCGTATTTTCAATTCTCTTCGCTGCTCTTGCAGGTTATTCTGCATTACTCGAAGATCGGTTGGAGACTAATTTTCATCCCCGAATTTTTGGCTCTTATATAGCTGACAACCCTCCACTAATTTTCTGGATCTTTCCAGAGTCGAAGGTTGTTCCGAGAACTATTCTTCTGAGAATCATTGGGCTAATTCCTGAGTAACTCGATCCGATGATCATATTTTTGCATTCCCAAGTAACTCGATCCGAAGAGAACTTCTCACAGGGTGCCGAATAATTCCGGGAACTGTTTGTCTGCCCGAAGCTTCCAGAATGACCTTGGGGAAGCTTCTAGAAGACTCTAGAAGACTCTGACGCGGGGGTTGGGACGTGTGACGTCGATTCGAGGCCGTGTGACGTCATATTAAGGGTGTGTGGCGTCATATTAAGGGTGTGTGACGTTAATTCAAGGGTATGTGACGTCATATTAAGGGTGTGTGACGCCATTTTGAGGGTGGGAGACGCCATTTTGAGGGTGGGAGACGCCATTTTGAGGGGTGACGTCATTTCGAGGGGTGACGTCATCACCAGGGGTACGCGAGAGTGACTCAGACTCCCCCTCCACCACCCTCACACGGACACGGGAGGGTGCGTGTGTGTGCGTACGTGTACGTGTGCACTAACACGCGTTGGTCCAGAACCAGCCTTGTATATCTACTATGAACAATTTTCGATCGTTCAAACTTGAATAAATTCGTTTCAATTTTTGTATGAATATTTTTCATGGAATTAGATTTTTCTCTCGGGTCGATCTTGAGTTATTGAGTAAAACCGGTTCTCGCGAATAACTCACGAACGAAGTTCGAGTAGCACATGTTCGGGGGGTTGAGGGTGCTTTCAAAAGTACCCCGAATCACCCCAAACATTGCGGTCGGAACAATGCTACTGCACTGATGTCGTGCATTCATACCTTCTTGTTAGTGTATACGATATCGGGTGAAGTTTAGGGAGTTTGAGGACATATTTCATATGATTAACGTATACTCCGAGAACATAAGAAATATATTAAAAGTATAATTCGGGGACTTTCACAAAAATATATACGTACATATATCCAACGTTTAGTTTCAGGTCTGTATTTAGCTAGACATACATATTGGTGCGTATAATTTAAGGTCTTCGAGAGTTTTGGGATATCTTTTCTTCATTTTATACGTCGGGGCAGGTGGGGCACAATGGCGAACCTGAACATTATGAGTCAAAAAAATTCTTATGGTTAGAGAATTAAAAAATTCATTTATTTTGACGCCACACGATTTGTTCATTTTTAAAAAAGATTTTCTGGAAGAAATTTTTAAATTCAATTTTTTTTTCCAATTACAAATCATTATATTTACTTTTGTATCAATTCTCACAAAACGTGAGCAGTTTATTTTCTATTAACAGATTCAATCCTTCGCGACATTTTTTGATAAAACATTCTCAATAAAAATCTGTCGTATCGAAAAATAATAATAATAATAATAATAATAATAATAATAATAATAATGATGATAATAATAATAACAATGATAATAATAATAATAATAATAATAATAATAATAATAATAATAATAATAATAATAATAATAATAATAATAATAATAATAATAATAATAATAATAATAATAATAATAATAATAATAATAATAATAATAATAATAATAATAATAATAATAATAATAATAATTTCCGACAGAAAGACAGATTTTTTTCCAAATCAAAGATAGAGGAGAATATATACCTATTTTGTCAAACGAGTTTCCAATTTGTCTAGCATGAAAAATTTTGCAACTAGCAATCTATAGAATTTTCAGGGTGGCCGTTGTGTCCCACCTACCCCTACATATAAATTAATGAAGAGATATCTTCAAGCTCTCGGAGTCCCCAAATTATATGCAACAGTATGTATTTCCAGCTGAAAACAGTCCTGAAACTAAACGTTAGATACATGTATATAATTTCGTGAAGGTGCCTGAATCATACTTTCAATGTATTTATATATTCCGTATGTTCTCAAAGTATACGTTGATTATATGAAACGTGCCCTCAAACTCCCCGCTTTGCGCGAACTGTCTTTCGCGAATAACTCACGAACGAGCCTCTGGTCACTAGGGGCACATGTTCGGGGGGTTGAGGGTGCTTTCAAAAGTACCCCGAACCACCCCAAACATTGCGGTCGGAACAATGTTACTGCACTGATGTCGTGCATACATACCTTCTTGTTAGTGTACACGATATTTAGTAAAATTGAGGGAGTTTGAGGACATATTCCGTACAATTAGTGTATACTTCGAGAACATACGAAATAGATTGAAAGTACAATTCGGGGACTTCTACAAAATGTTCAATGCCAGCGCAGTTAGCTGTTTTGGGGTGATTTTCGGGGGCCTATTGCTGGAAACCGAGTGGTTCGCAATTCATGGGACAGCTTCCGAAACAATCTTCGAATCTTCGACTAAAAACCCATCGTGGCGGTTTTTAATAGATTGCTTAGTTCGACGACTGCAGACTTTCTAAGGTGGGCTTGCGAGATAACCATGCGATTTCAGACGAGCTACTCTTCAAGAACAAAATATCGGATCGTACTAAAAATTTACGAGTTACATCATTAGACGTCTGCGAAGGAACTAATCGGGGGGAATTTTTTTTTTTTGTATCTTACTTTCCAAAATAAAAATAAAAATTATGAAAATCTGGATTACATTTTTTTTTTTTATTGTTTCTTTCAGTCTATTCTCCGTAGAATCTAGAGTTTGAAAAACTTTGGCACACAAGCTGCGTTCAGAAAATTTTCCCGAAAATTTCAGATTTTTCGGTCTACCCGTTTTCTCGTTGAAAGATCGTGAAAACGGTATTTTATTCTTGATCTCCTCTATCCTTATGCTGTTACTATGAAAGCGAGTAAGACAAAAATATTGAAAATAAATTATGCTATGAAGTAGAGGCCCATCGATAGCATTTCCTTAATTTCAGGTCTGCTTTCAGCTGGAAATACATACTGTTGCATGAAATTTAGGAACTCAGAAGATACACGATAGTAGATTCAAAGAAAAGCCAACGTTGAGAGTGCCGGGTTCGTAGACGTAGCCTGCCCGGAGTACCGAAGCCCCGGCCCCAATCGTCGGCGGTGCACGTCACAAAATATTTCCGTGTATACTTTGAGGTCAGTGAGCAATTGATGACATCTTTCATGTAATTGGCAATGACGATGCGAAAATTATTAAATTGGCTGCCTCGTTATGACCAACGAATCCCTATAAAGACTCGAACGACCTTTTTGTTAAGAAATTACTGATTTTACGAGAAATCATTTGAAATTGAAGAGCTCAATCTCTTCAAGAACAATATTTGATAGTTTCAGGAATTTATTTTCATTCTTGTCTATTAGATCTTCTATTTTATCACCCAAGAAAAGTATTAATGGACACTTTTGAAGAGTCTCTAATACACTACAGATTGCGATTAATCGCAATAAAAAATCATGAAACCGAACCGAGCTATAACAATTGAAAAAAAAAAAAAATCAATGATTTACATGTTATTTAATAGGGAAAAATTCAACAATTGACAGGAAGTACTTAAAATCAAAACTAAGGGCTTATCTTGGGAGGGAATTTTTTTTTTGATGTAAGTAACCAAATTTTCATGTGTCAGCAAAAAAAAAAATTGTTCGTTTCAAATGAAGCACCCTAAAGAGTATGTAAGAAATAGTGAGTACGTGAGAAAAAAAGACAAATGGAATAACATAACTCGAGTGACAAGTACTCGATTACAGAGAATTATGATTTGTTTATTGTTTTTTTTTTATGTTATCGCAGCTATACACTACTATAGAGTGATTTCTTTGTAACCAACTTTTTTTTCAGTGCTAATCAAAAATTTTTTAGTGTACATCATAATCAGACTCCTCACGTAACGAGAGCTTTTGAATGAAATCCTGAAAAGTCGCTTGAACTATTGAATATAATTCCATTGAAAACAATTTTGAAGAGGAATAAATTCTCTAAAAAATGCGTCAAAGAGCAGTACGCTCACTACACAAAGGGCTGAATAGTCATCATTTGAAAAAAATTACATCATTTCAAATTTGCGACCCTTGAAGATTTGATTCAATCAGAAAAAAAAGTTGCCGCCAAACGAATCACCTGACTTGACACACTAAAAAATCATAAAAGTGACGAGGCAAATAAAAATTATTGAAATAGGACCGTGAAAGAATGGAGCAAAGATAATTGTAACGAATCAAAGCTCTAGTCCTTTCGAATAATAAGAAACAGGTCTCTTAAACCTGAACTAACTTCAAACTAAAAAATTGGAACATTCTTTTCCATTTTTAAATCAATAGATTATGAATATACTAGTATAACAATGTGTCCTAGTTATTGGTTAAGGGGGTTGCCAAGGTAAAAGGTGAAAAAAGTATTCATCGTACTCAATGTTTTATTACGGCGAGAATGACGGACGGAAAATAATTGTGACAATAGAATTTGAAAGCTATGAATTTCCGCTTCAAACTGAAAAAAAAAAATTAAATATCACCAAAATGAAGTCAGCTGCGTCCATTCAAGTAAAGCTCTGCAAAAAACGATTTGCGAAACGGTGACCACGTTTATAGGCAAACGAAATATCTGAAACACAAAAACCACTACTTTTTGGAATTGTCAATGTACCCTCTGAGCTTCTATGCAATGGATTTTTGATCAACTTAAACGTGGTCAAGTTACGAATCTTTTTTGCATTCGATCGCGTTTTTTGGGATTTTCGCGAACGTTTTTAACAATTTTTCAAAAACGAAAGGTCGGATGAGAAATTCGTTTCAGAGAAGCTTAGAGGGTATATTGACGATTCCAAAAAGTATTGGTTTTTGTGTTTCAGATATTTCGTTTGCCTTTAAACGTGGTCACCGTTTCGCAAATTGTTTTTTGCAGAGCTTTACCTAAATGGACGCAGCTGACTACATTTTTGTGATATTCAATTTTTTTTTTTCAATTCGAAGCGGAAATTTGTAGCTTTCAAACACTATTCTCACAATTATTTTTCGTCATTCATTCTCGCCGTAATAAAACATTGAAAACGATGAACATTTTATTCTTTTCTTACCTTGGCAACCCCCTTAAACTGTTTTATGAATTCTCAAGGGAAAAATATTAACTATTTTGGGAAAAAAATAAAAAATATAATGGGAACAATAATAATAATAGACCAGAACGTCATGAGGAACAGAACTCTTCATCGGTGAAGAATTACTTCGATCTCAATTTGGAATCAGCGTACGATCTTTGACGACTTTCAGCTCGTCTTTGGTTGTCTATCCAAGTTTTTAATTGTTGAGGTGTCCTGTCACCCAATACTGACTTGTATTTGTCAACAGCATTTTTATATTCAGTAAGAGTCGGTAGTTGCGGCAACTTTTTGAGATTTCCAAAATGGTTTGTTACTATTTTTTTTTCCTCTTCAGACCATTTAGTCCTTTTTGTCTTTCCAAATGGGGAAGCTGAAATGATGAAATGGACAGTATTAATATATTCTTCATGAATAATAGAACATATCGAAATATAAGTTATAAATTAATATCTTACTACTGCGACGCTTAGATTTAATGGAAGTATCTTGTACTAATGACGCTGTGTAATCCATCGCTGTACTAGAGCGCGCAATAGTAGAAGCAACTGCGTGATCACCGTCATATTCTTCATCACTCGTATCACTATTTTCCTCGTCGCTCGCTTCAATATTGTCTTCTTCGTCGCCACCAATGGCTCCCATAAGTAGACGTGAAACTTGAGTCATTTCAGTCACCGGTACTGGCACTCTATATATATTTTTGTGTATATCCTTATGGTGACCCATAAAATTGGCCAGACGATCCACTTGGGTTTCTTCAATGTCCAACATAGCAGTATATGTCGCGATATATTTTCTCAATGTAGTACCTCTTAAAGCACTTGGCATGATTGCACCGCTGTCATTAGCAAAACGGCGCATTAAAGGACATGCTCTCAAATATTTTTTCGAAAGGCTGTTCGTGTCAGGTTTACTGAATATATATTCGTTATCTGAGCGGACGCCAGCTTGCTTGCGAAATTTAAGCATAGTTTCAAGTTGTACTACGACAAATGGACTAGGGAGGACGGAAACAGTTCTGCCTAACTTTTCTCGGAGAGTCAATCGAACAAACTGCCTAGCGAAGTTCCTGGTTGACTCCGACAGGTTTTTGTGAAGTTCTGGATCAATATTCTCATTTAATGATTTTTTATTTTGGTAATCAATTAAAGTTAGCCGTTCAATCTCACCAGCACGGCGTCGATTAAAAATTTGAACAAGAATAAGTGTACATTGACTCAAAAGAAGCCATGCATTGCTATCAAAACCATCGTTCAAGATTTCCAAGCAAATACCACTTTCCTTCTTAAGATAATCATATAATAATTTAATATCTTTTTTGCAGGGAAGAATCACTTTCCTTTGTCTTTTCTGAGTAATCTGATTTCCAAAGCTTTTTTGTTGATAAGTGTGGGAACTTCTTCTTCCCATAATAGTAAAAAATTCTCCACAGAGGTTTTTGTTTTATTATCTTCTATCTTGATACATTCAACTCTAAGCTTACATGCGCATTTTTTTATGAGAGTAGTCAGATTTGGAGCGACAGCTGGTGTTTTGAACCACATTATATCTGTATTCCAATGAGCTACTGTTCTCAAACTACAAATAACTTTGTCAAAATTTTGGGGCCTGAACACTTGTTTAAGCTCCTGAATCTCATTATCAAGTGCCATTATTGCCAATTCGAAACGTCCTAATAACCGAAGTTGTGCTCTAATAGGGTCATGTTGATGAGGTAACGTGTATTTATCACACAATTTGTTTCCAAACTGTATTATAAGTTCGTCATATTTGAGACATCTGACAACAATATCATCATTCAAAACTGGGAAAACAATTCGACGTGATGTCTCTCCAGCACAATTATGAATATACCCAGTTAGTCGTCGACCTGCAGTGAGAATATCACGAGCTCCTTTTTTACGAGATCCATCACAGTTTGGATAATGGAAACGAATTGTTTTTTTGGATAAAAACAATCGGCAGTTTTTGCAGGGAACATAATCTTCTGACGAATTTTTAGATTTCTCCTGACGTTGTCGAGGTACGATTAAAATACCAGTGTTCAATTCCGATTTCGTGTTATGCATAAAATCTCCTTTTTTGCGTATGAAAGCAATGATTTTATTTCGCTCGCGATGTTTATGAGGTAAATAAATAAATTTCTTGACCTCTTCTTCATCCTTATGTTTTAACTGAAGGTGCCTTGCAAATTTCGTTTGCAATTTCTTGCAAAATGGGCAGAAATGTTTTTTTTCTTTCCTTTTTCAAGAATAGATGTCGGCATCACTAATTTACGAGTATCAAGTGAGCGGCTATTATCGAACAAAGAAGATTCTCCGCTTATTGAAGATTTTTCTTTCATTGAAGATTTTTCAAACGACGTGCCAGGTGTGCTTTGCCTTGGATCATAACCTGGGTCATCTTTATCATCATTGTCAGTCATATCAATTTCCGTATCATTGTCATTCATCTCCATTTCATTATCATTGACATTCATCGCGATTTCATTATCATTTACATTCGTCTCGATTTTTTTATTATTAACGTTTATCTCCGTCTCGTTATCATTCACATTCACCTCGATTTTCTCATGATTGACATTCGACTCCATTTCATTATCATCGACATTCGTCTCAATTTTCTTATCATTTACGTTCATCTCTATTTTATCCTTATTGAGGTTCGTCTCGATTTTCTTATCATTCACATTCATCTCGATTCTCTTATCATTGACATTCATCTCGATTTCATTAACCATGGCATTTATCTTGATTTCATCATCCTTGTGACCCATACCGATATCATCATCAGTGTCACGTACATTACTCTTAACATCAAGAATACTCATGGAATTCACATCGCTTCCGAATAAATGATGTTGCAAAACAATTCCCGAATTATCGTAAGTTTCATCACAGATGACGTTTTGAGGAGTTTCATGAACAACAGTATCAGGCCAATCATGTCCCAGTGATTCCAATTTGTCTGTAAAACCGCTTGGAGGAGTACTTTCTGGTGTTGAATTAGCAAATATCGGAGATAAATCCGGCCCTGTAATATTTGATGTATCTTGATTTGAAGTAGCTGAATTATTATTCACTGGTGTGGAAAATCCATTCATTCCTTTCGGATGAATTACGATGCAATCTATTATACGGCACTTGGCTTTAGGTGACGGAAGTTCATTTTTGTGAGCCAAAAATTGGTTTTCCTCCAGCTTATTCCGAAGCATAGTTGAAACATCTTGAACATCTGAAATGATTCATTTTTTTATCAATTAGCCCCCATGCAAAAATCATAATAATGTGAAATGGTGGAGAACATTCGAACTAAAAAAAAATCGGTTATTTTGTTTCCCTCCTATACCTAGAAGGCTAGTATACCATAAGAAAAATTGAAGGTTTTCAATCACGCTTAAACTCAGTTTTAAGCACATTTGGAATATTCTAAAGATCTAAATGATCTTTTTGTACTCTGTTTAATCCAAATTATTAACATTTTAATTGTTTATATTGAATGTTAAGATTTATTGATAGAATTTCACCTTTCATGAATGAGAATTCTGATTAGCAATTACAGAATAATAGCATTTAATAATGCTTCTTGTCTACCCTATTTTTATGCGCAGTCAAGAAATATCTTGTAAATCCAATACTGTTTTTTTTTATTCCCATTCAGAGGGTTCATACACCTGTAAAATAATTTTTTCAAATCACAGCTACGCTCGGAGAAAACATTTTAGTGACTCAGTTTTTCTATGGTTGATTAGACTGCTATTTTGATAGATAGTTCATGACTTTTCCAGATTTTATGTCCTCCGCTGAACATAAATCCAGTCCATCGAAGAAAAAGCAGTTGTCGTAGGGTACAGGTTGCTGCGTTTCATGAAATTTTGTCATCTTTGGAGGATATATTCTGTATGAATGTAATTGAGGGCCAAACCAATAATATTTGATGAATTTAATTTTTAGACATAGAAATTTTTGGTTTTCAAACATTTTTTCCAAAACGATGGAAAAAAAAGTCTTACAACCTGTACTCTACAACAACTGCTTTTTCTTCGATGGGCTGAATTTATGTTCAGCGGAGGACATAAAATCTGGAAAAATCATGAATTATGTATCAAAATACCACTAATCAACTGTAGAAAAACTGAGTTACTAGAATGTTTTCTCAGAGCGTAACAGTGATTTGAAAAAAATTATTTTTAAGGTGTATGTACGCCATTAAATATTATAATTATTATCGATAACATACATCAAACATGTGGAATTGATCAGTGGAAAAAGACAGATCATTCGTCGTGTGGAAAAAATTCTTGCAAAATATAATAAATATATTGAAATGGCTTTAAAAAAATGTAGTTATTATTTTATTACCTAGGTTTTTTTCAGACTTTTTGTAGCCAGAAAATTCTAATTAATATTTCTGTTATCATTCGAAATTATGTAACTTAAAAGAAAATCGACATTACCAATAGAATCTTTAACAGCATTATTTTCCTCGTGAGTCTCATTTCCATCTGCCAAGGTCTGTGGAGAACAATTTTGGCCATGCGTTGAGTTCTCGTTTTGCTCTATCTTATTTTTCAGCTTAACTAAATCATTTTGAGCATTTGAAAAAATTATTTTTCAATATTTTCCGGTCAGAAGAGGGAAATCATAATAATACAAAAAAGTGAACAAATTTTTTAGGGACAAAAAGTTTGTAATAGTTATATTTGTATCTGTTTAAAGTCATATAACAGAAATCTGTTCTTACCAGAAGAATCTATCAATTTAGCACTGTAGTTCCCACCTCCAGTATATTTCACAATACAATTCTCCCCTTGGACGATTCTTACACGTTTACTCAATAAAACGGAGTGTTCGCCGTTATCAAAGCGCACGAGAGAAGACATTATCTGTGGAATCAATGAATCAAATCAATTTAAATTCAGAGAATAATTTTACAGCTGTGGTATCAAGCAAAGTATTCCAGACAAATGATTTCGTTTTTCATAAAATAGAATAGAAAATAATTTTATAGAAGATAAAACCTCTCCTCAATAATATATCATAATACGAAACCTCTGATCAATCAAATATTATAATCACCCACCTTCGTGAGGGTGAAGTGAGAATGCAATAAGTTCCAAAGTAATCGAAACTCCTTAGCGTAGAAAACTTGTCACGTGTTATGGAAGTCAAATTTTTTGCTATCTTATACATTTTTCAAGGATTTTCTGTTCCGCCAGAGTTTGTGGAATTTTCCAATGATTTTACAAATTTGAAAATATTTGTTCATTTACTTTATAACGACAAAGTGCTATACCGGGTGATTCATTTTAATCGCCCCAGGCCGATTCTTTCGAAACTAAGCAAACTACGAAAAAAAGGTTGGTATAAAATATTCAGGGTTCAGAGGGGGATACTCAAGTCTCCTCACAATACCGGAAAGATATCTGTAGATCGGTACGCTGGCGGGCGCTGGACCGCGACCGCGAGGCGTGGCCGCATGTGTACTGTTTTGACCAGCTCTACCTCGTTACTCATTGACCTTAGGCCACATGTATGCGAGTACTTTTTGGTACAAAATTTAACGCTCTTTCAGATTCTAGAGAAAAAAATATTTCATTTCGTTTAAAAAAAACCAAGTTGACCTTCACCTGACTTCGGCGCTCCGCTTATGGAAATACTGATACCACCAAGTTTTGTCCCCCTTTGAACCCTGAATATTTTATACTAAAGTTTTTTTCGTACCTTGCTTAGTTCTGGAAAAATCGGCCGGGGGCGATTCAAATGAATCACCCGGATATATCAATTTTTTTTGTTCTTAAATAGATTTGACATTTAAAGCCTTTTGAATTCTCGAAACCGTTAATGGCAGAGTTTGTTTTGGTTTTATTTTCGATTCATTTTGTTCATATCTTTGACTTTTTTGAATTTGTTAGTTATGTAAAACTTTTAATTGTTGTATGAGTATTTGATAGTGAATTGTTAATACTGTTTTGTTCAATTTTTCGTAACACATTACATTCTCAACTTTCGTTTTCGAATTATTTTGAACTCAACATATTTAAACAAATTCATAGGATCTAGATTGAATAACAAAAAAGATTGAATTGTCTTGAATATGTTCATTTCAATCTGATTAACAATAAGACGAAAGCTTGGAATGTAAAGATTTTGTTACATGCAAATTTTCGAAATTAGTATCACCAATTTTTACGAGAAATAAAAAACTTTGTAAAAAATAAAAATTTGATTGAAAAAATCCATAATATATGAAAGAATGACAAATAAAGAGAGCAAATGATGAAACTTATTTTTTCATATAACTCAACTATTGACAGTCCCAAATCCGTATGCGAGAAGGGTTTTGCAAAGAAAAGAAAATTGAATATCAAATCCATCCTCCGAAAAGAAATAGATTCATTGTATAGCTACGAAATACAAGTAAATGGAACAAATTACCTTTGTAAAATTATCAAAAAACGTTCGAAAGTTTTTCACACTAAAGAGCTCCGATAGTTACCCAATTTTTCACTCCACCCTACTCTTCATAACTTCGTATTAATAAAAATTATTAAGAACAAAGCTTACGCAATTTCGTAACGCATATTAAAATCGATGTGCACTGTATAAACTCCTAACGAAGAATGACTGTTAGAATCGCTTTGAGGACACTGTTGCATATATCAATAGCTCCAAGTATACTGCAATACACATTGTATATAGTCCAGCTAATAGAATATAGTACAGGAACTATTCGAAATTCAATTGTTTCTCATAGCATATGGGAATTCTTTTTCCTTCGTTTGACCACGTACAGTGAATGTATCTCCTATGAAGCTGAAAATAATCCGCAAATTAAACGTTTGGTATATCATTTTGTGAAAGTCCCTGAATTATGCTTTCAATATATTTCGTATGTTCTCAGACTAAACGTAATTATACAAACATGTTCTCAAACTCCCTAAACTTCGCCCAATACCAGATACACTGGCAAGGAGGTACCAGTGTGACATGGATTTCAATCACAATTTTTGAAATGGTATTCTGAAGAATATTTCACATTAAATACTTATTATAATATTTGGTACTGGTATTCGAATTATATTTCTAGAATATTTTTGATATCAACAAAGTATATGTATATGAAATGACGGAAAGATGTCCTCAATCTTTCGACGAGTTCCTAAATTGTATGCAACAGTGTATGTATTTCCAGCTGAAAGCAGACCTGAAATTAAGGAAATGCTATCGATGGGCCTCTACTTCATAGCATAATTCATTTTCAATATTTTTGTCTTACTCGCTTTCATAGTAACAGCATAAGGATAGAGGAGATCAAGAATAAAATACCGTTTTCACGATCTTTCAACGAGAAAACGGGTAGACCGACAAATCTGAAATTTTCGGGAAAATTTTCTGAACGCAGCTTGTGTGCCAAAGTTTTTCAAACTCTAGATTCTACGGAGAATAGACTGAAAGGAACAATAAAAAAAAAAAATGTAATCCAGATTTTCATAATTTTTATTTTTATTTTGGAAAGTAAGATACAAAAAAAAAAAAATTCCCCCCGATTAGTTTCTTCGCAGACGTCTAATGATGTAACTCGTAAATTTTTAGTACGATCCGATATTTTGTTCTCGAAGAGTAGCTCGTCTGAAATCGCATGGTTATCTCGCAACCCCACCTTAGAAAGTCTGCAGTCGTCGAACTAAGCAATCTATTAAAAACCGCCACGATGGGTTTTTAGTCGAAGATTCGAAGATTGTTTCGGAAGCTGTCCCATGAATTGCGAACCACTCGGTTTCCAGCAATAGGCCCCCGAAAATCACCCCAAAACAGCTGACTGCGCTGGCATTCAACATTTTGTAGAAGTCTCCGAATTGTACTTTCAATCTATTTCGTATGTTCTCGAAGTATACACTAATTGTACGGAATATGTCCTCAAACTCCCTCAATTTTACCAAATATCGTGTACACTAACAAGAAGGTATGTATGCACGACATCAGTGCAGTAACATTGTTCCGACCGCAATATTTGGGGTGGTTCGGGGTACTTTTGAAAGCACCCTCAACCCCCCGAACATGTGCCCCTAGTGACCAGAGGCTCGTTCGTGAGTTATTCGCGAAAGACAGTTCGCGCAAAGCGGGGAGTTTGAGGGCACGTTTCATATAATCAACGTATACTTTGAGAACATACGGAATATATAAATACATTGAAAGTATGATTCGGGGACCTTCACGAAATTATATACATGTATCTAACGTTTAGTTTCAGGACTGTTTTCAGCTGGAAATACATACTGTTGCATATAATTTGGGGACTCCGAGAGCTTGAAGATATCTCTTCATTAATTTATATGTAGGGGTAGGTGGGACACAACGGCCACCCTGAAAATTCTATAGATTGCTAGTTGCAAAATTTTTCATGCTAGACAAATTGGAAACTCGTTCGACAAAATAGGTGTATATTCTCCTCTATCTTTGATTTGGAAAAAAATCTGTCTTTCTGTCGGAAATTATTATTATTATTATTATTATCATTATTATTATTATTATTATTATTATTATTATTATTATTATCATTATTATTATTATTATTATTATTATTATTATTATTATTATTATTATTATTATTATTATTATTATTTTTCGATACGACAGATTTTTATTGAGAATGTTTTATCAAAAAATGTCGCGAAGGATTGAATCTGTTAATAGAAAATAAACTGCTCACGTTTTGTGAGAATTGATACAAAAGTAAATATAATGATTTGTAATTGGAAAAAAAAATTGAATTTAAAAATTTCTTCCAGAAAATCTTTTTTAAAAATGAACAAATCGTGTGGCGTCAAAATAAATGAATTTTTTAATTCTCTAACCATAAGAATTTTTTTGACTCATAATGTTCAGGTTGGCCATTGTGCCCCACCTGCCCCGACGTATAAAATGAAGAAAAGATATCCCAAAACTCTCGAAGACCTCAAATTATACGCACCAATATGTATGTCTAGCTAAAAACAGACCTGAAACTAAACGTTGGATATATGTACGTATATATTTTTGTGAAAGTCCCCGAATTATACTTTTAATATATTTCTTATGTTCTCGAAGTATACGTTAATCATATGAAATATGTCCTCAAACTCCCTAAACTTCACCCGATATCGTATACACTAACAAGAAGGTATGAATGCACGACATCAGTGCAGTAGCATTGTTCCGACCGCAATGTTTGGGGTGATTCGGGGTTCTTTCGGTAGGTAGGTGGGACACGCTTGGTGGGACACGGTATAATATTTGAAACACTTCGAATAATAGAAATAATAATGAGGTATAATAGAAATAATTTGAACAATACTGGTTACAAAAGAAAAGAATATAATTCAGAGAGCCTCAAGGCCCATCCCTATAGTCGCCCACCTCCTTTTGTTCGAAAAATACACGATTCCATTATTATCCGAGCTCAGTCGTCGAAACGCAAAAGGCCAACGCTGCGCAAATTCAAATTCAATTCCGAACACATACGTACGAAAACATGTTCGTTTCGTGCGAAAATAGAGATTGAAAGGCGGTTCTACATTCGAATAATGTAAAAACCATCTCTAGACTCTATTTTTGCAAGAAACAAACATGTTCTTGGACGTATGTGTTCAAAATTGGATTTGAATTCGCCTCGGCTCGGATAATAATCGAAATGTGTCTTTTTTGAACAAGAGGAGGTGGGCGACTAGGGATAGGCTTTTAGGGAAGGGTCTACTAGATTTTTACCGGCTTGCCTATTTTCTCGAATTTCTTCGAAACGGGGCAATCAATCGAATAGTCCTTTTGGCAGCCGATGTTTGACGAGTGATGAATTTGAACTGGTACGTTTGATTAAATGAAATCGTAATTTTTTTTTTTTTCTATCGAAAAGTGCGGGCGTGCCATTTATTCCGACTTGTATCAAAGCATATCCATCAGAAATGCAAAATCGGCTTCCTGAGCCCGATTCTGTATGGGATCCCGAAGACAGCTATCGTAAAACATCTTTTTCGACAACGATGAAGCGGCCAGTTGTATTCTACGATTTTGTCGTAATTTTCGCGATTGTCAACGACTGGAAGCGGCCATTGCGTATAGAGCGGCTTCCAGCCATTGACAATGGGAGTATAATTTGGGGACTCCGATAATGCTTAGACTCATTCATCTAGTGACTCGAGAATCGAAAATAGTCATGATGGTGCCATCTGTGGGTTAAACATAGATATGGACAAGGGGTCCCAAACTATTCATTAAGCATATACCCACATATATGAAAAATGTCCTCCAAAAATACCATAGATATGAGGATACTTTGAGACCTGTCTCGAATGTATACAAATGTCCTCGGAAACTTTCCATCGAAAATATGTCCCCGGAAAATACTCTCTACATATATATACAATCATATATCGACATATTCGGGTATATCTCAGTATATACCGTCATATCTCGGTATATACAACCATATATCGACGTATTCGGGTATATCGATATATATCGTCATACATGTGTTATGAATTAGTTAGGATTGTAGTTAGAGTTATTCAGGATTAGGGTTGAGCTGCTACCAGTAGAACGTATCTGGATAAAGCTGTCGTTGAGTTCGTTCCTCGTTTTACACCTTAAGGTAACCGGTCTTTGGGTGATGGTTGACTGGTGTGAATTGATATATATAATAATTGAATAATCGTTTATTGGTGAATAATCCTCTATATGAGTTTTACAAGTTCTTAGAGTTTAAGTGAAGAGTGATTTCGAGTTAATGAATTATGATTTTGGAAGCGAGTCTCAGAGTGACTGCTTTCTTTAATGATCGTGAAGCAAGTGATTGATCGACTGCTCAGGTCGATGGTTGAAGAGCAAGTGTAGTAATGGCTACTGTTGAGCTGAATGATGAGATCATTCTTTTCCATTGTTCTCACGGGCATGAGCTTCTTTATGCAGGTGCAGTTAGTGGGCGCATAGGTAGGGATGAAGTTCTTTGAATGTAAGGATGAAACTTCCTCTGATTAGAGGCTGTGAGACTGGATGCATGCAGGATGTTATGTCTTGGGTATTGATGGTGAGAGAGCATAGAGAGCATATAGAGGAGTATAGAATAGTATGGAGTACGTAACACGCCCATTCCTGGGGGAAAAAAAATATTGCTCCTGTGAAGCAGAAGGAAATTTTTTTTTTTTTATAAAATAAAAAAAATAATATATATAATGAAGTTTAGGTATAAGGGTGTGTATTTACGATAGTAAATATACCTATTTTCACGGTAGTGCTCCTGCGAAGCAGGAGTGAAGTTTCATGAATTTTGTAAAAAATTTATGTTAGGTATAGGGTTGTGTATTTATGATAGTAAATATACCTTAGTGTATTGGTATGATTTCGATTTTGAAATCATAGTATAGGTAAAATTACTTAATCGCAATAAGATTGGTTAGTTATAAATGTCTTATGCTGAGTTAGTGACTACATATGGTATGTTGAATATGGTTTTTATATAGATTATAATGTAGTTAGGAGTACTTATTTGCAATAAGATCGTGGTTAGTTATAAATGTCTTATGCTGAGTTAGTAGGTGTGTAGTATGTTTAATATGCTTATTACAATGATAAGGTAGGTAATGTATTATTATTAGCATTGTAAGTATAACGTATAATATAGGAAGTTTTTATCGAGTTATAATATTACATTCTTATGTGGTATAAAAAGATGTGTGAGCTGCTGAGTGTCTTATGTGTTTGGTGTACGAGTAGCGGTGATTGTTGGGGGGGTTATTTTGTTCAATAGAATTTGAATTTTGGCGAGAACTTCTAAATCTTCTAAATATTCCAAGTATTCTTTCTGCTGTTGCGAATTTTTGTGCTATATAGACGAGTGATACTGTTTCGAATAGGGAGGAAATGTCGTAAAGCATGTTTTCGACACGGTTATCGTTGTCTGTAGCTCTTTGGTATTGTGTTATTTTTTTTTTTTGATAATGTCGTCTAAAGTGAGTCCGTTTGAGGTTGAGTCGTTGGAGTTTAGGTATAGGGTTTTGTTTAATATTGATATGGGGATGAAGGATAAGTTTTTGGGTTCATTGTAGATGTTTGAAATGTTCAAGTTGAATTTTGGTGCGTAGGAATGAGTTTCCATATTCTGGTAATGTTTTGTTGTGGATAGTAAGGTCGTGTGCGAGTTTGCTGTGCATTCATTGTTTAATTTTTAGTATTCCGGAATCGTTTAGGGTTATTTGGATTGGCTCTTCGTCTGCGCGTACGATATGCATTATTTCTGGTTTAGTTAAAGAGCAGATCCAAGAGTTGGATGTATGTTCGTATTATAATTTTAGTGTGTGCATAAGTATTGATTATGGATCCGGTTTTCTTTTTCTTGGTTTATTGTGAATAGATTTCGTGAGTGGGAATACATTGTGTTGAGGTGAAATGGTAGTTTTAGATATTGTTATTTGTTCTCCTTTATAAGCAGAATTCTTGAAAGTCGAGGCCCCTGATTCGCTGGAGGTAGGAAGTTTTGGTTCATAATAGGGGATGTGATCATCGATCGAGGATGAGGAGTCCGATGGTAATGAAGGAGATTCAGGCTTTCTTAGTTGTAGTTTATATTTGTATTTATGTGTTGGAGATTGCGCGCTATTGCATTTGCTGTGTCTTGTTTTATTTTCGCGTGTGCCACTTGAGTCTAAATTATCGCTAGGCTGGTTTGAGATACGGTTTGAATCTTTGTTTTGCCTCCAACTGTTTCTGGATGAAGTTGATCTAGAAGTTTTTATGAGTTTACGTGATTTTTTGTTTATGGGTGAGTTGTCTGGAGAAATGTCAGCACATGTAGTGTTTCGTTTTTGATCGATTTCTTGGAATAATGGTAAGTCGTCGATAGAAGTGCCAAGAGGTGAATCATTTGTCATTGGTCTGGGAGATTTTGAAACGTTAATTCGATTTTTAGGCATTGGGAAACTGTCTGTTGTTTGGTCGATGTTGTGCTTATGTTTCTTTATAGGAGCGGGATTTGGTAAGTCATCTGTACTTTGTTGCGGGTGAGTGCTCGACGATTGTTCAAGTGTGGGGTGATTCGTAATAGTTTTTTGGAGGAGTGTACTGGAGGTTTCGAGGACAGGTTCTAGAGTTACTGTTGGCGCTCTTATCTCAACAGCTGATTTGTTTGAGTTTATTGCGTGCATGCGTGGTTGATCGTTTTTGTTTGTTAGTAATGCTTTGCCGCAGTGAATATTGGGATCTAAATTATAATGTTTTTGGAGTTTGAAGGGAATCACCGTATCTGTCAGAGTTAATGTATCGGTTTTGTAAGACATTACAGCTTCTTCTTTAGATAATAAAGGTTGTCCGATAATACCGTCTTGAACTATTGGAAAGTCGTCGCAGACTACGTGGAATTCGTGATCTTTGTCGTCAATTTGTAATTTGGTTTCCGCTAAGGTACTGGTAAATCCGTCTGTTATTCCTGTCATTTTTCTCATTTTGCTTCTGTCGCATTGAGTTTCTTCTTTTAAGCTACTGATTTTAACGATATTTATATCGGCACCGGTGTCTATTATAAACTTTGATTTTGGTTCTAATTCTTGTACATTGATTCCGATGACTGGCAATAGTCTATTTATTGGTTCCGATTTTATTCCAAAGATGTGATTCATTGCATCATTGAACGCTGTTGCGTCTATTCTCGGTCTGTCGGCGCGTTGGAGTTCTAAAGGAGCCTGTGTTTGTTGGTTGCGTGAGTTATTGTAGGCACGTTTTTTGCAATTTTCGACCGTATGGCCTTGGCGTTTGCAATAATTACAGGATATAGAAGAGTATTGTGTATTTCGTTGGTTAGACTGTTGTGGTTGGTTATTGTAGGCATGTTGTCTGCAATTTTCTATTGTATGTCCCTGACGTTTACAATAGTTACAAAAAGTTAAAGGATATTGTATATTTGGTTGATTAGACTGTTGTGCGTTATGAGAATTGCGATTAAGAAATTCCTGTTTTTCCGTAAGGGCTATTTCGATTGCTTCTGCTAAAGTGGTCGGATGTGAACCGGCTACTTTGAATTCAATTTCGGAAATCAAGCCTCTAAGAAAACATTTCAATACGTTATCTTGGATGGCTGAGATCATGCTGTTCGTGTCAGTGTTAGAATGTAAGGTGTTTATAGCTTTCATTGTATTATATTGTATATCTTCGATTTTGATACTGTAGTCTAGAACGCGTTGGTGACGCTGCTGTCTGATGTTATTTAATTCGGCTTGCCATTCAAATACGGTTTTCTTAGGTCAAAACGCTCTTCTGAGAACTAGTAAAATTTCGTCGATAGTTTTGTATTCTTCATTTCCTAGATAAGATTCTGCGGTTCCGAAGACTTTATTTCTGATCATCCGTGTTAAGATCGGACTTTGCAATGGTTTGACTAGTAGTTTTGCGTTTTCGCAACTTCTGATAAAATTATTGATGTTGACATTATGTCCATCAAAGTATGGAATTGTATCTAATATGTCTTTCAGAAGCCAATATGAGGTTTCCGTTTCCTCAGACGAAGTTCTAGGTTGATTAGGCATTTTGCGATTGTGTGAGTAAGATTATTTCGTTTGAGATGTGTTTGCTTATTATAATTGGAGATAACTTACAAGCTGATGATGGGAATTACGAAAATTTCCATTCTTATACGAATCTGAGTTTGGGTGATGAAGTTGTTGTGTTGAACTGCGTCGGATGTCGAGAAGACTATAGGTGTCACGATTCAGGAATCTGGGCTTCGTTGCAGCGAGATCGCTGATTGTTGGATTCAGATGAATCTTTGTGGGGCTAGGTGCCTTTGAGGATGTCGTCGAACTTCTTATCTTTCGTCAACTCTGATTTGTTGTTGAGTTGTTTTCGTAGTTTTGTGGAGGTAGTTGAAGAACACTGTATTATGTATTCACTTCGATGTTCGATGTATATAATATATGCACTTTATATTCGGTAGATTTAGTGGACATATGTTGATTTAGCGATTTGCTTGATTTTGTAGATTTTGTGGATTTAGTGATTGACCAGATTTATGTAGATTTGGTGATTTAGTAGGTTTAAGTGGATTTTTTGAATTTAGTAGAATTCGTGGATTTAGTAGATTCCGTAGATTTCGTAGATTGAGTGATGAAGTAAATTTATGTAGATTTGGTGATTTAGTAGGTTTATGTTGATTTTGTGGATTTAGTAGATTTCGTGGATTCAGTAGATTTGGTAGATTTCGTAGATTTAGTGATTGAGTAGATTTAGCATGACTTGTCACGATGATTTAATCACTCATTTCACTTATATACAACTTCGTAGAATACACTTATTTGTCACTGTATTTTCCGGTGAACGAGGTTTTTTCCGCTGCCACCACTGTTATGAATTAGTTAGGATTGTAGTTAGAGTTATTCAGGATTAGAGTTGAGCTGCTACCAGTAGTACGTATCTGGATAAAGCTGTCGTTGAGTTCGTTCCTCGTTTTACACCTTAAGGTAACCGGTCTTTGGATGATGGGTGACTAATGTGAATTGATATATATTGTAACTTACTGCGTATGTTTCACCAGCGGAAGGCCGGTGAAATTACGCTAGTCCGGGTGAATTCTTTGTCACGGGTGTGATTTTTGGAGCCCCTCGTAGGAAAAAATGCGTAATACCTTGAACCCTAATACAGACTTGGGATTGCCTTACTGCACAGACTCGGATAGACACTTTTGGTCTAACAGAGCTGGTATTAGTTGAGCGCACCGAAGCTGCCTCCCTAACTACAGACTTGGGATTGCTTATCTTCACAGACTCGGATAGATACTAGATCTACCAGAGCTGGTATCAGAATAGCTCACCGAAGCTGCCTCCTATCTACAGACTTGGGATTGCCTAACTTCACAGACTCGGATAGATACTAGATCTACCAGAGCTGGTATCAGTAGAGCGCACCGAAGCTGCCTTGTCACAGACTTGGGATAGCTTATCCTCACAGACTCGGATAGATACTAGATCTACCAGAGCTGGTATCGGAATAGCGCACCGAAGCTGCCTTCTATCTAGCTAGCTAATCACGATTTTATTTACCAAGTGAATTTACTCTGAAAGAAGTTATTTTAATTAAGCAAAGATACAATATGAAATGAAACGCAAGGATAAGTTTTCTTATTGATTTTTATGTTAAATAAATTGCCTTTGGCAATTTATTATAAAAAACTTTATTTACAATAATTAAAATAATATTTTTCCCTTTGTTTGTTTTAAATAATAATTTTTCCTTAATTCTATTTCGTTTCTGTTTTGTCTTTTCTGTTTTGTTTGATATTTTTATAAAAGCTGCTGTAGCTAATTTTATCCTAATTAATTTGATTCTGATTCTAATAGCTGCTTTAGCTAATAAGATCTATGAATTTTATAGCTTTGAGGTTAGAAAGTCGCTATTTTAGCAGGCTTCTACAAATGATTTGAGTTGAGAGAAATGAATTTAAATCGATGTGAGTCGCACGGCCGCTTTGGCTCGAATACGCTTTATTATTTGAAATTGATATGTGAGTCGCTCGGCCGCTTTGGCTCAAATACGCTGATTTTGTGATTGACTGTGAGTCGCACGGCCGCTTTGGCTCGAATACGCTGCTCGTCGGTCTGGCGAGCCGCCTTATATAGTGCTTGTGACGTCATCAGCCGATCATCCGACCGTCGCGTGACGATCTGCGCGGTCGTACGGTCGTATGTCGCGTGTTCAGCCAGCTGGTATCGGCCGAACACGTTACAATATATAATAATTGAATAATCGTTGATTGGTGAATAATCCTCTATATGAGTTTTACAAGTTCTTAGAGTTTAAGTGAAGAGTGATTTCTAGTTCATGAATTATGATTTTGGAAGCGAGTCTCAGAGTGACTGCTTTCTTTAATGATCGTGAAGCAAGTGATTGATTGACTGCTCAGGTCGACGATTGAAGAGCAAGTGTAGTAATGGCTACTGTTGAGCTGAATGATGAGATCATTCTTTTCCATTGTTCTCACGGGCATGAGCTTCTTTATGCAGGTGCAGTTAGTGGGCGCATAGGTAGGGATGAAGTTCTTTGAATGTCAGGATGAAACTTCCTCTGATTAGAGGCTGTGAGACTAGATGCATGCAGGATGTTATGTCTTGGGTATTGAGGGTGAGAGAGCATAGAGAGCATAGAGAAGTATGGAATAGTATGGAGTACGTAACCCATGTATATATAAACATGTACAATAAATACTTTGGGGACATCGACTTTTTGGGAGCCTAATCACGGCCTTGTGACAACCATCGGGTGTGTCTTAGCATTTTTGTGTGTGTGTGATATGTTCTCTATAGTGAGCGATCAGTATATAAAGCAATTTGAGGCCCCAGTGCCGTATTTTTTGGAAAAGTCCTCAAATGATTAGTTAGATATGCAATTCTTTGAGGGCCGTCCTCAAAGTATACAAAGGTCCCCAAAGTATAGATTTCTATAGTCTATTTCTATAACCCTAGTCCCAGAATAAAACAATACATACATTTATACCGTGATATGACGGTATATACCGAGATATACCCGAATATGTCAATATATGGTTGTATATATCCAGTCATGACGGTATATACCGAGATATACCCGAATTTATCGATATATGGTTTTATATACTCAGAAATTGCGGTATATACCGAGATATACCCGAATATGTCGATATATATCCTATGTACATTTATTTACCCTATATATACTCATTATATGCCTATATGCCTATATACCTCCAAACCTCGCGGTATGTATCATAACCTTCCATTTACCTAAGGATAACTTGTACATATTCCCGTATATACCGATATTTACTCGTGTATGATCACTCCAATTACATTTGACAATTGTAATTAGATTGTATAATTCTTCTAATTACTTTGAAAAATTGTAATTAGTTTGAAAAATTTTTCCAATTACTTCGAAAAATTGTAACTAGATGGAAAATAGCTACTAATTACTTCCTGCGATTGTAATTAGGATGAAAATAGATACTAATTACAAATGTAATTAGTAATTGAATTTTTCCTTATTACAAATTACAAATGTAATTAGTCATTGAATTTTTCCTAATTACAAATTACAAATGTAATTAGTGATTGAATTTTTCCTAATTACCAATTACACATATAATCAGTAATTCCAATGTTATTAATTATAATTTGTAATTAGTGATGCCCAACACTGCACCCAAGGGTACAGAGAGTAAACGTCGACGTATCGGATTTTCTCCCCTGGGGCAGCCTCGTCATAACGCTTCGTGTTCCCCGTACGTCCTCCGAAGAACGCGTCTCGAGGATTCAACGGGTCGAGCGAGACAACAAGCGGATGTTGATCGACGTAGTCGCGCATTCCCGGATCGGCTTCCAGCATCTCGTCGAAAACACACTTCCACATCTCGGTGACCCTGTAACCAAGCTCGGTCATGCTTGCCGTTTTCGCCCTAGTCTTTTCCCACCGTCTGTCTATCGCATCCCCGCCGGATAACTCATTGTCGCGATTGACTGTGTGACATCTTCGACACCTGTGCCAGTAGCAGCCGTGAAATTCCAACACGTGTCGTCCCCCCTCCTCATCTGTCTAATACCCGTCGACAAGCCGTCTCGTCTCGGGGATCCTGTACTCGTGACCTCGAGCAGCGTGCCTCACCTCTGTCTCTAACTCCCTCTCCATCCAAACGAGCCATTTGACCGCTTTCACCGATTGATTGTTGGCCAACCTGTATCCACCGGCCGGTAGTATTTCTATGGTACGGGGCCGGAGAAAATTTTGTCGAAACACGGCGGAACAGGCCGACGCTATGGTGGTGCTTTGCGAGAACGGGCAAACACCGCCACAATTCAGAAAAAATTCTGTAAACGCGACGCATGCTCGCCGAAGGATGTCTACGTCGCTGCAGCAATATTCCACGAGCTCACGAGGCCTTCATGCTGTCGGGGAAGTAGAATTCCGCGGCTAGTAATGGACCTATGTAATCCCGATTCTCCGGTGTATTGAACAGATGCGGAAAGATACCCTTGCGCGATTCCACAGGGACTCCGAATGCCTTGGGTAGCGCGGCTGGGGCCATAGGCATGTAGGCCAAAGAGTCCAGGAAACGCGTGTGACCCGTCTCCATCAGTATGATCTTGGTGCCGTTCAGAATCACTTGCGGTGGATCTCTGTTATTCTCCACCAGGTAGCGCAATATAAATTGAGAATCGAATCCGCTGGCGTTATGCGCTATGCAGAAGATCTTCTTGAATCGACAAACGTCCCGCGTGACAAACTCCACCAACTGTTCAACGGGGTTGTCTCGGAATACGAACGCAGGCACGAGGCCGCAAGTAAGGCAGGGTATGGTTATATAGGGCTCGTATATGCAGTTAGTGCACGTCTGCTGCACCACGTACAGATTCGGCACGTGCAGATTGACAACTCGGCTGCCGGCCACCGAGGCGCAATGTTGCGTCTCAAAGTGATAAAATACAAATATTTGTTCCCGGTTTTCCGTGGGTGGCTTGAGAGATTGCATGTAACACTCGTGGTTGACCGGCTGTACGGATCCGCACGTGTGGCAGTACGCGTTGCCGCAGGAGTGACCACCCTTCGCGCGATTGACGAACAGACCGCACCCTTACCCCCGCGCTGGCGCACCGTGGTACGGTGTTGCAGCTGGGACATTTGTCGGAACACCTGTGATCGCCGACGTTCCGATAAGCAATGTTGCAAGGCTCGCAGAAGCGTTTGCTGGCCGCTGTGGCTGTTAAATAGAGTATAGGCTTGTAATGACCGCCACGTGAAAAGTACTGACGCATTTACCCCGCTCAACGAGTACGCGCGCACTATTGTAAACAGGCTCATCCCCGCGCCCAAAGGTGTTGAAATCGAGATTCGCGGCAGCGAATCGCCGCTAAGTATAAGTAAGGCGAAAGCGAGCCAAGAATCATTTACCCGGGGGATCCAGGTATCAAGATATTGCATGTAAGATTGGCATGATATCTCCGGAAAGGGAAGGAGTTTCATAATATAATTCGCACGGATTGAAGACCTACCTAAGTAGACTTTGTAGTTCAAATTTTAACGAAATCGGTCAAACGGATCTCGAGATATTATTCTTTAAAAGTCCAAAACAACACAACAAAGAAACAATCTTCTTCTTCTTCTTCTTATTTCACTTTTTTTCGCAGACAAAGACCACGATATCCGTCGAACAGTGGCACGTACACAATAGAAATTTTAAGCGTAGGTATTCGCCGTCTCTTCCCAGCCCCCTCTTGATTCTGAGCAGGATCTGAACTCTTTCTCAGTTGGTAGATTTAATTAAAATAACGGAGTGGTTGGTACGGCATAATGGCCGCATGGCGGCGCACGTGACAAAATACTAGTGATGACGTCAGAAGACAGCGTCGCTCAACATAAAAATTTATCTATATAAAATATAATCGATGCTCGATGCACGATCAATGACAGTTAATAAGCTAAAACCCAAGCAATAGCCACGCAGAAGAATTAAGAAGAAAAAGAACCTAAAACTCATGTGAGGTATAGGCCGCGAAGCAGAAAAAAAAGTACCTCAAAGTGCAGATTCAAGTACGAGAATAAAAAGAAGTTTTATTCATTTATTAATATGAACCTGAGTCAATCTCGTCGTCGTAGCCTAACGTTTAATCAATATAGATAATCAATATAGATCAAACAACCACCTTTTTCGACGTGTGCTCAAAAATTGTGCGTGTCATTTTTAGATTAATTATTATTTTATCAATATTCGCGGCAGCGAATCGCCGCTAAGTTACAATTTACGAGAGCATAAACTGGTGTTTTGTGAATACAATAATGTGAATATTACGCGAGCACAGAAAATAATAAACATATTAACTAAAAAGTGAGTTTATTGGGGGATTCCTTTGTAATATTGCATCAACCATGAGACACTGATTATCAATCAAGACAACGTTACCTAAAACACAGCAACCGGTAAAAAGGATGACCAAGTTTTTCAAATTTCACCAGAGTCAATCACTCACAACAACAAGCAGGTGGCACGCAAACTGCTCTTACTTGGGAACGAAGATCTCAAATCAAACCAAAGTGTGTTCATAGTAGATCAGGGAGCGGCACCGTCGGGTGCTCAGCGCCGGCCTGGCTCTAAGTGTCAATTACTATGGCCGTACGTCCCCTTGGTCTACCTAAAAACGGTTACTTTTCCTTACCGGACATTTCTATGGTAGGGGCAGCGTTTAGGAGAAATAAAAGGAACTAAGGGGTGTGTGGTCTATTTGGAACAGCAAAGACTACGTCTGACCGTCTGGATCCATTTATACCTGCATATCCCCACTCATACCTACCAAAATCCAAGAAATAGCATTTAAAGGATTAGTGCCAGTGAACGGGTTGAGTGAATTTACAGTTTTGGCTCTGTGGACTAATGAATGTGCCGAGCCCTGTCGTAGATGATCAGCATACAAATCTGTATGATTACATGAATGCCTACCGAAATAACACAAATATTGCATTGGAGACATCTATTGAACTGTCGCACAATATTAATGGAATCAAATGCCATTTAGAATATGCAAATAACTGCCTACATAATCTGATACGAATTGCCAAAATTCAACTATACAATTGGTATAACGTATCGATACCCACGTTCTAATGTGTCGTATCCCACATTCAGAAAATTTTTCTGCAGGCCATGAAAACGCTCCACTATCACCATTGAGAAGATATGACTTTACGGCTTAGAATATTTGTTCAAAAATAGTAAATCAACAATCTTACCGCTACAACTTAAACATTAAGCTGCGAAACATTATTATCATTTCATTGTTGAACAAAAGGCAATTTCTCAAATTTTGTGAGTTACGACATATTAGAACATGGGTATCGGTATATCCAGACCATTATTATACATAAAAACTTTCGGTGCAATACTTCTGATGTAATGCATTTGAAGATCGTGTGAAAATAATCAAATTCAATTATACGGCAGATAATGAGGCAATACCAATGAACAATAAACCATTTCATACACCATGCATACATGCAACCTATTCGCAAAATTGTTGTATATGACAGGTTTATCCTCTAATGTGACTATTCGTCATGGCGATATACTACGATCTCTCACAGTTGGCTTGGATTGTGATCCAACAACGAAATACACGTATGCACACATATGTACTTGCCTCAAAGACTGGAAAAGTCAAGAAAATAAACCGAAAGTTAGAAAAAGTTGTCGCAATGGCACTTGCCGATCAGCAATACCTATTCTCGCACATTTGACAAAACTCAACATGACTTATTACTTACTTAAAATCTTGACCTCTTCATGCGTAAATGGTTTGCATTATCATTGCTTGTTCTAGAAGATGCCCAAAAGAATGTTATAAAAGGTTACTACCGACATGAATCGCCTGAATACTTCCTGATGCAATGTACGTATATGGTAATAGATGGACCATTTGACAAGGACTAGACAAAGACTCGGACGTTGGTAAAACTTTAGGTAATATATATGATAATTCCTTCCAACATTATGTTAGGAGAGTACATTGTATCTATAGATGGCATTTATTTGGTTTTTTCATCTCATGAAGTATTATTCAAACTAATTAATCGAATTTTCTTCAGCAGATTGACGGCATTAGAAAATGAACAGTGACAGTTTACCCGTATACTTGCCGGTCAGATTTGGAATACAATGGACACATAAACCTACTCTGCCGGAAAATCCTAATTCACAACATTCCAGCCAACAGCAGATATTGTCATTGTCATCACTACTGTACTGGTCCGCTATAGTTTCAACCATGGCATCTCTTGTATGGGACACTGTATTTATTAACCGTTATCATCTTGACGATCCGATTATTCAGATTCTGCTTGTCAGACCGCTCAGATTTTAGTGCATAGATTCTGATAATCCTCAGTTATCGTATTCAGCAATAATAGATGCAGTAGGAATGTTTATATCTGATTAATTGGCAATCATGGTAGTCTGCTGATAATTCTGTGCATTAGTTGACTGAAAATACACGTATCTCGGTAAATTATTTTTTCACTCCAGTTGCTTGTGACTGATCATTAGCAGTACAGAATTTGGTTCAGTAATCACGATCATGAAGATTGACAGTTTGTTTTTATTCGTATACCTACAGGCAGCTCTAACACTGACGGCCATACCACAGTGGAACGCAAACGCAAACGCAACATGGGTATCGGTATATCCAGACCATTATTATACATAAAAACTTTCGGTGCAATACTTCTGATGTAATGCATTTGGAGATTGTGTGAAAATAATCAAATTCAATTATACGTGATCTGACGCTCCTGATTGGCTTAGCTTTGAACAAATTTTTTCAACAACCAATCAGAAGCGTCGGATCACTGCGTTTGCGTTCGAGTTCGCGTTTGCGTTCCACCGTGGAATGGCCTTTACCTGATTTTTTTACGTGTGTACTAATAAAACTAATAAATAAAACTAGCCTAAGTGTCTGTCCTGTCAACGCCGCAGTCATAATTTTGTATAATTCATTCATAATATTACGTCATGCAATTGTAAACCATTTTATTGTTTTTTATCTACACAAACAGATGTATCATTACTTTATACCTAAGCACGAGCCATCATCTGTGCAGTAGACTTAGGATCCAACCAATAAAAGGTCTGTGATTGTTATATCTCACAGAAAAAGTAAGCGTTATTAACTTTTGATTGTTTCTTCCACCACTTCCATCTTCTGAATTTACTTATATTACCACTGACGTACTGTTGTATACATTAAAACATGTCCTTCTCCGTAATTCTGTGGAAATAGATAAGTTTCTTCCAGGTGACTACTCAGGGTGATTCAGAATTAGTGACAAATCTCTTGAGGGGTTGATCCTTGTCAAAATTGGAATCGAAAGATCCTCAGCCATGTTTCCGAAAAATGATTTTTTTCATTGGAACTATAACACATTTTTCCAACATCTTCCACCAAATAAGAAACTTTCACCGAGAAATCTCTCGAATATCGAAAAAATGAAACTCATTGACATTATTTGGGATTCTTTAAAATTGACAAATGATAAAAATGAAAGAAAAAAAAATGTGAAATCAAAATCGTTCGTCGGAGAAAAATTTCAGAAAAAAAATCATTTTTCGGGAAAATCCCTGAGGAACTTTCGATCCCAATTGTAACAGGAATCCCAATTGTAACAGACCCCTAAAGAGGTTTGTCACGAACTCTGAGTCACCCTGTATAATCTAAGAAGTTTTTATTGGACAATCGATGGGTTCCGTTTTCACGTTATAACATCACTAAACTGTTGTAACAGTATAGGTATCAAAACTGTACAGTATACTCAAAGGTCACACTCGTATAAACCAATTGAAAATTAACATCGAATTTCGAGAAATTTTCGGCGATCCACAGTAATATCGTTGCTTCGTCCTTACAAAAAGGAGTGAAATCCCACGAAAAACATCCAAAATGTAAAAAACAGCCGCTAAGTATCCAGAACCCAAATTATCTCACAATAAGAATTCACGAAAAACTTAGCGGCAGTCTCTGTCGTGATATCAGGAAAGCCTGCACAGCACTACGATCTTCCTGCAAGTATACGTTGTCAAGTCGGACCTCACTGTTTCGTGTAGTGATATCGAAACATCATTCCCAGAGCTACGTTTTTTCACCTATAACTCTTAATCACCCTTCGTTTTCTTGAAAATCATTCGCTATTTATAGAGATGATTTTATTAATAATGAGACACATAATTGTACCAATGATAATACTCATGGAAATAATGCGACACTCGCCATATTCTGAACACGTCGGTATTTACGTCAACAACTTATAATAATCTTAGCCTTATCGTCAGTGTATTTTCTCTGTATCTCTAGGTACACGTCTAATACTTGGTAATTATACTTGGTAAGGGGGTCGTCTCTATAATCACTCGACCATTTGTTGGCTTGTGACATATTCATTACTCTTATTGACAATATCTGAATTCAATGATAATATCGATGCCTGAGCGAAATATTATCCTATCTTAAAATCGATTTGAAAATCATCCTATTCCATCGCAAACTATGGTCGAAAACTATCCTACCTCAAAATACGTTTGAAGATCATCCTATTTCAAATTGTGATTGTAAACCATTCGATCTCAGAATGCGTTTGAAAAGTATTCTATCACAGGAATCCATTTGGTTTCTCCGCAATCAGGTTGGCACCACTGTGCAGGCCTCTTACATCTTTCAATTCTGAATTGCACTGAAAAACTTCGACAATTCGAACTCTTGATAATTCGAATGTTTCATAGTATAGGAATGGTGTTTATAAAAACTCATTTTGAGATGGAATAGTTTCCGATACAATTTGAAATCGGATGATTTTCAAACACATTTTGAGATGGGATAGTTTTCGGCCACAGTTTGTGATAAGATGATTTTCGAAATACAATTTGAGATAGGATAATACTAACGCTGAAACGTCGATATTCATTATCCAACATATCGTTGATCATCATTATTGCGGTATGGACTTTGAGTATAATACCTCTATGAAGAAAAGAAGAAATTTCGGCCTCCGGCCCTCGGCGCCCCCACCCTAATACGCACGTACACTCACGCGCAGCGATATTCTTCTGGCTGTATATTATCACAAACGGAAACTAGCTTCGCAAAAGTCATATCCTAGACACATATATTAAATAATTGGATCGCTTATTCATGCCATAGAATATTAATCGCGTGTGTTTGAAAAAAGAAATTCAACCACCCGTCCATCCAAGAATCAAGGCTAGATTTCGAGTCGTCCATCAGAGGAGACTCCGAATACCTGCGAGAGACTCGGCAAAGCCGCCATGAATCAAATCAATTTGTAATTAATCTCAATCTACCGTTATTTTCTTAATATCCGGATGATGCAAATGTTATCAGAAGAAAAGGTATCTTAACCAAAAGTATGCATAATTGCCATAAATTAACTATTTTCTACGAACTAATACCAATCGAGTTTTAAGATCCGGAATTTCCTGCTTCATGCAAAAGAGTATAGTCGTTAATCCGGAAAGAATAAATTCAGTTATAATTGCGGTAGTATACATGAATATAAAAATACGACCGCCAAGTACGTAGCTCTGGGAATGATGTTTCGATATCACTACACGAAACAGTGAGGTCCGACTTGACAACGTATACTTGCCGGAAGATCGTAGTGCCGTGCAGGCTTTCCTGATATCACGACAGAGACTGTCGCTAAGTTTTTCGTGAATTCTTATTGCGAGATAATTTGGGTTCTGGATACTTAGCGGCTTTTTTTTACATTTTGGATGTTTTTCGTGGGATCGTATATTACTACGGCTATGCCGAAGGGGGCCAGATATTCTTGAAATCAGAGGATCTCTTGCATGCCACAACCCTCTGCGGGGACTTCTACACCCGCCTCTCTGCACAAAGCCACGGCAGCCTTCCTCTGAAGTCTCGATTCCGCGTGACGTACGTCGGACCATCGAGGTAAGGGGTCAGCGTCGTTGCCCTCGATACCCTCCCTGTTCAAGTAGGCACTAGCAGTTGATCTTCGACATCGACCTCCTCCTCCTTTTAGTTGAATCAATCCATCTCGGGGTTGCTGGTCGAGTTATCTGATCAAAGAAACCCCGCAAACTATGAAGCAAGCCGCGGGCAAAACGCTTGGAAAACAGAGTCCACTTACCCTCGTGATTCCTGTACGCCCGTACTATATTGATGACGGAAGCGGTGCAAGCACTACCGCGTTCCCGCAGCACGTTGACAGCTGTCTCGATACATTGCCAAAAATCCCCAAACACCCCCCTGTAGTACATTCGACCGATATCGCGGTCGCTGCAGCCCGATAGAATCACCCTTAATCGGTAGAGCAGCGCGGCTGTCGGTAGGTCCACCAGTTCGCGCCACCAATTTTCGTCGAACTCTCTCACAGATCGGGGGTTGGACTCCCTAGCGAAGCGCACACGTCACGTACCACGGATCGAACTTCGCTATTCAGGTACATCACCCGGTCCACGCCTGTTAATTCTCGGTGAAAATTATTCGCTTCCATTTTTTACCCTGTTTATCCTCAAACTGAGCAAATTGCACGGATACAGCTGAATTTGTAGATCTCATAGATATGACACACCTATACCACATCCCATTGTCTCGGGTACGAATCATAATCCCCCCTTCCTTCTGACGTAGGCGCGTGTGTGTGTGCGTGTGTGTGTGTGTGTGTGTGTGTGTGTGAGAGACACAGCGCTGTAAAAATATACAGGGTGTTGCAAAATTGGCGCACCATCTGCATACCAGCGGATTCCTTGCGAAAAATTAAGACGAGTGGCCTTTCCAAAAATGTCCGCGGGGACTTAGTTTTCCCGTGAAAGCACTTAATAACGAACCAATCAGCGTTCGTCTTGAGAAAAGCCTGTCTAAAATCTGCATAGCCGTCTGCCCCACTACGGAGAAAAAGACAATAATGTGTGGTGTTCCCCGCTCCGTCCGCCGCGCTCGAATCCTCCGTGAGCGCGTGACATTAGACAGTCGGTTCACGCGATGAAAATTCCAGAGTTCCCGTTTTAAAAATAAATAACTGATTTGAAACGAATCGTAGAATCATGAAATAAGAAGCAAATTTAAGCTTGTTTAATATTGCGTCTTTTAAATTTAATTTCATGAGTTCATTGAAATCGGTTGGCCACATGTCGTTCAAAGAACGGGAGAGAACGTAAATTTTCGTGACGTGTTTTCGGTATCTTGAGTTTCACGGTCAGTCATCGCGTCCAAAAGTGCCGAAAGAATCACAAATATTGATCACAGATTCCTTTAGTTATTACCTGTCGTAGGGCCCGGCTGAAGTTATACAATTTTTCGAAAATCATCCGTACGATGCAGCGAGGTAATCCCATTCAGCCAAAAGAGTCGTAATCCGTTCATAGACAGGAGGTTTTCGCGATAAAAGTTCCAGAGTTCCAGTTTTAAAAATTAATAACTAATTTGAAACGAATCGTAGAATCGTTAAATGAGATGCAAATTCAAGCGTGTTCAATATTGCGTCTACGATGTAGCTTCTCTATGCCGGATAGTTCATCTCTCTAGCATTTCTAAATAAACGGGGGTGGGGGTCGAAAAACCGAAAGACCAAAATTCATAATGACGCAAAATTCCGAAAATCGGATACACGAACACCATTACTGCCGAACAGTCATCAATCCTAATTTGAACATTCCAAGAGACCATAATTCCGTAGTGCTTTTTCACAATTCATGAAAATATGCGGAGCACATTCATACCTAAAAGCCTCCTTCAGAAATTGAAAATAGCGACGTAGCGAAATGCAGATTGTAGTAAAACAGAAGGTTCAAATTGCCGAAAATCAGATTTCCGAACAGCCGTTACCTTGATGGAGCAAAATTCCGAAGATCAATATGTCAACACCAAAAAATCAGATGTGTAAAAATACAGAAATCAAAATTTCCTAAAAATTAAAATCCCGAAAAAGCCGGCGCAGAAATCTTCGTTCATTCAATCAAGCGCAGTACCTATAATTTTCATTGATTCGGAATATTTTAACAGATATTTCTCACAAAAAAGTTAGCCAAATATCTTCGAGTCACATACACAAGTCCGTCAAAAAAGTTTGGATCGAAAGAGTTTCGGTACAGCAAGGGATATTGTATTTTATGCAAGTATCCATTTTCGGGATTCTGAACCTTCGGCAATTTGATCATTCGGTATTTTGACTACTTGCTTCTTTGGTCATTCTGTAATTTTATTTCGGTACTTAATTTTGCTGAATTTTGACTCATCTGAAAATAGTTGACTTGCATTTCCGAATACTTAGTATTTTAGTCATTCGGATTTTTGACTGATCTAAAATTTGCTTATTCTGAATTGTACTTATCTGATCGGTTTACCATCGACATTTTCTTTCTCTGTATTTTTCATTTCGGCTTTATGGACTTTCCGTACAAGGCTTAGTTAGATTGTTAGTTTTCGGACCTTTGAAATTTCGGAATTCCGGTCATTATGAATTTTGGTATTTCGGTTTTTCGACCTCCACCCATGTCATACGCCGCCCGGATTGGTACAATAAGGTACCCAACGTGACATGAAATAGTAAAGTAGTAAAGATTACACGATAGATTCAGAGAAGAAAAAATCATTCGTGTATACCGAAATGAATAACTTTGCAAAATTCGATGTCATGTAAACTTTTATGCGGCGTATAACGGCAAAAGTGATTTTTCGAACCAACATCAGTAATGTTCAATGTGTTTTTATTTGATTGAATATAAGTTCAACGAAACAAGTTTGATAATAATTATGAAATACAAAAATGAGAAGAATAACATCAAATTAATAAACTCAAATAAAATCAATGGAAGGAACAAGACAGTAATTTGAAACGATTACTGTGAAAAATGATTGTCAATTTAGAACACATTTAGTGTACAAAAGTTGAGAAAAATTCCAAATGTGGCGTAACAAAGCCAACTGCCAAGCTTGTACTATGAATTTCAAAATCAATTCTTGATTTAAATAAACAAATTAAAAAAAAAAAAATTCACAATCATTTTTCACAGTGTATATTATTACAAAAAAGTAGATATATCTATAGTCATTGAAAAAATACTATAAAAGGTGCTCGAATTGTGTACCACCTGCGTAGATACACATATTCGCGCGACGTAGCAAATTGTCGACGCATTTTCTCAGACTTTGCTCTGGCATGATCGCCGTTGCCTCGTGGAGTTTCCCTTGAAGCATTTCTAATGAGGCCGGCGGGTCCTTGTAAACAAAAGTTTTGATGCACCCCCATATGCCGTAGTCCAGCGGATTGAGGTCAGGAGAGCGTGGCGGCCATCTTATTGGTCCTCCGCGACCGATCCATTTACCCGCGAAATTGTTGTCTAGCCATCGACGCGGACGTACGGCAAAATGCGGGGGTGCACCGTCATGCTGGTAATAAATATTTTGTGTTGCCTCGGGTGGCACATCGGCCAACAGCTCCGGTAGGACTTCGGTCAAAAAGTTTAGGTACCCATCACCGGTCAGCCGATCGGGCAATATGTAGGGTCCCATCTACAAAATGATAATCGCGAACATAAATTTTACGTTGCACATTGTCGATTTTTAAGATTTAACTATATCAAAAGCCGTTGTACACTAAACGTGTTTGATGTTGACCGGTTCAAGGCCACGCATATTTTTGACAAACGCGAATCTGGATGAGAACCGCTTGATTCGTCCGCAGTGCCCCTAGCGGCCTCCGATGGAACGTCATCCTGAAAAAGATATCATCTCGCAGCTTTATCGACATAGATTTTAGATGGCTAGGTATTGATAAATTCAGCTGTGATTTTCGTTAACTGTCAAAATTGGTAAATTTACATTTGTGTACATATAATATGCGAGGTGCCACCATCTTAGCCCCTAATAAGTTTGTTTGTGATTATTACAGAGCATCTGCGAATTAGAGACGGAATTAGCTATGCGAAAACGGAAACACCTAGAGTATGGTTTAACAGAGCAACCGATCACCATAGTAGTTGGCGAAAATCTATTAGCAATAGAACAGTGCTTTGTGGCTATTATTGATGTCAAGTATCCTGCCGGCAGTATCATAGCTGCAATCGACGCTACGTTCCAAAGTTTCTTTGCTCTGCAGCTGGAGTATCCACGCGAGGCCGAATTACCTTGGTTGATCATTCAAAAACGTATTTATAATATCGAAGATGAAGCTGCGAAGAATTTCCCCAGCGTGAACACCTTGCTTAATGACCTAGCCTGTGCGACTAATTAACACCGTAAAATCCTTATCATTATATCAGAATATAAGCCTAACAATTGCGAGTTTCGGGATCATTTTTTTGGTCTTGTTTTCATATTTATTCGTCGATGTGCTTTTGTGTCATACGTAATATTTACGTACCCAAATAATAAACATATATGAATTCAGTTAGACACCATTATTCATAATCAAAATACATTTTTATCGGTACCATTGCGCCAAAAATGCCTTTGTGTGGTATTTGCCGTAAATCTTTTCCGAAATTCAATGATATTTGGAAGCATTCGAAAATGTTTCATCATCTTCATGCAAACAGTGAATTCCATTGTGGAGAAGCCGATTGCTTCCGTATATTTCACTCTATCAACTCTTATAGAAAACACTGGTCAGCAGTACACAGTGATCAAATCAGACTGATTTCGAAAACTAGTGAGAATATATCTAGCCTGCCGATTGACGCACCATCCTGTTCTTCTCAAGCACACGTTTCACTTTCGAATGATGAAATCCGTACCACAGTGTCAGAAGCAAACGAACCAATTTCCGTAATAAATCTAAGCCAGTCTAAATCCCTCACAGATTTCAAAAGCAAGATGAAAAAAGATGTTCTTAAATTGATCTCTGATTTGTATGCTTTACCCACCTTACCAAGAAGCCATATTCAGACCATTCTGGAATTATTTGATACATTTTTAAAAGATAATGTCCATATGGTAAACAATGATCTTAAATCGGACTTGCACAGTTCCGAAAACGCATTGTCAAATATTATTTGCGAAGTGTCTGGCAAATTGAATCTATTCGAATCTGCATTCGATAATGTTCGAACGGAGTATCAACGCTTCAGAATGCTAGAGAAGGAAGGCTATTTATTTTTACCTAAACCATATGTCATAGGACAAACGTTCCAACGGGTTCAATCCCACAGTGGTCATGCTAATGCTGCTCAAGTTCTAGTATCAGGGCAAATTTTTCCTCTGAGGAGAGTCTTAAAAGCTATATTTGAAATCCCACAAGTTTATAATGAAACAATGGCTTATAAGGCAGAATTGGAGAGTGAAAGTGGCGTTTTATCAAACTTTATACAAGGAAATTTGTGGAAATCTCAAGTAAAAAATCTGACAGGAAAAACGGTATTACCCTTGTTTCTTTTTTATGACGACTATGAAGTAGGAAATCCGTTAGGTAGTCATGCCGGTGAAAATAAGCTAGGTGGCGTTTATGTTTACATACCCTGTTTTCCTCCTAAATACAATTCATCTATTGCATCGATGTATCATGCACTACTTTTTTTCGCGAATGATCGGAAAAAATACGGTAATTCTGCTGTTTTTAGAGAGCTCATTGAAGAATTGATCGTGCTTGAGAATGAAGGAGTCGAAATCGTATCGGAAAACGAAACAAAGGTTCTCTATTTTAAACTAGGATTAATTGCAGGGGATAATTTGGGTCTGAACACAATACTTGGATTTGCTGAGAGTTTCAGCGCTAATTTCTATTGCCGCTTTTGCATGATGCATAAGACTGACATGCAAAAGAGTTGTATCGAGGATAAAAAGTTGCTCCGAAATAGAAAAACATATGATAATAATGTTCTTATAGATAATGTCACTTTCACTGGCATTAAAGAAAGGTGCGTATTTAACGATCTTCCAGATTTCCATGCTATTGAGAATTTGTTAGTCGACATCATGCATGATTTACTGGAGGGGGTTTGTGTGTTTGATATGGTGGAAATACTTAAATACTTGATTGAAGTTATGAAATTATTCACGTTAGACGATTTAAATGCTCGTATCATGTCATATGATTATGGCCCATGCAGTAACATTCCGCCAGAAATTTCGGAAACTCATTTAAAAAAAAATAACATTCATATGTCAGCCGCAGAGATGTGGACTTTCGTCACACATTTTGGATTAATGTTTGGTGATATGGTTCCTAATAACGATCCGGTGTGGAAATTTTACCTAACGCTGCGTCAAATACTTGCTATTGTCACATCTCCTTTAGTTCAAATCGAATGTGCGACACTACTAGAAACTTTAGTTGAAGAACACAATCAAATGTATATTTCCTTATTTAGCAAGCATTTAAAACCAAAAAATCATAATCTAACACATTATCCTAGGATAATGAGAGAGTGTGGGCCTTTGATTCACCTATGGTCAATGCGGTTTGAATCTAACCACCAAGATTCCAAAGTGACAGCGACATCCACTAAGTCACGCCGAAATGTTAGTTTGACAGTTGCGATCAAAAATCAGTTAAAATTAGCTGCTAAAATCATGTCTCAAAACATGTTCTCTAATTTATCTAGCTATGGTCCGGGCGACTATGCTACGCTGAACGATTTACCTCTTGAATTTCACGATAATGTAGAAATACTTAAAGATAAAGAACTTCTTTGCGTAAAATGGGTTAAAAGGTTTGGCACTACTTACAAACCGGGCATGTCTATATGTATAGGAGATGATGATGGCGTACCATTATTTGCTATTATCAAATACATTATAAAGGCAGCAACTGACGAGACGTTGTTTATATACAATCTACTGGAAACTGAGTTCTCCGGTCATTTATTTGCCTATGAAATTCTCTATTATAACTTGCGCAGCGAATGCGTGAATTTAGAACATTTGATGCATCATACGCCATTTCACGTAACAAAAATGTATGGTCAACAGTTTATTGTTCTACGTAATTACTTATAAACTTTCACAAATTATAGCATTTATCGACGAATCAACCTGTATATTGTACGCTTGTTAATACGTCCTATGTATTTATTATGCGGCTGTATGATCATATACTATACCAATGTATAAATAGTTATATTTACATAAGCAGAAACTTGTAAATTTTGCAATCATATTCAATAAATCAGTTGATCGAACGAAAATATATTTTTTTGATTAGGCGAGTATAGTTAGACGCGTATTTGATTACAGCAACAACGAATATACCAGGTATACAAGGATTCGGATAAGCGCCATAGAGCAGTTATTCATATGAACTAGAACCGTCGTTCTGCCGGACACAGCAATATAGCTAACAGAGCTATACCCCATATATCTAGATGAATTAGAATTAGGGTTTGATTCAACAGTCCAATGTTACGGACACCCGAGCTGAAGGCTCCGAGTGTTGTTGTTATATATAACTTTTGAGAGAGATCCCCGAGCGGCAGAAGATTACTCTCATAGGTCCGCTTGAACTAAGTCCTAAGGACACCTGCGCAATCTGTGAATGGACTAGGAGGAACAATTGACGTGTATCTTTTAGTGCATGCGTTTTATTCGATTATTTCCTATAACACGACTAGCTAACGACTATGCACAGTAACTATTACTATATTGAATGTTATTGAGAAGGAAATATAGAAAAACATAAAACGATTGTGGGTTGAATTTGAATGATTAAGAACTAAAAGAAGATAGAGGAGGGAACGAGCCTACCGAATTAACTCCGAACGTCACTCGAGCCGACTCCAAGAACCCACCGACTCAAGACACCTCGCGCTGGATTCGATAAGTGCAGCTTATGCCGGGCGTCTCAGTTAACGTCAGCTGTCGCGTTGACCTTCTGTTATTTCACGCCCTGGACTGCTTCACTCCTTCGTCCTTCTGGCAGAGTCTTGTAGTCGGTTAGGTGCGGCTAGTGAGTGAGGCTGGAGGGTGATCACTTTGCTCACTTTCGGTATTAGAAAACGACTGTCGAGCAATCACCTCGGTTTCGACAAAGAAACCTCGGGTTGATCGTGGGTGGGGTTTTTGCAAAGTGCTGAATCCGTTGTTTCGGGGGTCATCACACCCGCTGATTCGTTTCCTCCTCTACTTCCGGCCGAGCGCGCGCGTGTAGGAATGCGCTGACTGCACTACTTGCAGTGAAATAAACTTAGAAAAAAATAAGGGAATAGGGCCGTTCGTAACACCCTCCCCCAAGACGCTGGCTCCGGTATCGGAGTCAAGCGTATGAACATTAGAATGGACCCAAAAGTGTCGCGCATTCCTTCCACGCGGTCGCTTTTCCGTTTCTCTAAAGCTAAACTACTTCTAAATTATTTCTATGTTACAGACTAGGCTTAACATTAGGGTTACAATCTTCTTAGGTTTGGTCCGGTTGTTGATTCATCTGGCAGGATGACACCAATCGTTGGGTAAGCCCACGGGTGGGGGTGGATATAGCCTGTCATTGGCTAACTCCCTTTGGCCCGCAGTCCTTCAGTTTGAGCTTGTCTAGATGTTTCAGCTTTCGTTTTCCACATCGATCGGAGATGATCGCGGTGTTCAGGCTAAGGAGCTCCACGATCTCATATGGACCTTCGTAGTAAGGGTCTAGTTTCCCTCGGACCTCACGTTTTGCGTATACTTGATCGCCCACCTGGAATTTGACGGGATTAACCTTCGCGTCATACCTGCGTTTTGAAGCACGTTTTGCATCGTTCAAGTTGTTTCCCCCAACTTCGGCTAATTCATCCAGCCGAGTGACCAGATTTGCCAAGTATTTGGTAGTGGTCGGTACATGTTTGGCCATCGGTAGCGATTCCGTCGTCCGTTTCGGTTTGCCGAAAGCCATTTCATGGGGGGTGAATTTCGTCCCTTCGTGGATGACTGAGTTGTAGCACTGCATGGCGTCAGGCAGCAGCGCATCCCATTCCCGTTGGTCGTGGGCAAAGTGACGCAAATAGTCTACCAGACCCGTGTGACTCCGCTCCAGCGATCCGTTCGTCTGGGGGTGGTATCCTGAGGTCATCACGTGGTTAACTTTGTTGATCTTCAGGAATTCCTTCATGTTTTCGCTGGTGAAACTTCTTCCTCGATCGCTGAGTAGAATCAGCGGAATGCTGTAGGGTTTGAAGTAGCCCTGGTCGAGGGCTCTGATGATCGAGACTGAGGTCTGGTCCGGTAGAGCGAATGCGTGGCCCAGTTTCGTGAGTAGGTCCAGAACGGTGAGTATGTATTTATTTCCGCTTCTGGTGGTCGGGAGTGGTCCGACAATATCCACAGCTATTTTCTCCCACGCTTCCACCGGGGTATCTGTAATGATCATGGGTTCTCGGGTTTTAATTCGGGTTACCTTCTGCTTTTGGCAGCTGGTGCAGCATCGGATGACATCCTGCACCTCGTTTCTCATCCCAGGCCAGTGGTATCTTTGTCTTAGCCGTTGATAGGTCTTGGTTACGCCCTTGTGTCCTCCAGTGGTCCCTTCGTGCCATCTTCTCACGATGTTGAGCCTTTCCTCGGGTGCGGGAGTTTCAATTTCCCCCGTACAGAGGTGTATTTGGCACGGGTAGTCTCGAAAGATGGTTTCCACAAGAGATTTCACGATCACAGGCTGCCAAGTCTCTAAGGCGTCTCCCCGTGTGGGGATCCGAACTTCGGTGACCCCTTCGGCTCTCATGGCGGCTTTTAGTAGTTCTAATCCGTCTATGAAGTCTTCAGGAGTCATTCGGTGATAATATTGGTCCATACAGCCGACTGAGAATATGGTCCCCCTTTTTCTTCTGGTAATAGCCACCGCACCTTTCTCCGATATTTTTTCCAAGAGGTCGTCAGGGTGAATGTACTGCATCTCGCGTAGTTGTTTGCCTACCGGAGTAGTAAGTATACAATCAGCTGATATGAAATGTGCATAGTTACCCCTTCGCATCGTCAGCGTGTCTGTGATTACGTCCACCTTGAGCGTACGGTCGTCCTCGTTTCTATCGTGGCCAAGTCTCGTCTTACGCGTAGCGCATCGGCCTACCTCCTTGCCTCTAGTGTCATTGGCCTCGCTGACGTCATCTACGTATGGTACTGTTGTTGTTTCTTCCGGCTGTTCTGGTTCCTCCGCGGATGTCTCTGCGTCCGAAGTAGTCGTTGAGGTGGGCGGCGATCCGTACGGGGTCGATCTTCCCGTGGGCAACAGCGACTTGCGTGGGGTTGGTAGGAATGAGACTCGGTTTTTACTGACCTGCCTCATGGGTTGTAAGCCAGTGGGAGTCTGTTGACACTTGCTGACAGCTGTGTCCTGGTTAGCGGTAATTCCAGGCAGACACGATTGGTTGAGGGATTTTGAGAGTTCCAGAAGTTGTTCTCTTGCAGTCTCTATGGTAAGTGGTTGGGCCTCAATCCATAGGTTATCGGCCTTTTGGTTTAACCGTTGTTGCGTAGTTTCTGCGGGTTGTAAGTCCGAGTGGTTTAGGGCAGCCGCCTTCATAGCTCCGTCTGCGTCATTTTCGTGGCTGTTGTCTCCTGAATCCATCTCTCTGGGATCGTACCTACTCCTCGGGGTCCATGGCCCAGGGTATTCTCTCTGTAACAGATCTTGAATTACCTGGCTGGTGGTTGGGTCCCTCTCCTGGAGCATCTCTTGGAATTCCACCCGATCAGTCGTCAGCTCGCATGGCTCGTTGGTCACATCATGGCTAGGACCTGGCCCGTAGCTCGCTTGAACGGTAGTGTCCAAGGAAGTGTCGTCACTTTCCTCGTCTTCCGTATCGTCTTTCCGTTCCTCAGGAATCGCCGAGGTAGTTAGGTCATTCTGCGTGGATGACAGCTGATCCTGTATGCTGGTTCCCAGGTCCACGGATGTAGCGCTGCTTTCGTCGGCACTCACGTAGGTGAGTGGGGCAACCGTAGTGTTACGTGACTGGCTGATTATTGGGCTCAAGTTCGAGTAGGTGATTGGCCCAACTCTCGGGTTGTTACGTAATCGGCTGGCTACTGAGCTGGTATTCGCGTCCTGTTTTGGTACAGGCGGTGGTTTATAGTCCGGATCTGCACCTTTCTTCAGCTTCGCGGGTAGACACGTCATGATAGGGTTACGTGAAAGGGCGTCAGCGTTTGCATTAGCTGTCCCCTTCTTGTAGACGATCTTAAAGTCGTATTCGGCCAACCGCAATCTCCAGCGGGTCAACCTCGAGCTCGGATCCCGATGGTTGTGGAGCCAAACGAGAGCCTGATGATCCGTGTAGAGGGTGAACTCTCTGCCATACAGGTAAGGCCTAAAATAATTAATAGCGAATATTACAGCCAGGCACTCCTTCTCGGAGGTAGAATAGTTGATCTCCGCTTTGTTCAGAAGGCGGGAGGCGTAGTTCACGGGTTGTTCTTCCCCCTTGCCACCCTGACTAAGCACAGCGCCCAGTGCGTAGTCGGAAGCATCGGTCGTCAACACAAATTTTTCGTTGAAATCCGGGTATCTAAGCACAGGTTCCTCACAGAGAGCGTTTCTGAGATCCTCGAAGCTCTGCTGCTGCGCCTCCCCCCATATGAAGGCTGCGCTCTTTTTTAATAAGCTGGTCATTGGTCTAGCACGATCTGCAAAATTGGGTATGAACCGCCTGTAATAACCGGCTAGACCGAGAAATTGTTTAATGTTTTTTTTATCAGTCGGGGCCGGAAATCTTTTGACGGCTTCCAGGTTCTTCGGGTTAGGTTTAACCCCGAACTCTCCGAGAATATGGCCTAGGTACGTCACCTCCGTGCGAAGAAATTCGCACTTATCCGTTTGCAGCTGGAGTCCGTGTTCTCTCAGCCGTTGCAATAGTCGCCTGACCTTGTACCCGTGTTGTTGCAGGTTTGAGGAATATATCACGATGTCGTCCAGGTATACGAATAACTCGGTTCCTTGTAGGCCACTCAACACCAGGTCCATCAAGCGCTGGAACGTGGCAGGAGCATTTTTCAGGCCAAATGGCATACGTGTGTATTCGTAATGCCCGTTGGCCGTGGAGAATGCCGTTTTCTGTTGGTCGTTCGGATTCATGCCGATCTGGTGGAAGCCGCTGGCGAGGTCGAATACGGAGAAATACTTCGCACCACCTACTCTGTCCAATATATCAGTGATATTAGGGAGTGGATAGCTATCTCCTACCGTCTTCTCGTTGAGTGCCCGATAGTCAGCCACCATTCTCCACCGTTTGTTCCCTTGAGAGTCCGGTTTCTTAGGGACGATCCACAGGGGTGAGTTGTATGGCGAAGATGATGGTTGCACAATACCGTCCCCGATTAGTCCGGTTACTTGTCTTTGGATCTCTTGTTGGTGGATCGGAGGAAAGCGGTACTGCCTGGTGTGGATAGGCACATCATCAGTAGTAATAATCTTGTGTGTCAGCGTACCTGTTTTTCCCAACTTGTCTCCGGCCAGGTGAAAACGGTCAGAGAATTCTTCGATGATGTCGATCACATGCTTCCTTTCTTCTGCGTTGAGATGTTCGGTACGGAGGCCCCCGATGATCCTGGTGACCCGGTCCTTGCCCAAACTTTCCTCAGGTTCCTCGTCGGATTTAATGTCTTCCATATCTAGATCGTAGGGCTCTAATGGTTGCGGAGCGATGGTGATTTCCACGTCCTCGTCGTTGGCGTTAGTGACCATAGTGTAGCATTTTCCATCGTGATTTCTTACTGCTACTTCCCCGATGTAAACCTGAGGAGGTGTGGCGATACGAGGCAGGTATCCTTCTCGTATACCGTTGTTCTCAACCGGGATCGAGACTTGCGTTCTACTACGGGCGGCTAGTCGCAGAGTTGTTTGGCGGAACTCTTTTTCCACGACGTCTATCTCTCGCCTATTACAGAAAGGAATTGGTTTAATAGGAGCCTCACAAGAAACGATCGTTTTGTGGTGGAAAGAAATTTCTGCCTGATGCTCTAAGCAGAACGGTGATCCAAGAAGTCCAGCTCCGTCGATGTTGGGGTTATCGTGAACGTAAAACAGACTAGTCTTACCCAAGGTAGTAAGGGTCGTGGTTCCAAGGGTGTACAATGGTTCTTGTGATACTCCTATGACTGCTGCCACAAACCTCTCGATGACAGGGGCAGCTTCCCCGAGCGCATCGATGTGCACAAGGTTCACTCCGGCTCCAGTGTCTACGGTGAATTGTCCCTCGCCTTTCTCCAGTTCTGGCGCCCTGATCCTGATTCTCGGGGCTGGGGCTTGAGCAATATGGCACTGGGTTTGAGTTCCGGCTGGGGTTTTCTCCTGTCCTCGTCCTCGAATCGTACGTTCTTCTTGCCTTGCGCTGGATCCGTGTCGTGTCGTCCGCCCTCGTAGTTTAAAGACCCAGTAGAGGAAACGGGAGAGTCACATCGGGCGGTTTCTCGTGAGATAGGCCGGTGAAATGGGTCCTGTACTTCCCGTTGTTTGCGCATCAAGGTTCGACAGTACTCGATCGCATGGCCACTGCGATTACAATAAAGACAGGGCGCATTCTTTTCGCCTGAAGGTGATCGTTCCCTGGAAGGAGAGCGGGAAGGATTAATGTTGAGTACTTTCATTCCTGCACTGAAAACTCTCGCCAGTGCAGTCGGACTGAAATCGTAACGGCTGGATCGTCGTCGACGATCTGCACCCGATGACGTAGTACTATCTTCCGTGGTGGTCATCACAATGTTGTCTCGCCGGCTTTGGTTTCGGCTCTCGTGCTCTCCCCTCGCATCGTGTGACGGCTTCCTAGCCGGGCTGTCATCTCGGTCGCAGTCTTGGTAATTTCCCATGGCCTGTCTCCGATTTCTGCGCGCCCGATTCTCTTCGATGACGAGATCATATGCTTCGTCCAGTGTTCTCGGTGCTTTCGGGACTATAGTGTAGTATATTCTTTCTGGCAGCCCCCGGAGAAAGTTGTCTAAAGCGGTTTTTTCCATATTAGTGATGTACTCACCGCTATTTTGGTAGGCAGCTCGAATGGCGGCGCGTGCCTTGTGTACCAGCTTAGAGGTCCGCCCGACGTATCCTGCCAGGGTCTCTCTGTCTTGTATTTGGAGCCTACCGAGCTCAGCGAGATACGAAGCGGGATCCCTTCCAGGGGCATACCTTTTTTTTAGATGATTGGTCAGTTGCAGGATAGTTGTGAAGTCTTTTCCTTCGACACTGACTCTCGCTGCGTCTACCAATCTGGTTAACACCAATTTGACATATTCCTGTTCTTCTTCTGGTTCGATTAACGTGAAACCGTCCCCGATCTTCCGCAGAACCTCTCCAAGGGGCGGGTGTTCGCCGTCGAACTCTGGTATCCGATCCACTACCTTGAAGAGCGTATCCTGTTGCCTAGAGGACCGAGTATACTCGATGAGAGTAGTTAGCAGCTGGTCGGTATTAGCCATGGTGACGTTGTTATCTGGTTGAGCCCTGGTAGTGGTCCCTGGCGTCGACTCAACTCCGGTATCTGGCGGAAGGTCGTCACCCGATACTCCTTCTGTCGCTGCGTCTGCGTCTCGTGCCGCTGCGGCCAAACTTAAATGCAGGCTATGCTTTTGACTGGGGGAAAGTACACCGATTATAGGTGATCTCCGACCGGAAGTTATTTCACCCTCTAGGGTTGGTGTGATTGGCGAGTCTAAGGATGTCGAACGGGTAAGTCCGCCCGGCATCAGACTTTGTGTATCGCGCTCTTCACCACTTTAGCCCGGTGATAGGTTTCAAGGCAGTCGGCCCGAATTGACTCGAGAGTTAACCGAAAGGGAGTACGGGAAGGGTGAATGAGGGATCGCAGACAAGGATTGAACTATTATCAATAAAACTATAATGAACAAAATAATAAAAAGGAATAAAACTACACTCACTGCGTATCGCGTGATTGGAATGTACCGCGTCAGCAGGTTCGTTACTTCGCGACGTTTCCTAAGGCCGTTGACGTACGGCGGCTCAGATTCTCACTAGGTCGAGTCACAGAATGCACAGTTTAAGCGAACCCCACACTTAGCACCATTTGTTACGGACACCCGAGCTGAAGGCTCCGAGTGTTGTTGTTATATATAACTTTTGAGAGAGATCCCCGAGCGACAGAAGATTACTCTCATAGGTCCGCTTGAACTAAGTCCTAAGGACACCTGCGCAATCTGTGAATGGACTAGGAGGAACAATTGACGTGTATCTTTTAGTGCATGCGTTTTATTCGATTATTTCCTATAACACGACTAGCTAACGACTATGCACAGTAACTATTACTATATTGAATGTTATTGAGAAGGAAATATAGAAAAACATAAAACGATTGTGGGTTGAATTTGAATGATTAAGAACTAAAAGAAGATAGAGGAGGGAACGAGCCTACCGAATTAACTCCGAACGTCACTCGAGCCGACTCCAAGAACCCACCGACTCAAGACACCTCGCGCTGGATTCGATAAGTGCAGCTTATGCCGGGCGTCTCAGTTAACGTCAGCTGTCGCGTTGACCTTCTGTTATTTCACGCCCTGGACTGCTTCACTCCTTCGTCCTTCTGGCAGAGTCTTGTAGTCGGTTAGGTGCGGCTAGTGAGTGAGGCTGGAGGGTGATCACTTTGCTCACTTTCGGTATTAGAAAACGACTGTCGAGCAATCACCTCGGTTTCGACAAAGAAACCTCGGGTTGATCGTGGGTGGGGTTTTTGCAAAGTGCTGAATCCGTTGTTTCGGGGGTCATCACACCCGCTGATTCGTTTCCTCCTCTACTTCCGGCCGAGCGCGCGCGTGTAGGAATGCGCTGACTGCACTACTTGCAGTGAAATAAACTCAGAAAAAAATAAGGGAATAGGGCCGTTCGTAACACCAATGTACCTGGCGAGGCCATTTTGAACCTTGTGTGAATCAGCGCAAACGTCTGACGAGCAAGCCGGTATAGCTAAATCAACTATAATATGTACTGACTTGTAGCAATACTCAAAGTTTTCATGCATAAGTGAATTACCTATCTGCGGATATTGTTTGCTGACTTTAACTAGTCTAAGTGGGTGTTGCAAACGTACGAGTCGCCACCATATGCTATGATCCGCGGTGCTACCACAGCAAAATTTTGTACGTCGTACGTTACTATATTTGATTTACTGAAACGAGCTATACGAAAAATGCCTTATGCTTTCATCTTGGAATTATTGCTTCAGGTATCTGAGCCGAACCATAATCGGATAGGTATTGCAACTATATTTCTGGCTGTCACTATGCTGGGCAGAAATTCTAGCCAATACGACCAGAATTATTGTTGAATTCCATGTAAATTTCTTTCAGTGTAAGTGAACAATGTAGAGTTATCATTTAATTTTATATTCTCGCAAAATCGAATATTTCGTATCTTGAGAGAAAAAAAAGGCAGTTCATGGCATTTAGAATTGGGAAATAATTAGATAATAATTGAAAAACAATAAAAATTTAACACTAATATTTCATAGGTTCAAGTTTCGAATTGTTGCTCCCCCCACCCCCTTCCGCCCCGCTATATTTTTTCTCAAATTAATCATAATGTCCTGTACGCATAGTTTTGGAAATGCCTCGAGTCACGGCGCAGACCCAAGGTCAAATCATCGGCTTGTGGGATACTGGAACTCTTTCTCTTGCAGAAATACAAGGTATATAATACAATTTAGGCTGTCCCTTATTTTTATAATTTTCAGCAATTTCAAAGCACGGTCCCTAGATTGATTATTTATTTGAAGCAAAAAAAAAAAAAAAATTCCCGCAAATTTTTGTTTTTAATATAATTTTTTAATATAATTTTGTCGTGTCTTTAGGGCAAACGGGTTGCAGCATGTCGACGATCCAGCGGCGTACAACGACGGAGGGATGGATGCTCTGGTAGATGGACGGAGGAGAAATGGCGCGCGCCCGAAGACCACTCCTGCAGAGGATGAGCGGATCGTCGCTGAGGCGTTGCGCTCCAATTTCGATCCCGGATCATCTGTCGGGCCTGCCCCGGGCATACCAGCAGCCTCGCCCTGGATCGTCAGGCGCCGGTGCAAGCGTGCTGGTGTCCGCTCACGACGTGCTGCGAAGAAGACGGCGAGGACCGAGCAGCACAAGGCGAGACGGATAGAGTTCGCCCAGGAGTGCCTGCCAATCACCGCTGAAGAGTGGAAGACGGTGATTTTTACCGATGAGAAGGTATTCTCATCGGATAAGGACGGGCGGTTTTTGGTATGGAGGAGAGCAGGGGAGCGTTATAATCCCCGTAATATTATTTCCAATCGCCGCAGTGGTCGCGTTACTACGGCAGCCTGGGGCTGGATCAGCGCAGCTGGTCCAGGGTAAATTTTTAGAATAGAACGTCGTATGAACGCTGCGCAATACATTCGTATTCTCGAGGAGGTGATGATACCGACAGTGAGGGCAGTTTATCCCGCAGAAGTAATACCGATCATACGAATTGTTGAGGACAACAGTGCGGTGCACCGGGCAAGAATCGTTCGGCAATGGTACGCCCGCCATCCTGAGGTCCAGCGATTTAACTGGCCACCCGTATCCTCAGACTTAAACATTATTGAAAATTTCTGGGCAAAAATGGTCTGGCGGATGCGGCCAGTGCCCAGGGGAACTGAAGCTGGACTCTGGCGCAGGGTCGCTGCAAAATGGGAAGCCCTCCGAGCAAGTCCGAATTATACGGAAGGTTTAGCCACATCGATGCCTCGCCGACTGCAAGCAGTATTAGATGCAAGAGGTGGCACGATGAAGTATTGAACTTTGGTCACGCTGTGCATCTAAAACTGCTAGCAGAGGACAGCATCGATTAGATAAATCATCAATATATCAGACAGCTCTACTTGCGGAGGTATTCCCTGAATGCATAGGCCCTGCTCATATGCCAACTTCTATTTCGCACTGTTCTGTTGGACGTAGCGATGTCAATGGTCGGTAAGGATAATACCGCCATCACTGTAGGCAATCAGCGATTCTGGGATACGGTATTAATCGGCGTTCTGTAGACTAGTCGTAGTAAGGCAATCACTGTGGTTTAGTTTTCAACTCAGATTGTCTCCTTTTTTTGTGTTTAATACAAATGTAACGCTGCCCGCTCTTGCTCCCCAATAACCGATTTTATTAAACTATTGCTTGTTTTTTCCAAATTGATTCGTTTTTAATTAATATCTATTGTTTTTCAAATTAATGCTGTTTGTTTGTTTTTTTAATTGATAATATGCTTTTTATAAATTTTTCCCTTCATATTCATTTGAATAATCCGTTTTTCGTATATTTGTTTCAGCAGGGGCGTCGACTTATATATCTAAGATCATCTGCAAGATTTATTGTTTAAAAATTTATTATTTTCACTATATTATATTTCATTTATTGATATATTCTCATAGAATTGAATATTGTGTTTGGAAAGCTGATATAATTTAATGTAGTGTTAAAATTTGTTAACAAACATCAGATCATCTATCAGCTGTTGATGTTCATATTGAAAAATTAGATTTAATTTCAATTTAATTTAACTTCAATATAGTATTAGAATATCGCTTGTTGATATTCAGTTGAGAAAATTCAGATATTCTCTAATCAGTTATCGCTCGGTTGGAATAACCAATGATTCAATGTTTCATTTATGATATACAGTTGGAACGAGTTTTATACCTTGCGGTGTACGGCTTGTTTCGAAGCTCAGAGGGCCGGAAGGTAGTACGAGCGATTTCAGTCACAAGTTCAATACTCAACGTTGGACGAAGGTTGGTGCGTGGGCAATCGAAGGGGATCAAGAAGGTCTATCAATCATCGCAATAGGTTGATGACAACGCTGGAGTATGCTGGCAAACAGGATCGCCTTGTCAAGGTATGTAAAAGGGATACCTTGCAATGCCGCACAAACAGGTTATATTCACCAATAATAATGAAATATAATAACACAATGTTACAGGTGTGGATCAACGTTCAAGGATAATGCGCTGTCGTCGAGTTCTGGATCAGCTTATAAGCATATGTAATCATTATAGATTAGTCGTTTAGTTTTATTATGCTGGAAATAACATAATCTAGATAATTCTTGCTCAAAGTATATTCGACACCAGTGTTGTGAAAATTGTAAATTGAATTCTTATTCAGTTACTCATTACTTTGGTAATGCGTAATTGAATCATGTTCAATTACTCATTACTTTGGTAATGCGTGATTAAATCATGTTTAATTATTCATCACTTTGGTAATGTGTAATTAAATCATTTTCAATTACTCATTACCAGAGTAATGGGTAATTGAATAAAAATTTCATTGTTAGTAAAAATTAAATAATAACTGAATATTGAATAAATATTCGTAAAATTGAATAAATTTGATTCAATTATCAAAATCTACTATTGAGATCCTCAATATATCATTACCTATTTTGGTTATATTTGAATAAATTTCTTTTCAATTTTATTTAACGTGTAATTGAATTTGTATTCAATTTTGTTTAATGTGTGATTATATTTTTATTTAATCACACATTACCAAGGTAGTGAGTAATTGAACTTCATTCAATTACACATCACCAAAGTAACGGGTAATTAAACCAGGTTTAATTATTCGTTCACAATGTAATGGGTAATCGAATGAGTAATTTCATTATAAATGTAATCAACGACTCGAAACACTGTTCTACACTCCATACAGCTTTTACCGGCCTCTCCGTACTCCAGTAGTAATTCTTCATTATTATTTGTTGTCACAATTGGAATGAAATAAAATTGTTAATCCGTATATAATGTCTATTGCATGATTAATACCTTCTATAATAGGCATCAGCAGGCTCCGCATCCAAACTATCCTGGGTATTCTCCACTCTGCATTGCTCACCTGGAACTTTCAAACAATCCACAAAGAACCTTTTTTCATAACCATTGGACTCATTGACGTGAATTTATAAATTAACGAGCTTACCGTGATGTTGCCGTATTTTTCTTAATTTCAATCAATATTAATATTAATTAATTTGATTAAAATTCAACTAATGCAATTTTGACAGCTAACGAAAATCACAGCTGAATTTATCAATACCTAGCCATCTAAAATCTATGTCGATAAAGCTGCGAGATGATATCTTTTTCAGGATGACGTTCCCTCGGAGGCCGCTAGGGGCACTGCGGACGGATCAAGCGGTTCTCATCCAGATTCGCGTTCGTCAAAAATATGCGTGGCCTTGAACCGGTCAACATCAAACACGTTTAGTGTACATACATAGCTGATACGTTGATTTTGAATTCACAATATTTTCAATAACGTATACAGTCTAATGAATTAACATAGTTATAGATATTCTAGAGCCTTCAACTCAACATCCATCAACGGTAATCCTTTTTTTTTTATCGTTGGATAAAATTTTACTAGAACCTGCGGAATGATCCAGCATTACGCCAAAAATTGCTGAAAAATATTATCTCATATCGATGGATTTTTGTTGTTACGCCCAAGATATTGCGACTATTGACTATGCTCATTGATGAACTTCAACAAGGTAAGGGAGAGTGGGGCACAACGGACATTCCTAAAAACATTTGTAATTTTGTGAAAATAAATAAATTTGTGAAATTTTACATCTTTACAATTACAATTACAATTTTTTTCAGGGTTGTCCGTTGTGCCCCACTCTCCCCGTCTTCAGGATAATTTTTTGAAATATTGCGGTTTACTTTCGGACAGTGCGAGCTCGATAACTTCAGGAAATATATTTTTCAGATGTATTCAGTTCAGCATATACGGCTCACAGACTTGAGGCCCATCCTTAGTCGCGCTAGTAGGCTCTATTTTCGCATAAAACAAACAGTGTTTGGACGTATGTGTTCGGAATGGAAATAGAATTCGCCTGACGTTGGCTTTTTTTGCGTTTTCGACGCCTTGCTCGGATAATAATCGAGATGTGACATTTCGACAAAAAGGAGGTGGGCGACTAGGGATGGGCTTTAAGAGTAAATCATATAAAAATTAGCAAATTTATGTCCTCTTATAAATCGTGATAACTATGCGAAGGCAACCTTTTTTCTAGCGTCACTGTTCCATGTAAGACATTCACACGGATACAGCAAGTTTGTGAACGAAGAATTATTACAGTAGGCTTTAGAAGCCTCGAAAACAGATGACATTAACTCACCAAATATTCATCTATCACGCCGGCCCAGATATTCAAGCTCCATCGGTTTTGGAAGCTCCTTACTCTATTCATGTGCGGGTTTTCGTGGGCCCAGTAGTGGTTGTTGTGTTGGTTGAAGACCCCGCCGCGCGCAAATAACGACTCATCTGTGAAAAAAAGTTTCCTGGTTATATTTGGGTTGATGCGATTTTCCGCTAGAAGCCAATGGCAAAATTCTAGTCTCGGCGCATAGTCTTCATCTTTCAGCTCGTGTACTCGCGTATAATGGTAAGGGTGACATCCGTCTTCCGCTATGGTGCGGTATACTGACGAATAATTTTGTCCGAGTTCAAGCCCAATTGATCTCGTGCTACGCGTTGGATCTTCGTCAATAGCATCCAGCACAGATTCTTCGAACCTTACCGATCGAGTCGATCGCGGCCGTCCCGCATCTGGACGAACCGGGGCGATGTTACCACCATTCCTCAACTGATCATCCAGCCTCGCAATTACGTTCTCATCTGGATGGCGCCGATTTGGATAACGCACAGCATATTCTAGGGCCGCAGCTCTGGCATTTCCATGGCATGCACCAAGCACTAAGTGCAAGTCGCAGTACTCTCCGAACGTATAATCCATTTTTTCATGAAATGTTATAAATATCAGTTCTAATCAGTTCGAATAGACGCGTACTAATGATGCCAATAAATCATTCGGAATAGTATCGTGCAATTGATCGTCGCTTTTCTTAGCAACTTGTTACTTAGCACCAAATTTGTTTTGAAACATTGTAAATATTGCACTTGGTGCTCGTGGCATGTCATGGAAGAGCTGAAGTTGCGGCCGGAGAATATGCTGTGAGTTTTCAAAATCGTCGTCATGCAGACGAAAACGTCATTTTAAGAATCGGCTAAAAAACACTGGAAACATCGTCACTGTTGGTCATGATGCGGGATGGCCACGATCTACGCAAACGTTGCGCTTCGATTAGTCTTTGCTGAATGCTGTGCAGGACAAACCAACTCGCAGCCCAAGATCTATTCAGCTGGAATCGGAATGAGATCATTCGTTGATACGTAGGATCATCGAAAAAGACGGATGCAATTTTTTCAGATACACGAAAGTACAGTAGCTGAAGCATGACGACTATGCTCTGAGGCTTTAATTTTGCAATCGGCTCCTCGCTGAAAATCATCCACACATCACTGTAGTAATTCTTCGTTCACAAACTTGCTGTATCCGTGTGAAAGTTTTGCATGGAACAGTGACGCTATAAAGAAGGGTGCCTCCGCATAGTTATCACGATTTATGAGAGGACCGAAATTCACTAATTTTCATATGGTTTACTGTCAAGTCTCTGAGCCGTATAAGCTGAACGGAATACATCCGAAATAGTACATTACAATACGAGTCCGGTAAAACTTTTTCTGACGAGTGTGAGGTTGCAGCACGAGCCGAAGGCGAGTTTTGCAATCATACGAGATCAGAAAAAGTTTTTCCGTCGAGTATTGTACAAGATTTTACTTTAGGAGGTGTGAAAATGGGGGTTTTAGCCACCCGGAGCGTGGGTAAAACGTCCAAAATCACACTGAGTGAAGTCAAATATACAGGGTGTTGCGAAATTCGCGCACCATCTGCATACCAGCGGATTCCTTGCGAAAAATTAAGACGAGTGGCTTTCGCAAAAATGTCCGCGGGGACTTAGTTTTTCCGTAAAAGCACTTAATAACGAACCAATCAGCGTTCGTCTTTAGGAAAGACTGTCTAAAATCCGCATCACCGTCCGCCCCACTACGGATAACAAGACAATCATATGTGGTGTGCCCCGCTCCTCCCGCCGCGCTCGCAGCCACCGTCGGCGCTTAACATTAGACAGGCGGAGCGGGGAACACCACACATTATTGTATTTTTCTCCGTAGTGGGGCAGAAGGCGATGCAGATTTTAGACAGGCGTTTCTCAAGACGAACGCTGATTGGTTCGTTATTAAGTGCTTTTACGGAAAAACTAAGTCCGCGCGGACATTTTTGCAAAGGCCACTCATCCTAATTTTTCGCAAGGAATCCGCTGGTATGCAGATGGTGCGCGAATTTTGCAACACCCTGTTTATTATTCTTTTATACAATTTTTTTTATCTATAATTATTCAATATAATATATACCATATTCATTGTGAGTTACATTTACATGTATGTATATACTCTTACCTCAACCGTAGGAAATTCCCCTCTTACTCGTTTTCGGGTTCTCGTGCCACGTGCAGGATCTTACCTGCATCTTCTGGTTCAAATGAATTTGCAGTTTGCGATTTTATAGAACTCCGCTCTAAATATGTGTTCTTTCTCGAACGAGTGTAACGTCTATCTAGTCATTTAATTTCTATCACTGCAAACTTATGCAAACTCATGGTATCCTTAGTTTTGCACCGTGCCGTTCAGAGGGCGCAGCGACGTCTGAACGGCACGGTGCAAAACCCGTGGGCAAAACTAGGATATACGGTAATATGGTGTACGCCGCAGTATTATACCGGTGCACATGGTGCACACTAGTGAAGCACAATTCGTCACAACCGAAAACGCTATTCTTATAATTTTCCTGCATCGGGCGATAGAATTTACAACGCGATTCATCTAATATTTTCTGAATAAACCAAATAATTGATACCTCGAGATAAATAAAAATGTAAAAATTGAAATGAAAAGGCTGAGTCGAATGTTATATGTCCAAAAATGCGGATCCTCTACTGTAGTCGTACATACTTAAGCATCATAAAGAATTGTACAACAGTTATCGACATCATATTTAATAAAGAATATTTTTATTGAATCGAAACATGGTTGGTATGTTCATTTCATATAAATGTTGTCATCTTAAATTGGAAAACTGAAAAATAATATATATATTGTAGTGGTGAACGTATGTACTGGATGTAAGTATAATTTACTATTTACTTTATTTTTTAATGTTAAAAAATAAATATATGCATATATATATATTGTTAGGTTTATGAGTGAGAAAGGAATAAAAGAAGGTACAGGAATTTAGCAACAGTAGTTTTAATGGATCGCACACGTCCACTGTGTTCGACGGATCGAGCAAGCACGAACTCGTCACCAATCGTGTCGCCTACCGACTTGCAGCGGCGGCGCACGAGTCAACCCGAGCATCGGTGACGTCAGCTGCCGTACTTATTCGTAAAATTCGACACTCCCTCACAGCTGACTCACTTGCTCAGTTACATACTTAGATAATAATATTAGATACATATAAAAAATAAGGTACATCTCTGTTCAGTACAATGTTTGATTGACTAGAACTAATATAGCACTTGGCAGGAACGGTAGGTTCATCTCCCTCTACATCTTACTGCTCTTTGCCAGCCGAAGGTTGGTTTCCTGCAATAGATAAGGACGCGTTAAGCAATATGTTGGTTAAGTGTTCATGAGGTAATTGTGGAAGGGGCTTGGTAAAAATATCGGCTAGTTGTGACTTAGATGGTACCCATATGACAGCTACTAATTTACGTTTGGCACATTCCCTCACGTAGTGCTCTCTGATTTCTGTCAGGTGTTTTAGTTTAACTCCACCTTCGGTTTTAGTGCTGCTGATAGCTGCCATATTGTCGCAGTATAGTGTTACTGGAGTTTTAATACCATGTTCAAAATTCTTCAGCGACATGGTGATGGCAATGAGCTCTCTGCAAGCTTCGCTCATTGCCACATATTCAGCCTGGCAGGTTGACAGTGCAACATAACTTTGTTTTTGTGTTTTCCACGCTATGGGATCTCCATAAAGCTGTGTGACCCATCCACATGTTGTCAGCGAGCCCTTGCAGTCTGCCAAGCTTGCATCCGAGTAAGCTTCAAGACTGTCTTTCAACCCTCGGTATGTTGAAGAGAACTGTTTGGTACCCTGTAGGTACCTAAACACCCTGTCGACCATTTTCCATTCGTGCTTAGTTGGATTCAGCTGGTGTCTACTGAGTATGTTAACAGCGTACAGAATGTCCGGTCGCGTGCACATCGCCAGGTACATTAGCGTACCGACAGCACCTCTGTACTTAGTCGGCGTTACCCCTTGATCGTTCTCAGTTTCGCCTTCTCTATTTCGCCTTCCTCTGTTTTGAACCTGATTTGTTGTCATAGGTGTTGCTTGAGGCTTCGCGTGTTCATATCCAAATTTTATCAGCATCTTTTCAATAAATTTGGTTTGATTTAGCATTATGCTCTATTTTTCTTTATCCCTCATCATCTTAATGCCTAGATATTCCTTGGGCTCACCCATGCACTTGGTTTTGAATCTAGCTTGCAGCTTTTGTTCAATCTCAAGTAGTTTAGCATTACTGTTGCTCGTCTTGAGTATGTCATCTACATACAAGATTACAATTACCTCAATACCAGGCTCATTGTAGATGAACAGGCAAGGATCGTGATCGCTGTTTTTGAAACCTAGTTCAATCATGAACTCAGTGAATGTTTCGTACCATCGTTTTGGGCTCATCTTCAACCCGTAGATGGCCTTCTCTAACTTGAAAACCTTTGTTCTCCGCTCACTTTCGGACACTCCAAAGCCGTCGGGAATTTCCATGTATATTTCATCAAATAGTTTCCCATTCAAGAAAGCAGCTACGCAATCGTCTTGCCGTATCTCATAATTGTGTTTGTTCGCATATGACAGAGCTGCTCTGACTACAGGTAGTCCAGACACTGGTGCGTAAGTCTCTCTTAGGTCATGAAAGTTGTTGTCTTTAAAGCCTCGACCTACTATTCTAGCTTTTTCCACCATATTCCCATCTGCTCCAACTTTTGTTTTGAATACCCATTTTGCATCTATCACCCTGGGTTTCTTTCCATTTTTACCGACTCTTGGCCTGTCAACTAATTTGACTACCTCATTTTCATAAATCGCGTTTACTTCCCCATCTACTGCAAGTTGCCAGTTTTCTCCATTCGGTCCATGTATAGCCTCTCTGTAGCTTATTGGATCTTTATTTACTTTAGCTAGTAAGACGTGATAACTTGCGTCGCAATCTTTCAGTGCTTCGCAGTCTCTCATAGGGTTACAGAACAGGACCGTAATCTCTCTTTTATTTTTTCTAGGTCTACCTCTTTTTCTTTTAACCTCAACCACTGCACTTTTGTTGTTACTTGTAACGTCTTTCATCTCAGAATCCTCTGAGATGTTTGTTGGTTCTCCCTCAGTTTCCATGCCGTCTACATTTTTTTGAGTATCTCCCTCAGTTTTGGAGATTCCTCCCTTCTTTTCAACGTTTAATCTTTCCGAGCTACTTTCAGAACTTTCCATTTTAAATTCATCTCGGTAAGTTAAACGTTCTATAAACTTGACATGCTTTGATTCGTACACCTTTCTACCTTCTGGATGATATAGTATATACCCATCATGTTTATACCCTATCAAAACAGTTTTCAATGACTGACTTGAAAATTTTGTTTCCTGTCCTTTTGGTACCAAGGCGAAAGTAACACATCCGAATCTTTTCATTTGATTGATATCAACCGAGACATGAGGCGCAAATACTCTAATGGGTGCTCTTAACTGCACACTCTTGTGCGGAGTCAGATTATATGCCCTCGTAGCTGCACTCAAGGCAAACTCCCACACATTAGATGGCAACCCTGAGTCTATTAAATACGATCTCACTTTCTTTTCGATTGTCTGATTGAATCGCTCTGCCACTCCATTGTGTTGTGGTGTAGCGGGACACACAGTTAACAGTTCTGCGTTAAATTCTTTCAGCACTTCTAATGTCTCCTTTCCAGTGAATTCGGTTCCCTTATCGCATTCTAAGTAGGCTACTTTCAAGTCGTCCCCGTATAGATTTCTACTAGAGATAATGAAGTCCCTCAGACATTTGTGTACCTCGCTTTTATGTTGAATGGGGTAAGTGCCTGCGAACCTTGAGTAGTTATCCACGAAAACTACTATAAATCGGTAGCCTTTGTGCAGTGTGGCCGGAGTGATGCTACCCATCACGTCGGCATGGATTTTCATTAAAGGTTTGGTTTCTCGATTTCTAGTTTTATTAAAGGGCAATCTATTGAATTTAGCTTGTAAGCACACCTTGCATTCTTTTAGGTTTTCATCGAAGTCACTTTCTTTGAATTGTCTCAGATCAGGGTAATTAGTTTTAAGAGCTTTGAAACTTTCCTTAGAAATATGGCCCAATCTTATATGCCACATTAGTACGGTGTTTAGTTTTTCAATTCTTTCTACGTTCGGACTTTGTTCTGACTCCATCAAATCTGGTTCAGAGTTTAGATTCTCTATTTTCCTTTCCGAATTACAGTTCAGTATTTTGTCTGTCTCTGGACTATACGTTTTATTTCTAGTTGCTATATTTGCTTTGATGTCGCAATTTTCGTTGTCTTCTTTATTTGTTGACGGTTCAATTTCCCAGAAAGGATTATTATACTTTACTGATCCTACAATTTCGTTAGTGTTTGGGTCAAAGATGTCTATTTTTTTTGTTGTCTAAATGAATGCTAAGGCCCTGGTCGACAAACTTACGTAGAGAAATTGAGTTGTTAGCCAGGTCCCTGGCATAGATTACGTTACTTAGTTTAATTATTTTGCCGTTTTTCAGTTTACCCTCCAAGTTACCTTTCCCATTGATTTTAATTCTAGTGTTTTTATCAGCGCAATACAAGTAGTCTGACCCAGTTGATTTGAAGCTTTTGAAGTTTAATTTGGTTTTACATAGGTGCTCAGTAGCGCCCGAGTCCGCTATAAATCTTTCAAAGTCTTCGGAATCATGTATCTTATTAGCATAATAGCAAGTAGCGTTACACTCACCGGAAGGTTGGTAGCCGCCTCGCCCGAATCCACGAATCCACTAGCCTCGGGTTCCACCCCTGGCTTGACCTTTAAAGTTTGCTCCTCCTCTAGGAGACACTCTCCGTTGTTTGTTGGCGGGTGCTTGGTCCTCGCCAACGTGTAGGCGTTTTTGACCACCTCTACTGCGAAAGTAACCCTGACCTCTGCTACGACCAGCACCTCTGTCATTTCCCTTGTAGCTTCCTCTCCAGTAGCCTCTGTTGTTATTTGGTTGGGCTTGACACTGGTCTGATTTGTGGTCAGTCAACTGTCTGCATTTTCTGCAGTACCACTTTTGAGATTGGCAGTCAGCCAATAGATGCCCCAACTCGTTACATTTGAAGCATCTGCTTTTGTTGACTATGTTGGCTTGAGGCGTCTCAACTTTCCTTGGTCCTGTCTTAATAACAATGTTTTTAAGAGATTGATATTTTAGGTTCTCTCCTGTTACCTCTAGATTTGTAGCATTAGCGCTTCCAACCCCTGGAATTGCTTGCTCTACTGCATTGTAAAATAAGTTTTTCTTTTCCACTTCAGGAAACTTATCTACCCCTGATAAACCCTCATACAGTCTCAGAGCCTCCTCAAATCTGTCACAGAATTCTACTCCAGTCTCTTTACCAGTTCTGAACTCGATGTTAATCAAGTTCTTATAAGCGGAGTGCTCGTTTGTACCTGCTTCTACTTTCTTACATCTTTGAATCTCTTTGTACAGTTCTTTAGGGTCTGAGATATGAGAAAGCTTATCCTGGTATGGCTTGTCCAGGTGATTTATAATTATGTCTTCAACTTTCACTTCATCATGTTCTAGCTTGTTTTTGTTCACACCTACTATTTCTTTCTCATCCAAGATATAAAACAGTTTTCTAGTCTTGAGTTCAGTGAATAGAAAATTTTCAAACGTTTTGAGTTTACCATTTACAGTCAGCAGGTAGTTTCTAGTGTAGTTTACGTCGTCGTGTGAGACTTCTAGTTTTACGTTACTATTATCGACAGTCGCGTTAAGACTTGTGATCGTCGGATCATTCATAAGCATCGACTTTACTTCAGTAGCAATCAGTCTAGACAAGTTTCGTGTTCTATCGTTACCTCTGCTGTCATCTAAAACAGTAGATGTGAACATTCTTCTTTTCTTAGTTAATTTATTTTGACTCAGTACCTGTGATTGATTCAAGGTCGTTAAATCATTTGCTTCACCAGTACTCTGGTTGTCCCTTGTCAAGGTTGGCTGCGCCTGCTGCGCCTCCATCGTCGTTGCGATGATACTCGTCTGAGCATTGTTAACTTCGACTCCTTGAGGATCGCCGTCACCTGGATCCTCCTCATCGCCGCCAAGCCCCTCATGCGATTTGACAGCAGAGACCTCTTGTCCTCGAAAGAGTCTCTGAGCTTGCTTTTCAACAGCCCCGTTATCCTCATTTGTATGCTGCATTTCAGAAGGCTGTTCTCTGTTACCGCCTGACCGATCAGTTTCACAAGTATTTTGTTGGTCATCTGGAGAAACCCCTCGTGCGTCGTCGAGTTCACTGTCTGAGTGGTACTCTCCGTCCTGGTATTCCTCCCCTTGGTAATATCCAGTTTGTTTGTGATCGTCAGTTCCATCTCCATGCGGATTGGCAAGTATTGAGGTTATTTTCTGAAAACCATCACTCATGACTTGGCTCAGCTGTGCAACCAGATTCGCGTTGTTCTTATCGCTGGCTGTTAGCAAGGTTTCATTGCTCTTGATTGAACTTTCCGTCAGCTGGATAAGTTTATCCACAGCGGTTTTGACGTCTGACATCTCCCCTGATGTCATTGTCTGTGACGTCGTGTCAGCCGGTTTTATCAGCAATCTCCTTGGCTCCTCTAGACTTTCAAACTTGCAGCTGAGGTAGCCGATTTGCTTATCATCAAGCACTCCTATCTCTGTAAATAATCCCAGAATTTGTGTTTACAGGTCTCGTTCTAACTCTTTTTTTTTTTTATTTTCGGCAATTTTTGTAGCGATAATAAATCTCGTGGCTGTCCAACAACCCACTGCACTTGAACCAATCAGAATAGGGACACACTATTCATCGATCCAAGTGGAGACCCATTTAATAACAGTCTATTCAAGTTTCAATGTGCCTCTCACATTTGTAAGTGCTTCTCACTTATTGTTTGCGCAAACTGAGCCTCTCTCTCATCTCACCTATAGGTTTTGTAGTCTTGTTGGAGAATTCTAGACTGAATCCTGACTCTGATTTTCCTTCCACTAGGAAAATGCCTATGGATTTATCAACCTTCGCCAATTGATATTTCTTCCAGAGTTCGACCTTGATGTTATATAGCGACGAGCCTAAAACACAATTTATAGGTTTGGTTCGTTTGTATATTATATGTATGTATGCTCAAGCATTCGCGCATCTAGACTATCGTTCGTCGCCCACATGTACACCCTCGCGCAGCCCGGCTGCAGTTTCAGACTACGCGCTCATGCACCAGTGCGCCGTTACGACAGCGATACGAGCTATATGCACACGGCAATTTCACTCGCTGTCCGCGCCCTCACCACACACACTCAGATACTCAGTGTATTGTACACATACCGACTACGTACGTATATATCGCGCCATTTCTCTCTAGCGTCTTTTCAGTGCGTCGCACATGCCGTATATCTCTCTCTGTCGCATACGGCTGAGCGTCAATGCGGCGTCCGTCTCTCTCTACCCTGCATTTGTTATGCAAAATGGCTGCGCACACGCCGAGCCGGCGACCACGTGCCGAGCCGGCGACCACGTGCCGGGCCAGCAACCACGTGCCGAGCCGGCAACAACTTGTCGCATGTATTTTACCAGCCAATCTTTTGATGATTTGTATATGATTTTTTTTGTTTCGTAGTCTGAGGTTTATTTTTCGCAATTTCTATCCCGATGCGTATTGTTTGTTGCTTTATCGAACCGTTTGCGTGCATCTAGTTGTTTTCACAAATTTTTGCGGCAAGAATCAACATATCACTCGCGTCGCGGCTTCCATTTTGATGCTACGATCGAAACGACAAATCACGCACCTCGCTATCTTATTTATTTTCTCCTGTATTATTTTGTTTTACTTACTTGCTTGTTGCACGTTGCTCTTGACCAACGGTACCGCGTTTTGCGGTCTGGTCGGCATCTCGACCCTTGAAAAATCTCACCTCTTGAGGTTTTTTTTTTTCTTTCGCCAACCACGCGTTCCTTGTTCACACACGCTATTTTCTCACTTGATTCACCCTCTCCCACTGTGGCTTCTTTTTTTTTTTTTTACTTTTTATTACCGAGTAAAGCTAGCGCAGTGAAGCGTTGCTGGTGACCATAACCTGTTAGGTTTATGAGTGAGAAAGAAATAAAAAAAGGTACAGGATTTTAGCAACAGTAGTTTTATTGGATCGCACACGTCCACTGTGTTCGACGGATCGAGCAAGCATGAGCTCGTCACCAATCGGGTCGCCTACCGACTTGCAGCGGCGGCGCACGAGTCAACCCGAGCAGCGGTGACGTCAGCTGCCGTACTTATTCGTAAAATTCGACATATATATATATATATATATGTCGAATATATATATATATATATATAATATGTATACCTATATTATTTATTATAATATATATTGTAACGTGGCACGTTAGACCTCCGCCTAACCGACCTACGGACGTGTCTAAGTCTGGCCGCCTGATTTAAATCCTGCCGCCCGACTACCCTGCGGAGCCCATTGGCCGCCGACCCTCGCACATGGCGAAGTGGTCGCCGCCAGCGCTCACAGGTCGGGTGATGCCGGTTGGTACTAAAATCTCGAAAAGAAGTCACTTCCATCTTGAGATACGACTAGTAAGCCTCGTGCCAACGAAAGTAACAAGTTCGAAGTTGTTTTTTTTTGAGAGAGAGAGAGAGAGAGAGAATTGAGGAGTGAGAGAGAGTGTAGAGTGGAGTGTGATAGAGTAGTGGAGTGAAAGATTTATAACGACCGTGCTGGGAATATTGACGACGATTTGGAATTCTGACTGACTGAACTACCGACTGGATATCTTGACCCCTGCCTACCCCCGGCTCTCCGACCGTATTCTTGGATATTTACCGTCGCACCCGAGGCCACAGGAGCGTCTAGACAAGGTAGTATCCATCCATTTCGTAGTCATAACCACCCCCGGTACCAACCCGCACCCCAAGATATTCACTGTGCCTCGAGAACCGCGTGTCTGAATCTCAACCGTTCCCCCGCGAACCGTTGGATTCAAACCTAAAGAACCCCGGTCACGTGCTGTTTTCGCTGCGCGTAACCGTGCCAAGATTGGTCACCGTTGCGCCGCTCGCAGCTGAAATCAGTTCGACGCCATCTTGCCACAGACCTCTGACGTCACGCGTCGCACTCAGCTGCTGCCGGTCAGAGTCTGTCGCTTTCCCCTTAGCCGTAGCCTGCCCCACCACTTCTCCGCCGCCGCTTTACAGCGCGCCGCGTCAGTCCCTCCTGAGACGTGAAGCGAGGCACGCAATCTCGCTACGGTGACAGCTGACTGTCCCGTAGCCGGAGCGAGCGAGATAGGCCGTAGGTTGAGTCGACTTAGTCTTCCCTACCGCCTATCGGGTCTAGAGCCGTGGGAGTGCTCGACCAACACTGATATTAATTTTTCGTTCTAGTCAATTGATATATTTTTTTTGTTTGGTATTATAATATAAAATAATTTAGAGTAGAGTAGAGTCATTAGCATCATTATTGTTTTTTTTTATTGTACACTACGCCAGGTAGCGGGCGTGTCCAAAATTCGCCACCTTTTCTTTTTTTCTTTTCAATAAAATAATAGTAAATAATATTCGGTCTGTGTCTTTATTCTTCGCCCCTACGAAATCCCTCTATCGTGACTAGCTAGCTGGAGGGTCCCAGAGCGAGAGAGAGAGGGCTTCTAACGAAGTCTGGCGCCCAGCAAAATCCCCTACCTACCCGTTGGGCCTGGTTTGTATCCGGCTTAATTTCTGAGGTACCCGAACCCAGGGATAACCCGTTACAATATATATATATTTATTCAATATTATTGTGTATATTTATAGTTTTTAGTCGCTGAACAAGAGTACTTGATCAACCTAAAAGATTGAACTTGTACAAAAAAATTGAAATTCGATCTTTTGTAAACAGAACTTCAGAATGACATACCTGTATTAAATGGAAATATGATATAGTTTATATATATTAATAATAATGTGTATATTTCATTTTTTTAAGGGGAATTGTTTTATTACGCCTAAAAACTCCTGTTCTACCCTTCTGGCAGCTGCCCGATCCTCGGCTTGCTTCTGCATATCCGCCATGAGTACGGATATCAAGTCCGTGACCGACTTGTTATCTAGTTCTGCAGCAGCGACACGTCTTTTTTTGCATGGCTGCTGCTTCGTCCCCTCTTCGTTGGAGGCCTCTTTGCAGGGCCTGGGATTATGAACGTTGCAAGTTCCTGATGGACTTGCGATTCCGGGCGCTGATTGAATAGTCAGGACCGGTTTTATTGTGTGGCCCTTGGACATGAATTCATGCATCATGTCGTAATACGGCCATATTTCAGCCGGGTGCTGACGCTCTTCCAGCCCTTCCCCGGTTGGTGGCAATATAATATTCTTGTAATGTGTTTGTAAATTTTCGAATTTTTTTTTTTACATTGGTGGGCGCTGGCACCGCACCTCAAATTGGTGGCCACCGTTTGCCAGCCATTATTCGCCATCCCTTTCTTGCCGGTGAACATATAGTTCAGCGCGGACCGTGTCTTTATTAGATTAATGGTATCGGTTTTGCTCCCTAAAAATAAAAACCATTTTATTTGATAATTTTTTATTTATTTATTCATTTATTCAATTATTAATTCACTTATTAATTTACTTATTTATTCTATATTTATATTATATTATATCGACGCCCGATACGAATAACAGCACATCTCAGATTCCGGGTGGAAAAAAGCACATTTCAGATTCCGGGTGAACAAGAGCACGTTTCAGATTCCGGGTGAAAAAGAGCACGTTTCAGATTCCGGATGAAAAAGAACACGTTTCAGATTGAGAATGAAAAAGAGCACATTTAAGGTTGACTTGAATATTAGCGGGTTTCAGATTTACCCAAAAACTAGCACAATTCAGGCCGAAGCAAATATCAGCAAGTGTTAGGTAGGTTCATCATAAAATTGGAAATTCCTAATCATACACGAAAACTCAATTTAATTAATCATTTGATGATAGAATGGAATCAAGTTTTTGTGCATAATTGTGAATTTCCAATTTCATAATGAACCTACTTGACACTTGCTAATATTCGCTTCGACCTGAATTGTGCCAGTTTTCGAGTAAATCTGAAACGTGTTCTTTTTCACTCGTAATCTGAAACGTGCGCTTTTCCACCCGTAATTTGAAACGTGCTCTTTTTCACCCGGATCTGAAATGTGCTGTTATTCGTATTGGGTGTCGATATCAGTATTTATTTACTGTTCTACAATTTTGATTCATACAGGTTCATTAGTTTTTTCTGTTCTTCAATCTGTTATCATCATTATTATCATTATTATTATTATTATTATTATTATTACTTTTCTTGTATGGAGCAAGCTCGTGATTTGGTAATAAATTACAAAATAAATGAATGAAACACTTTAACATTTTTGTTTCATTGTCTCTTAGTATTTTATCTGCAGCCATTGATACGACCCGATAAGTTTTCTATCTGGCATTTTTTTCCAGGTAATTCATGTGAGTTTTCAAATAAAAGTTGGAATTGAAGGTCAGAATATTAAATTATCTGCATTCGAAACCCGTAAGACGACTGGTGTATAATAAACACAAAGACATTTCAGAAATTTGTTTATCAAGTAATTATTCTACTCATATGATAGATATAGTAATAAATTATACTTAAAAGTCCATTTCAGCAACACGGAACTCATAATTGAAAACTCAAAGCTTTCACACAAAAATATTTTAATATTTCAATTAATATAATATAATCAAGATTCGCGGCAGCGAATCGCCGCTAAGTATATAAGGCGAAAGCGAGCCAAGAATCATTTACCCGGGGGATCCAGGTATAACGATATTGCATGTAAGATTGGCATGATATCTCCGGAAGGGGAAGGAGTTTCATAATATAATTTGCACGGATCGAAGACCTACCTAAGTAGACTTTGTAGTTCAAATTTTAACGAAATCGGTCAAACGAATCTCGAGATATCATTCTTTAAAAGTCCAAAACAACACAAAAAAAAAACAATCTTCTTCTTCTTCTTCTTTCACTTTTTTTCGCAGACAAAGACCACGATATCCGTCGAACAGTGGTACGTACACCATAGAAATTTTAAGCGTAGGTATTCGTCGTCTTTTCCCAGCCCCCTATTGATTCTGAGCAGGATCTGAACTCTTTCTCAGTTGGTAGATTTGATTAAAATACCGAAGTGGTTGGTACGGCATAATGGCCGCATGGCGGCGCACGCGACAAAATACTAGTGATGACGTCAGAAGACAGCTTCGCTCACATTAACATAAAAATTTATCTATATGAAATATAATCGATGCTCGATGCACGATCAATGACAGTTAATAAGCTAAAACCCAAGCAATAGCCACGTAAAAGAATTAAGAAGAAAAAGAACCTAAAACTCATGTAAGGTATAGGCCGCGAAGCAGAAAAAAAAGTACCTCAAAGTGCAGATTCAAATACGAGAATAAAAAGAAGTTTTATTCATTTATTAATATGAACCTGAGTCAATCTCGTCGTCGTAGCCTAACGTTTAATCAATATAGATAATCAATATAGATCAAACAACCACCTTTTTCGTCGTGTGCTCAAAAATTGTGCGTGTCATTTTTAGATAAATTATTATATAATCAATATTCGCGGCAGCGAATCGCCGCTAAGTTACAATTTACGGGAGCATAAACTGGTGTTTTGTGAATACAATAATGTGAATATTACGCGAGCACAAAAAATAATAAACATATTGATCAGAAAGTGAGTTCATTGGGGGGTTCCTTCGTAATATTGCATCAACCATGAGACAGTGATTATCAATCAAGACAACGTTACCTAAAACACAGCAACCGGTAAAAAGGATGACCAAGTTTTTCAAATTTCACTAGTGTCAATCACTCACAACAACAAGCAGGTGGCACGCAAACTGCTCTTACTTGGGAACGAAGATCTCAAATCAAACCAAAGTGTGTTCATAGTGGATCAGCGAGCGGCACCGTCAGGTGCTCAGCGCCGGCCTGGCTCTAAGTGTCAAATACTATGGTCGTACGTCCTCTTGGTCTACCTGAAAACGGTTACTTTTCCTTACCGGACATTTCTATCGTAGGGGCAGCGTTTAGGAGAAATAAAAGGAAGTAAGGGGTGTGTGGTCTATTTGGAACAGCAAAGACTACGTCTGACCGTCTGGATCCTTTTATACCTGCATATCCCCACTCATACCTACCAAAATCCAAGAAATGGCATTTAAAGGATTAGTGCCAGTGAACGGGTTGAGTGAATTTACAGTTTCGGCTCTTTGGACTAATGAATGTGCCGAGCCCTGTCGTAGATGATCAGCATACAAATTTGTATGAGCGACTATAGCTTTGGTAAGTTGAAAAATAATTGCAAGAAAAAACTTCTAAATTGAAACTTAGAAATGAATAATACTGTACAAGGTCATGAATCTCATCATCATTATTATAGAAATCACCGCTATTACTTTAAAAAGAACATTAGAATCAAACAGATAATCGTTAAACCACTGCTCGTACTTTAATTAAAGTCAATACGTTATTTTTTTTCGTTCTTATTATTACAGTAGCCTGTGGAATCGGTTTTAACACCCGATTACTATTGGACAAGTACATATTTTGGCTGAACTCAGAACTCAATATCTCATTCTTGGATAAAATGGATAAGAAGTTACATACCTCGGTCTTGGAATCAAAACGGCAGTACTTTGCACCAGACTTTAAACTGGCAACATGTCATCATTGGCTTCCAAACAGCCAGGTTTAAACTGGAGTAAAGATTTTATCTTCAATTTGAAAGCAATAAGAAAATTCAAAAACAAAAAGTAAGAATTTAGATACGTATGTACTGAATACAGAATACAGTCATTGGTTCAAATTCAAAAAAACATTATTTTGATCTGGAAATATGAAAGAATAATGAAAAGTGAAAATATACACATGTATAATTGAAACTCAATATATTTCCGATAGAAGCGAACGTTAAAATTTGATAGGATATGGCAGTTTTTCATTCAGGTCGTTCCAACATAAAGTCCTCCAAATTTCAGAATATTTCATCGAGCCATTGCCAAGATCATCACGTGGATTCATTGAATAAGCTAACAGACCGCAGGACAGACAGAACGACAGACCAACGGGCAGACTGACATTTTTCTGAAAACGTATTTTCGGGACATAGAAGTTTGGAAATGTGGTTCATGATGATGCTCAATGAAATGTGGTCAATGAAGATAACATCGTATTAGCTAGAGTCACTTTTCGATCTGAACCAATACTATTTTTACATCAACATGGGCGATGAACAGTGATGGGTGAAACAAAATTTAAGAGGAAATCATTTAGTAAAATAACATTATTTATGATACATATCTAACAATTTTAATTGAACAATATCAAGATGTACCGTTGTTTGGTCTAAAATTTGTTTCCCCTATCAATTTGTTCATTTGTTTTACACAAAAGCCAATATATCGATTGATAATTCGTTGTCACATAATGAGTCTTGATATTCAAGTCATAACACAAGCATGCCAATATTGGCAGCTACTGTTATTATTGATACAGTTCAAAAACGATAAATTTCGAGAATTTTCAGAAATGACAAAATGAATGTGAATCCATATCCACGTTCTAATATGTCGTAAAACCCACATTTGGAAAATTGTCCAGGAAGCCATGAAAACGCTTCACTGTTACCATTGAGAAGATAGGATTTTAAGGATTAGAATATTTATTTAAAAATAGTAAGATCAATCAACGATTTGACCGCTAAAACTCAGAAACATAAGCTGCACAACATTATTATCATTACATTTTTCAAAAAAAGTCAATTTATGAAATTTTATGGGTTACGACACATTAGAACGTTGGTATCGATATACATATGCATATTGGCATGTATTATTTAGACACTCGATGGAAAAGACAAGCAATCTTCGATGTCGCTCACGTGAAGCCGTTGCACTGATAGTTTCTTATCCAGAAAAAGACTATCGGTTGCTGGAAGACTTGTTTAGAGAAAATCTGCAGTAAGATTATTATTGCAGAACTTGGAAAGATCTTATAGAACCGTGTTGTCTCTCCCATCTTCCAGAAGAAATAATTTAAGTTTAAATTACTGTTCTGTTCAATCTCTGTGTTCGACTTGTTCTCTCACGTTTCTCACAACGAGCTTGATCAACTGATAATACATTCGCTGGAATCATATTCGTGTTACAATAAAATAAAGCCCACAAGAATTACCTTTTTCTCATTCCTCTAGTGTTTCATATTACATATAACAATAGATTTGTCATAATATGGGTAGTGAAAATATTTATTTGTGAATATAATCTTACTTTAAAAATGATAGTTTCTAATGATCTGGCAAAAGTTTAAACTGAAACCTGAAGGAATACCTGTGTCCATTTCTAATGATAACTAAAACTTTGCAAAGAAATTAGATGACAAATTTTTGGGGATAAAATTGAGCATACAATTATAAAGAAAACATGTTTTATCGTTAGATATGAATTTAAAAAATTAATATCATGTCATATTCATAGTCTGTTTACCTCAATACGATATCATGAAATTATAGTGGATCGAAAGTTGCCTTAGATATAGGAAGATGATGAATACAATTTAAAATTCGTATTGCATGAAGTAAAAAAAGTTTTATAAAATATGTAATATAGCAAGTAAACATGTATTGTATACATAATTCTGTGGAAATATTGGAATGAAATGGTGATTGTGAATAATTTGTTTTGAACTGTGATGTTTATGTCAAAATGTATTTATTAACCTAATAATAAAATATATAATAAATAAAACTGTTTTGAAAAACTAAAAATAAACTGTTACGGAGCCTCCTCCAGTGCCCCGTCGGCCCCAGGAGCCTCCCCGGCCTCCTCTGGGCCCCCTTTGGCCTCTTCTGGGCCCTCTCTGGCCCCCTCGGAAACCACGCTGGGCACCTCGACCTTGTTGGCCCCTTCTGGCCCCTCGCTGACCGCGGTTTCCTCGGCCACCACGATCTCCACGGCTGCCACGATTTCCACAGCCCACTCGGCCACCCCGATCTCCTCGCCCACCTCGACCGCCGCGAACTTCTTGGCCGCCACGGCCGTCTTGGGCTGCCCAACACTGGCGGACAGCCTCTTGAATCATGTTAATCTGTAAAATAGATGCAAAGTTTCACATAGTATCATAAGTGATGGTATCAAATCATTTATACAAATTTTAGAAAATGAAATACATCAGTTACCAATATTTTACAAAATAAAAGGTGTTAGATACATACTACATTTTGGGGCAGCACCACAACCTGCTCCTGGTCCTGCGGTAGCGGGACCATCTGTCCTTCCTCCCCCTGCCCATTAATATTATTAATATTTTCTTCGTTGTTAGCTATAACCAAAATGAAACACATCTTAATTAGATATACTTTATTTTATGGTATGTACCAATATTTCAACAAGTAAAATAACGTCAGCAGAATCATTATTACAATAGGTCAAAAAACATTACACTCTCACTCAATCAGAACTAGTGTAATATAACTATCATCCCCACATAATGCGATGAATCAGAATAATTCAATTCCACCATAAATAATTGAATTGAAGAAATTAAAAATACTATGATCCAGAAACTTTTACAATAATTGGGCAATTCAGATAATCATTTTTCAACATTGAGACGAATTTCTATTGAATCGTAAATTTTGGTGGAAAACAGTATAGGTATGAAGGGCAGCAGTAATAAGAATGGCAAGAAAAAAACTATTAATACAAGCGTCTAAAAGATCATACCAAGCAATCAAATGCTCGGTATTAGATGAAGGATATTAGAATATCGCGACCTACCATCCAAGAAAAATGCAACCCTAATAGATGAGAACAAAACTTACAGCCGTTTGATGCTGAGCCCTTATACATTCCGATCATAACGGCCAAACAATGGCTCAATGCAATCAATATATTTCAAACTAATTTTGGAGTGTGAGAGAATATTATCATTTGAACGCGAGGGTCACCTGAGTTGTCAGTGCATTGACTTAATTGTTGTAAATTACTGATTTAATCGACATTATCAGTTGTTGAAACAAGAATAGATTTATCAGATAAATATATATAAATAACTACTTGAGGAGTCGAGTTGCTGGCGTCCGGATGGAAGTTGGGCAAGCGTAGTGACAGGAGATAAAGAGAAAGTACGGTGAACACCAGTGCGGAAAAAACAGAAAAAGTAGCAAAAGCGATAAGGAGGGAGGTGGAAGATAAGATAGAAGCAGGTAGAAGGAGTAGTATTAGGAATAGAGGGAAGGAGAAGAAGATTAGAGACCAAACATAACCTAGAAACGGGAAAGACAGGGGGGAAGGAGGAAGGAGAGAGAGGTAAGGCGCAAGCGCGTGAGGTGAGTGATACTACGCGAGTCAGGCGAGCGCATGGAAAGGCAGGAGGAGGGGTGGGAAGGGAGCGACGAAGAGACTGGGGAGGAGTGGGGAACGCCGAGTGGATCTCAGGAGATCAAAAAAAGAGGGAGGCGAACAAAGGCAGAGAACTGGGCAAGAGAGAGATCGGCGTCAGACGGGTCGATTATAGAGAGCTTTAGGAAAAGGAAAGCAGAAGGTACAGCAGAGGGAAGGAACAGGAAAAAGAGTAGTGTAATCAAGATGAACCAAAGAGAGGAGGAGGGAATGGAAAGATCAGGGGAAGAAGAGTTAAGAAGAGAAGGAAGACGGGAGGAGGAAAAAGAAAACAAGGGATGGAGCGTAGGAGGGGGGGAAACGAGGTGGATGGAGACAATAGCAGAGAGGATGGAGGGAGCCATGAGAGGGGTGGCGGAAGAAATGAGAAAGATGAGAGAAGAAATAGAGGAGGGAAGAAAAGAGATGAAGGAAGAGCGGGACAAAATAAGGAAGGAGGTAGAGGACATGAAAAGGCAGGGGGAAAGGGAGAGAAGGAGACTAGAAGAGAGAATAGAAAGACTAGAAGGGGAAAAGAAAAAGATGGAAGAGGAGGAAGGAGTGTGGAGAGAAAAAGTGAGAAAGGAGACAGAGGAGGGAATAGGAAGGACAATGAAGGAGACGAAAGAGAAGATGGAGAGAGAGGGGAAAGAAAAAGAGAAAAGGATAAGCGAGATAGAGAGGGAATGGGAAAGGAGAGAAAGGCAGGAGAGGAAGAACAACCTCATAATAAGAGGAGAAGAGATAGAGGGAGAAGAGGGGGCAGAGGAAGTGGCGGAGAGAGTGATAACAGGTGTGACAGGGCAGAGAGGGGGAATAAGGGAAGTGGCGGAGATAGGAGGGCATAAGAGAGCGATCCTAGTAAAGATGGCGAACTGGGAGGAGAAAAAGAGGGTGCTGGAAGGAAAGGCGAGACTGAAGGGAAGGAAAGTATACCTAGACGACGACTACACAAAGAAAGAAAGAGAAATTCAGAGCGAGCTGTGGGAGAAAGCAAAGCAGGAGAGAAAGAAGGGGCGAAGGGCGTCAGTAGGGTACAAGAAACTATGGGTGGAGGACACACTATGGGAGTGGGAGGAAGAAAGTGGAGAGATAGTGCCGGCGGAGCAGAAAAAGAGGGAAAATGAAAGAGGCAGAAGCAAAGGGAGGGGACGAGGGGACAGGGGGGGAAGATAGGAAATGGAAGAAGAGAAAGGGGTGAAGGCGCTGTTCTGGAACGTGGCAGGGATAAAGGGAAAGGATGAAGACTTCTGGGAATACGTGGGAAAATACGAGATCATAGGGATGATGGAAACATGGATGGAAGGAGAAGAGTGGGAGAAATGGAAAGGCAGGATGCCGAAGGGATGGATATGGAAATGCGAGGGGGCGGTGAGGACAGAAAGAAAGGGAAGGGCGAAGGGAGGGATAATCACGGGAGTGAGGGAGGAGATAAACCTAGAAGTAGAAGGGGGGGGATGAGGGAACGGGGGTGGAAGGGATACAGGAGCGAAGGGCAAGAATAAAAGGGAGAACGTGGAGGATAATAACGGTGTACAACAGGGGGGGGGGGGGGGGGGGGGAAGGGAAACTAAAAGAAATAGAAGAAAGGGTAGGGGAGGAAGAAGAGGAAGGGAAAATGTTAGTCGGAGGAGACTTCAACGCGAGGATAGGGGAAGAAGGCAGGAGGGAAGAGGGACAGGAAGAGGCAAAAGAAACGAGAAATACGAAAGACAAGAAGCGGAACAAAGAAGGAGAGAAGCTAGTGGAATGGGTGAGGAGGAGGGGATGGACAATTCTGAACGGAAACACCACAGGGGATGAAGGGGGGGAGGAGATAACATACAGCAGGAACGAAGTAGCCACGACAATAGACTACGCGATAGTAAACGAGGAGGCGTGGGAAGACATAAAAAGCATGAAAGTTGTGAGGAGAACGGAGTCAGACCACCAGCCCCTGGAGGTAGAAATAGCTGGAGAAGGGAGAGAAAGAGAAGAAGAGGAAGAAGAGGGGATGGAAAGGCAGGTGTGGGGGGAAGAAGAGAAAGAGGAATTTAGAAAGGGAACGGAGGAAATTAAATGGGAAGGCGAAGGGATAGAGGAAGAGTGGGAGGAGCTGGCAAGCAAGGTGAGGCAACTGACAAAGAGGAGGAAGTGGAAGAAAACATGGAAGATAGGAAAGAACGAGTGGTGGGACAGGGAGTGCAGGAGTCAAAAGAAGAAATTAAGGAGGGCATGGAGGGAAGTAGGAAAAGGGGCGGAAGGGGGGGATGAACGGAGAGAGAGAACCAGAGGGGGAGAGGAGATGGAGAGATTCAGAGGTGAAAGAGAGAAATACAAAGAGATGTGTAAGAAGAAGAGAGAAGAGTGGAGAGAGACAGAGGAGAAGAGGATAGAAGGTATAAGAGAAGAGGGGGAGATGTGGAAATACATCAACAGAGAAAGGAAGAAGAGAACGGAGATAGGTGAAAGCATAACAATGGAAGAATGGAATGCACACTTCAGGAGTCTGCTAGGAGGGAGGGAAGAGGAAGACAGGGGAGGAAGGAAAGGGGGGTCGGGAGAGAGACAGGAAGAGGGAAGAGGAGGGGAAGGGGAGAGAGAGAGGGGAAGGAAGGACAAAGAAGAAGGAAAGGAAAGGACGGAGCGGGAGGAGGTGGAGTTAAAAGGGGAGGTGATGAAAAGAATAGAACGATTAAAGATGGGCAAGGCAGAAGGGGGGGACGGGATAAAGAACGAAGCATGGAGGTCAGGAGGGAAAGGAGTGAAACAAAAGCTAGCAGAGATTATATGGAAAACGTGGAAGGGAGAAGGGTACGTAAGAGAGTGGAGGGAGGGGATAGTGGTACCAATACACAAAAAAGGGAGCACGGAAGAGGTAAAAAACTATAGAGGGGTAACGCTGACACAGACGGCATACAAGATATACGCATCAATACTAAACGACAGGATAGGAAAGGAGCTAGAGGAAAAGGGGGGGTTAGACGAGACACAAATGGGATTCAGGGCAGGGAGAGGAGGCATGGACAACGTGTATATATTATAGCACGTGATGGGAAAAAGACTGGAAGAGAAGAAGGGGACATTGTACCTAACGTTCGTGGACCTAAAAGCGGCATTTGACAATCTGGACAGGGAAGTGCTATGGAAGGCAATGGCAAAAAGGGGAGTAGGGGAGGAGATGATAGAAAGGGTGAAGGAAATATATAGGGGGACCAGCTGTAGGGTGAGAGTAGGGAAAGAAACGTCGAAGAGATTCTGGGTAGACAAGGGGGTGAGGCAGGGGTGCCCGCTAAGCCCGACGCTGTTCAACATATACGTAGCAGACCTGGAGGAGACAATGAGAAAAGGACAGGACGGAGGGGTCGTGGTAGGGAAGCTGAAGATATGGACGCTAGGATATGCACACGACGTGGTGCTGATAGCGGAAGACGAAAAAGGAATGAAGGAGATGATAGACAGAGCGGACAGGTACTTTAAGAGGAAGAAACTAGAGGTAAACCAAGAGAAGACGAAGATAATGGTGTGTGGAAAAGGGAGGGGGAAAAGGAAGAGACAGGGGTGGAAGTGGGGAGGGAAGGAGCTGGAGGAAGTGGAAGAGTTAAAATATCTGGGGTACGTACTAAGCAGGACTAATAGCGAGAACCCACACATAAAGGAAAGGATAGGGAAAGCAAGGAAAGCGATGGGAGGGATATGGGGGATAGGAGAAAGGAAATTCAAGGGAGACATTAGGTGGAGGATGAAGATGTTTTAGGCAGTAGTAAAAGGGATCGTAATGTACGGAGCTGAAATTTGGGGATGGGAAGAAAGAGAGGAAATAGAGAGACTGCAAGAAAGGTACGCGCGGTGGATACTAGGACTAGAGAAAACAACGCCAGGGTATGTAGTAAGGGAGGAGCTAAAGATGGATAAGATAAGGGTGGGAGCAGGGAGAAGGGCAATAAGGTACGAGGAAAAAGCAAGGAGAGCGGAGGAGAGAAAAATACTAAGGGAATGCGTGCTAGAAAGGGGTAGGATGGAGGAGAGAGGGAAGGGGGATAAATGGGGGGAGGAAAGAAGGAGGTACATGTGGAGATGCGGAGTAGGGAGGGAAGAGGTAGAAAGGGTGTGGGAAGAGGAGGGGACAATAGAAGAAAGAGTGGTAGAAAGAGACAGAGAGGTGCAAGAACAGGAAAGGATGGAGAAAATATGGGGGTCAAAGAGCGTCCCAAGATACAAGGAAATAAGGGTGCTAGGCAAGCCGAGGTACATGACAGGGAGGAAAGGGGAAAAAAGGGGAGGACGTGAGGATAATAGCAAGACTGAGGTGCGGAAATGAGGAAAGGGGGAGGAAATACTGGCTGAAAGAGGAAAAAAGGATGTGCAGAATGTGCAGGGAACAAGAGGAGACGATAGAACATATGGTGGGGACATGCAGGGAGATGGACGGGATAAAAGGGAAGGTGGAAGAAATAATGAATGACGAAGGAAAAGGAATTGGATGGGGAAGAGCGCTGAAAGAGAGAAGAGAAGCAGTCGAAAAGAGAGAGAGGGAGCAATGGGAGTAAGACAAAGAGAAGGCGAAAGGTCGGAAGACGGATAGGTAAAGTAGGCAAAAGCAGGAGACGGCGACACCTAGGAAGAGACAGGCGAAGACAAGAGAAACAGAAACAAGCAGGGAAGGGTGGGGAGAGAGCACAGGCGACGGAGCGGCAGGCGACAGGCCAGTATGCAACAGGCATTAGAACGGTAAAGACAGTGAGAAGTTAAGTGAAGGAAAAGAAAAAGAAGAATGGCAGAGGGCGGCAAGACGTGGGGAGAGATGGAGAAGGAAATAGAGGAGCTGAGGAGGACAGTGGAGGAGCTAAAGAGGGAAAGGAAGAATGAAGGAAAAGGCGGGGAAGAAGGAAGGGCAGGGGCCGAGGGGTTGACCCCCCCTGCCCGACCTGACCGGGGGAAGGAAGGGGGAAAGGAGGAAGGAAGTATAATAGAAGAAGGGACAGGGAGGAAAGACGGGAAAGAGAGGAACATAGTAGTAAAGGGGATGAAAGGGAGAAGGGGTTGGAACGAGGAGACAGTGAAAATGATTAAGGAAGCCGGGGGGGAAGAGGTGCAGGTAGAGGAAATGTGGGAATGCGGAGGGACGGAGCTGGATAAGACGAGAGGGGTGGTGGTGGTGAGGATGAGGAGTGAGAGGGAAAGAGAGAAGGTGCTGAAAGGGAAAGGGAGAGTGGAGGAAAAATTTAGGATAAGGATGTGGAAGGATATTAGCTTCGGAGAAAGGGAGGAGAGATGGAGGATAAGGGAGAAGGAGGCAGAGGAGAGAAGAAGGGAAACACGGAGTAGGAGAGGTGAACAGGAGCAGAGAGGAGGGGAAGAGAGAGAAAGAAGGACAACAAAAGAACGAGAAGAGAGGGAAAGGGTGGAAAGGAAGAGGCTAGAAAGAAAAGAGCTGGGGAGAAGGAAAGAGGTATGGGGAAAGAGATTACTGGAAGCGATAGAGGAAATAAGGAAGCTGAGTATGCAGCTGGAAACGGGGGAGTAGGAGGAAAGGAAGAAAGGGGAGAAGAAGGGAAGAGGCGATGAAGAGGGGAAGAAGAAGAAGGGGACAGGAGGAAGGAAAAAGAAGGAGAGAGAGAGAGAGAGAGAGACATTTATTAGGCGCTCTGGGATAGTATCCCCTCAAGCGCAGTAGCATAGTTTACAATATAACAAGAGAAGTAAAGACATATGGACAAAGGTAGCAGTCAGTAATTGCATAGAAGTTATAAATGTAAGATTAACAATAATTATCAAACAGAAAAGAAAAGTGAAACAGAAGATAGATAGAGTAAATAATGAGATTCACAAATAAAGGTTAAATTCGAATTTTAAGCTTCACGTGAAGAGAGAACGTTGCGGCTGCAGCCGACTTAGTGCATGTACCTCCATTCGGTTAAATGGCATGAGGGAAACTGCAGAAAACCTACGCCAGGTACGCAGATAGATAGATAGAAAAGTCAAGGTGGGGGATCAATAGAGAGTAGATGATCGAGTAGCATTTTCTTGAAGATGCCAATACTGGAAGAAGTACGGATATCCAACGGTAGACTATTCCAGAAACGAGGAGCAGCAGTCATGAAAGAGTTCATGAGCAATTCGGTCCTGCAGGAAGGCACGTAGAGAAGATCCAACGGGGCCCTCGTGGTACGACTTGATGCCGGTCTTCGATCAAGATTGACGGACATGTGAGATGGTATGCCGGTCTGAATGACATTGTATAACAGACACCCAAGGAAGTATTTTCGTCTCGCAGCAACTTTAAGCCATTCAAGTTTGCTATAGTATGGCGTGATATGCGTATCCTTCCTGATGTCGAATATAAATCGTACGCAGGAGTTAAGCGCTCTCTGGAGCTGAAAGTCAAGTCCGTCGGTCAAATCCAGATATATCGTGCAGCAGTAGTCAATGTGCGGGAAGATCAAGGTGGAAATCAGACGCTCCCGCAAGGCTCGAGGAAGCAGATCACGGCAAAGTTTCAGCTGGTACAATGTTCCGTTGATTTTCTTGGTAACGTCCGCCACATGAGCACCCCAGGATAGAGTGTTGGAGATAGTGACTCCCAGGTGACGCACCTGATCCGAGTAAGGCACGGGATCCGCTCCAACCAATATAGCAGGTAGAGAAGAGAAATCAATGGCCTTGATGTAACGACGTGTACCCAGTACCATCGCTTTGGTTTTGGCTCCATTCAGCAGCAGTCCATTGCGTGTGGCCCAGTCGGAGATACGAACCACGTCCTCATTGACCTCAGCGATGCCTTGAGAGAGCTGATGTGGGTGGCAATGATGGTAGATCACCAAGTCATCCGCGTAGATATTCCTGCTAGAGTACCTAAGACAGTCTTTAAGGTCAAGCATGTACAGTGTGAAAAGTAATGGACCGAGGACTGAGCCTTGTGGGACACCATTGATGACAGGTCGCCACGAAGTGATAGAACCATCACCAGGTCTCAGGGCCTGCTTACGACAGTCGAGATAGGCACAGAACCAACGTAGTGCGTTGTTAGAAAATCCAAGGAGCCTGAGCTTATCAACTAGCAAGCCATGACGGACACGATCGAAGGCCTTAGAGAAGTCAAAGAAAACCATAATTGTCACCATGCGAGTATCCATGGCCTGTCTGACATCATCGATGACACGGATGAGCGCCGTGTGGGTACTATGTCCTCTCCTATATGCAGACTGGTGAGGGTCCAGAAGATTCCGTCTTTCAAGGAAGCCCATGGCCTGGTCAGCGACGATTCTCTCTAAAGACTTAGATAGCGAACACAGGATAGAGATAGGGCGATAGTCATTGAAGTTTATAGGTGACTTGATTTTGGGGAGAGGGCAAACAAGAACAGACTTCCACAGCTCAGGGAAGGAACCAGAAGTAAGGGAGAAAGAAAAAAGATGAAGAATATGCGGCAAGATCGAGGGTAGGGCAAGTCCGATAAGTTCCGAAGAGAGACCATCCGCACCCGTAGATCTCGATTTGGTATAGAGCAAGGATTTAACCAAGATATCAATGGAGATATTTTCAAAGTAGAACTTCGAGTCATCGTAGCTTACTTCGCCTAGAAACCAGCGCTCCGAAGAAGAGGAAGGAGAGACATCGTGATCGTCACCCCCAGCGCTCGCAAAGTGTGCATTCAGAGCCTCAGCAGGGACCACCAGTTGGCGATCGGAAGTGCGCGATCGAACAAGTCCTAAGCGACGTAGTTCCTTCCAGACCGTAATATGATCTCTAAGACCTCCCAGTTTTAAAAGATAGTAAGCTTTCTTGGCTGCTCTAACCTTAGTCTGCACTTCGTTGCGCAGGGACTTGAACCTATCATACAATGAAGCTAATCTATTTCTTCGCCATTTTCTGCGAGCTCTGTTTCGCTGCGTCATTAAAAGCTTGATTTCAGGCGTGAGCCAGGGTGCAGGAAGCGTACGCGGGCAAACTAGATGTAAGGGCGCAAGACGGTCAAAGCAGTCAAGCATGGCTAAATTCAGAAACTCAACTTTCTCATCGATGGATTGTACTTGGTAGAAAGGACTCCAATCTATCGCTTCCAGACACTGAAGTAATCTATGTTTATCAAACGTACGAAAGTCCCGACAGGTAAAGGCTCGAGGCTGGCGACGCTGTACCCTGACATTATATGAGACAAAAATCAAATCATGCGCCGACAGGAATGGGACATCATGCTGACCATGATCGATCACTTTGTCAGAATCATCAACTATACAGAGATCCAACCAAGTAGAGGAATCGCGAAGGATATGCGTAGGCTGATAGGGAAGTAGGAAGAAGTTAGATGAATCAACAAAGCCTCGCAGGTGGTTACTATCAAAGGTGTTACCTGTCATATCAGTGTTAAAATCACCCATTATTACAAGATTGGAGTAAGATGAAGAATGGACCAATAGACAGCTCATAAATTCGTCAAGGTAACCTATATGTGGTGGACGGTAGACAGAAGCGAGTAGAAGCTTCGACGAGCTTACCGGCGATACCTCCACTAGGATGTACTCAGGTTTATGCAAGTAGATGCCACCAGAAGAATCCAGGACACGGGCTTGGAGTGAGTTATGGACGAAGATGCCTACTCCGCCGCCACCACGCCCAGTTCTATCACACCGAAACAGTTGGTAGCCAGGAAGTCGAACCAAGTCGTCAGAGATAGCAGGTTTCAGCCAGGTTTCAGACATGCAAATGACATGATAGTTAGAATTATTGAAGAAAGCACGAAATTCGTCCAAGTGAGCAACAAGAGACTGACAGTTTACGTGACATATTGTGAGATTGTCATGCGAAGTAGGTGTTGTTCTATCCATAATTAATATTACGAACCTTATCTGTTAAACGCCTACTGAGTATAGAGCATTTTTTACCGTCCAAGGCAGAGTGCGATGTATCTTGCACCTTAGCAGCTTTACAGTTAAAGCAGCAAGGCGCATCACCTCTTTTCTGGCAGTCCTTCAACTCATGCGATCCTGAGCAGTGACCACAACGAGGGGAATTTTTACAGTCCTTGGCTAGGTGTCCAAAAGCAAGACATTTGTAACATTGCCGGACAACAACATGATCATCAAAACGGCAGGCTGAAAATCGGAGGTAAATGCGGGAATTAGAGGTATCCCGCAGGCTCTTACGTACCAGGGGAGGCACCTCGATGACACAACTCGTGCGGGTACGACCTTCTTTCACAGGGAAGCGATAGACTACCTTAACTTCGGGATTATCTATGCCGCCAAGGTTCAACGCTACAAAGTCGGACCTAATTTCATCTTTGCTCATGTCAGACGGAACTCCATGGACCACCAAACGAGGATTCAATTTCGAATCCGCCCTGACCTCTAGTCCAGCCTTAGCAAGAGCAGGAAGAGCACGCACCCGATCCATGTTAACCGAGCTAGCCTCAATACGAATGGCATTATTCCGAGCTCCCGAGACCCGTTCAACTTTCATCGCGAGCGAGGCAGGATTCACAGCCTTGAACAGGGCATTTTTCGTGGCAACAGATGATGAAAAGTTATTAACCGATGCAGCCATAGGGGGCTATGACAAAACTAGTAGTTTTAGGGACCTCAACCGTAGGCCCTCTAGGAACGCGAATTTTAGAAGACGCACGATTTGCCACGGCAGCATAAGATGCGGGACTACTACTACTAGCAGCAGCAGAGATAGTTTCTTTGACGCCATCACTACAAGCCTTCTTCGCGCTAGCAGTGCACACACGAAGAATTTCGGAACATGATTCGTTGACAGCTTTTGCACACGCGCGCGAGCTGTCAGATTTTCCGTCGAGTCGGGAGTAAGCCATGGCCAATGAGTTGAATGCAGCCTGATAACTAAGAAAGACCTCTTGCAACACTGTCTTTTTTTCTACAGCCTCACGCGATGATCTAATATATTTGAAAAATTGGCTATCAAGATTAGACAATTTAGCTCTCATAGCATCTAAGTCGAAATCAGCTGATGAGGTAAATGACAGGCGGTTAAAAGGAGACAGACTGTCTACGGGCACAGCACTGGCTTCCTCATCGTCCGACATGGCAGAAATGTAAACAGAGCAACGTGAATATAGGAATGTATGTATGTATGTACGTAGTGGACGAAAACAAAAATAGAGTTAGGCGCACGCATCCGTGCGTGCGCACAGAGACAGACGTCAAGGAAATAGCCAGGCAATAATGAGCCGTTAGATGACTTAGAAAATACGAAATAAGTGAAAAACCAAAAGTCAAAAACGCCAACCGTAATATTCTGCGTCGAGGAGAACAACACACCCACCACTGGAATACGGCCAGAAGAATTCAGCCACAGTGATGCAGTGTAAAAAAAAGAAATACACAGAGCGACTAACTGCGTGACTGACAGCGACTCTTCTCGAGAGAGAGAGAGAGGAGCGGAGAAGGGAAAGAGGACGAAATTAAAGGAGATAAGTCGGTGTGACCCTACAGGACTTTTAGCAGTAGTTATACAGGGTGATTCGGATCAACCGCCCGTCCTTGCACAATCGGATTCCTTACAAAAAATGAAAATTAAATTTCCTTAACGAAAACTTCCAGGCTATCATAGTTTTCCAGATAGAGCAGGTTTAAGTTGGCCTATCGTAGAGCTCGTACCCCATACAGTCAGTGCCGTGCCGGTACTTTGGTGCCCGTACTTTGTTGGTTCGGCGTTTCTACTCGTGGCTAGGTTTACCGGGCTGACATTTTTACATCGCAGGTTGACCGGACCGTCGTTTTTGGGGTGCAGGTCGATCGAACCCTTGTTTTCTACATCCAGGTCTACCGGACCGTCGTTTTCGACGTGCAGTTCAACCGGACCGTCGTTTTCGACATCACGATCACTCGGGCCGACATTTTTTAAGTGCAGGTCGACCGGACTGCTGTTTTTGACGTCCAGGTCAACCGGGCCGTCGTTTTTGACGTGCAGGTCGACCAAACCCTTGTTTTCTACGTCCAGGTCTACCGGACCGTCGTTTTCGACGTGCAGACCAATCGGACCGTCGTTTTCGACATCACGATCAACCGGGCCGACGTTTTTTAAGTAAAACAACAGCCTGGTCGACCTTGACTTAAAAAACGTCGGCCCGGTTGATCGTGATGTCGAAAACGACGGTCCGATTGAACTGCACGTCGAAAACGACGGTCCGGTAGACCTGGACGTAGAAAACAAGGGTTCGATCGACCTGCACGCCAAAAACGACAGTCCGGTCGACCTGGACGTTAAAAACAACAGCCTGGTCGACCTGCACGTCAAAAACGACGGCCCGCTTGACCTGGACGTTAAAAACAGCAGTCCGGTCGACCTGCACTTGAAAAATGTCGGCCCGGTTGATCGTGATGTCGAAAACGACCGTCCGATTGAACTGCACGTCGAAAACGACGGTCCGGTAGACCTGGATGTGGAAAACAAGGGTTCGATCGACCTGCACCCCAAAAACGACGGTCCGGTCAACCTGCGATGTAAAAATGTCAGCCCGGTAAACCTAGCCACGAGTAGAAACGCCGAACCAACAAAGTACGGGCACCAAAGTACCGGCACGGCACTGACTGTATGGGGTGTGAGCTCTACGATAGGCCAACTTAAACCTGCTCTATCTGGGAAACTATGATAGCCTGGAAGTTTTCGTTGAGGAAATTTAATTTTCATTTTTCGTAAGGAATCCGACTGTGCAAGGACGGGCGGTTGATCCGAATCACCCTGTATATAAAGCACCGTACTACAGTCGTACCGGGCACGGGCAGGGCAGTAGAAGAGTCATATTACTTTAATTTGATTTATGGGAATTGTTATACACTATTTTATTTTATTTTATTTTATTTTATTCTATTTTATTTCATTTCATTTTTACATTATTATTAGTATGTGTACCTCTACTCTAGCTCATCCCACATGTATATGAAGGAGTACATATATCCCAGGATAGCTTCAGACAAATTGTACATTGTATGTTGATTAGGGTGGTCCTTAGCAGGGGTGTTTTTGAATTTCTTTGCTCCCAGGGGCTTGAATGCTTCCGAATTGACAAAAAAAAATTCTCTGAAAATTTGAGCTCTCAATATTAACTCTAAGATAGTCCGCAGTCCAACCTAAGTTTCTTATGGAAATAGCATAAGAAAAATTTTCTCCGTTCTTCAGAATTTTATAACTCGGGGACAAATGGATCTATAATAATGAGTAATACATCCTTTTATAGAGAATTTAACGCTCTAGAAAAAAGGGTTTTTTTTATGATTTTTCGTTATGTTTATTGGTTTAAAAGTTATTCGAGCTCGAATTTTAATTTTCATATAATTATTAATATTATCAAGTATATTTATAGAATAAACACTTGTATTAAAAAATATATTACATTCTTATTATAAATTTTTTTCATTTATGGTCAATATTATTGACCATTTGTCCCCGAATTATAAAATTCTAAAGAACGAAAAGAATTTTTCTTATGTTATTTCCATAAGAAACTTGGGTTGGACTGCGGACTATCTTAGAGTTAATATTAAGAGCTCAAATTTTCAGAGAATTTTTTTTTATCAATTTGGAAGCATTCAAGCCCCTGGGAGCGAAGAAATTCAAAAACATCCCTGCTAAGGACCACCCTAATGTTGATATATTTGGTGTTGATCTGTATTCTATTCACTACTGTGTTTACTAACGGTAGCAGGCGTAGGACGGACTAGACGGAACAGCAAAGCAGAAAGGGCAGGACACGGAAAAGGAGAGACAAAGCCAAGAGAGGGAAAGAAAGGGGAACAGAGTACGACGAAGGGAAAGAGGAGAAAGTAGGGTTAAGAATAGGTTAAGTAGGATTAAGACACAGTGGAGATTTGTAACGCCGAAAGGCAAGACAAGAACAATAAACTACATACTACTATAAATAACTACTTACCCATCTTCGAATATGAAGCTCCAAACGTTGAGTGAAGATTTGAATCAAAATTCAAATTTCAACGATACTCCACTAACCACATGATTTGTATAGATAGACGCACTCACAAACACACATTGTAGAACGTGAAAAAAAAGGTGTCCAGATTTAAAAAAAATTATCCAAATGTAGTTAAATTATAATAATAATAATTATAACCCCTTATAAAAATATAGTATTATTTCATTCTATTATATCTGAAAAAGTCCGAAAAAAACAGTTAGCCACTGCGAACCATCAATGAAAATTACCCTACGTACAAATGCAACCTGTTATTACATTCCGAAACCTTCGACAGTACATATTGAATTGATAAAATAAAACTCATAACAATACAACGAATAAAGAATATAACCTTGATTAAAATTGCATTTGTTATAACAATATAATAATATTAATGCGAACAGAATAATTGACGGCTCAAGGGCGGATGTCTTTAGCAGTATTAAGGGCGGCAAATTTTGGATTAAAGTTTTGAATTACAATCATTTCAAAATATTTCATTCCTTATTTTCTGAGATTAGTGAATTTTTAATAGTGATTCGTAATATTAAATTTAATAACTATATTAATTCATTTGAGTTTTTATTTTTACAAGTTTTCTATTTACAAAAGGGACGGCATGCATTCCAAAGTCTGGGGCGCCCCTCATTTGAAATGCACCCTTGAATTTGACGTAGAAATAAATAAAGTAGTGAAGAAATGATGCAAATAAATAGCTTAGTACCACAGAAGACTGCTAGGGTTCGCGGTAATCTTAGCCCAACTACGTCATTATTAGCGCGGACGGTGGCGCTCGTATCGGCCAATAACGATTAGATAGACGATTGACGGTTTGACGATAAGTAGTTTTGACAAAAAAATCTCTAATTGATGAGTTTATGAACACAGTCCGGAAAACAATGGGAAGCCCTGAAAGATATTCTATATTCTATTCCACTTGTAGATATTGCATAGAGCACATCGTATTAATTGAACTTGCAATTATTCAACAGGTGTGAGTTATTCTTGATTTAAATTTCGTTTTGATTAACAGCAAACACAGTCATATTTAATATTTTTCTTATTGTTAATAATAATTTCATTATTATTGATTCACTTTTGTTCGAATTAAACTTTCTGGAAAATCGGCATTGACAGGCTACTCACATTAAGAGGCAATCTCACTATAGTTAACCTCACATCAAACATTAACTTCACAATTGATAATAATTTTTACTTAATTGTAGTGGAATGAAGAAAAAAAAAAACAGTGTCAGGTAATAGCTGTTGCTCGGAGTTGAAGACATCAAACGTAAGTACTTACATTCAAAGAAATAATCTTCCGATAAAAAGTAGCACCCCAGTATATCGGTAGCTTCAAAATCCACTCATTTATTATACTAATTTTAACGTAAGAAATAGATTCGAAAAATGCCAAAAACTAAGAAGCTTAGCTACGCGAAGCGTAGGGAACGCAGAAATGAAGCAAATAGGTTGAAAATTGATAACAGCAGTGACTCGAGGCCTGGCGAGGTCCGTAGCGTAGATTCGGAGCACATTATAGAAATTCAGGATGATAATGTACGCATCGACGTACAAGATATAGTACGTGAAATTCGAGAGAGAATCCGAGCGTGCATCTTAGACATCAAACAAGAATTGGATGACCGATGTATCAACGCATTCTTGAAAGTTCTAACAATGAACTCATCGTTTGAACCCCAGGATCCACTATTCTACCAGGGTATACGTTGGTATCGACAAGTCAACACTGATAAAGATATTCAAATACTTTACGGTGGGAATGTAGGTGTCAATCTAATTGGGCAGTGGACTTGCGTATACTACGACGGATCGGTAGTACACGTGTACGATACATTGCATCGAAGACTATTACCGTTCCAACACGACATATTGAAATGCCTGTACCGGGAATATTCCATCGTATATGAGAATATACAAATTCAACCAGATGGGGTATCATGCGGAGTATTTGCCTGTGCTATTGCAACTACTCTAGCGCAGGGACAAGACCCCATAGCAGTAAATTACGTGTAGACAATCATGGACGCTTAAAGTCTACCCTCACAATGAGACAACATTCGATTAAAGTACTAGATCAAGAAATGCTGATTCCTTTCCCTACAATAGAAATGAGAACGTCACTGAGCAGCACACAGCAGCAATCGAATGTATTATCGATTATAGTGAATCTACAAGAAATTGAACCAAGCATAGCAGCAGAATCAAAAAAGACTTATGCTTCAGTCTGTCGAACAGTACGTAAAAAATCTTCAATTCCTACTGAAGTACCGTCGTCAAACGTTGTCAAAAGGTGCGTGCCGCCGCCCAATATTGATCGAAAGATCAGCAGTCAATCCCTCAAAAGGGATTTAAAAAAAGAATGGTGGGGAAATTATAAAAACACGATCAACAAGAAGAGACGAAATGACTATGCAGCTAAGAGTCACAAAACAGAAACATTCAGTGACAAGGCGGAAGATGCGACGTATGGAGAACGTAATTGTGTAGCACGCACCCCGGCAAAGACAACGTATGACAAACATAGATACGCAGAAAATCCCGAGATTAGTAAAACGCGTGAAAGACACAGATATGCTGAAAACCCACAAATAAAAAGAACTAAGGAAAAACAAAAATATTCTGCAGATCCCGAGATAAAAAAAGCATATGCAAAAGTTAAATATTCTGCAAACTCCAAAATTAAAAAAGCATATGCAAAAGTCAAATATACTGAAAACCCAGAGATTAAAAAAGCATATTCAAAGGTCAAATATGCTGAAAACCCAGAAATTAAAAAAGCATATGCAAAACGCAAATATACTGCGCATCCGGAAACGACAAAAGCAGCCAACAGAATGCATTATTATGCACGTAAAGAAAAATTAGTAAAAAAAAAATACTATTTTAAAGAAGTACAGAAACATAAGCAGACGAGGGAATACAATCACGCTATTAGGATCCGTGGAGGGATACGTCAACAACTTGTCCTCGAAAATCAACCATAAATCAAAAGCACAGTCAAAAATTGAAGCGGAGACAATCGTGAAATGGTGTGTAGAGGGTAGAAAACATCTTGTCCGTAACGTGAATAAAACATTAATTCGCTTGAAAAATAGAATCGCAAAATGTTCGACGCAAGCAGCACAATCGTCAGACATAGAATCGAAGATTGCAGTCTTTTGCGGTCCGTCAAAGCACACCGGCTCTTCAGAAGCCCACTATGCAGACACAGCATATGATGACTTGGATATTCCAGTAGATCCACTGATTACGACCACAGCTGGTAAGATCGTTAATATTTTGCCAATAAGTATAAGTAGGCATGTACGCAAATCATGGACCTGCGCCAAAATGTGTGTCGAACCGAGTTTAGATATTATAAATAGGCTCGAACATTTGTTAAAAGCTATAGACTCGTGGAAACTGACGAATATTCGCAACAACTTGAACCAACTCAACGTATGTAGTGCAAATAAGTCAGCACTGAAAATCGGGCATTCCCAGAGTTGTTACACCGATACCGTCAGTTGTAAATCCAAGCTGCTGCCGCTTCAAGTATTGCAGTCTCATTTTCCGCAAATCAGATATTTCATGAGACAAATCTATGAGCTTATGAAACTCATCGCAAAAATTAATCGTATTGACAACGCGCTACCACGGAGTGATTTGACAACTTTAAAAAATATTTCAGCTAAAACGGCACAAAAAGCTTCAACTTATCAATCACCTACCGAGGGAATAAGTATAAACGAAGATGAACTTATTACAAAACATCCGCTCGCATTTCAGGCACTTACTAAACTTTCAATGGATGTACCACAATTACCGTGCGTGTCGTGTGAAAAATTGTGTTATCGACGAGATGTATGCGACATGACGAAACTCAAAAAACCATTGTCTGGAAAGTATTGGTCAGAGTTACAGAAATACATTAATCACGATAACTACGTCCCTACTGATTTTATTTGCCATTATTGTTTAGAAAAGTTTCGCAACAATGAGCTACCGCCCACTTGCATAATGAATCAGTTGGCTGTGGACGACATGCCAATAGTACTATTAACTCTGAATGGTTATGAAAAAATCTTAATTCAAAGGGCGAAGGCATTTCAAACGGTCCAAAAAATGGGCACGGCAGCAAAAAAAAAATTACCAAACAAATTCAAAATACAAAAAGTGAAGGGTAGAACGTTTCATCTACCATTACCTTTGGAAGAAACATTGAAAAAATCACCCTCACCAACCGATGCAATCAATCTCAACCATGAGCTGTTTGTACTAGTTATGGGCATTCCAAACAAATCAAAAGTAGTTTGGAGCAATTTGGTGGATGTAAAAAAAATTTATGAGGCCTTGGTGTGGCTCAAACAAAACAATCCACTGTATTCGGAAATTGAATTACCTGCGGATCCCGGAATGTTATTAGAACCGCTGATCCAGGATACAGAAGTCCAAGTAGAACCTCAACAGTCAACTTTAGAGGAATATACGGATGCGCCATTAAAATCCAATGAAGAAGAAACAATCAAGAGTAGAGCTATATTGACCCAAATAATGGACACAGATGATTACTACGAGCAATATACCATCTATCCCATCAATGCTGATAGAGAGAATAACACTGCGACAGCTCTCTATCAAATGTTGAAAGTTCACGAAGCACCTCTGAGTACATGGGACAAATATTTGGACGTTATGTGCTTTCCAGATTTATATCCATATGGCATAAATGGTCAACGTCAAGACCGAACTGTTGCTCTGCGAGAATTCGACTTTATTAAATGTAGACTGATGTCAAAACACTCCGTCTTCAGACTGAATCAGCAGTATCTGTTCTTTTTACTGCACGATTCAAACATACCTCAACTGAAGAGCGGTATATTCCACAAATTAAACGTGATCAATCCGAAGGAACAATTGAATGCTGAAAGTTATTTGGAACTGATGTCCAAGGAGAAACTTGAAGGAAACCTGACAACCGTCTTTGCGAGATTACGTAATACTGACCAATACTGGCGTAAACCAAGAAACGATTTAGCGTGTATGGTTCAGAACTATGGTCCGGCTACATGGTTTCTCACCCTAAGTCCAAGTGAGTGGATGTGGGAAGATTTAGCTGCATACATTCGTCAGGTTAACGGACCAAAAATGGCTCACAGGTCGAACAGTGAATTAGTCGCAGCAGACCCTGTATCTGCCTCGAGATATCTGGATAACAAGTTTCACGCAATGCTGAAATTTATATGCTCGACAGATCACCCAATCGGGGAAGTAACCCATTACTTTTGGCGACGAGAATATCAAGGCAGGGGTACACAACATTTCCACCTGTTGATATGAATCAAGGATGCCCCTAGTATCGGGGAATCCTGTATTGATGAAGTGAGTCGATTCATTACCAAATACGTTACCTGCAGGATACCAGATAAACGCGTATCGCCTACTTTACATCGCCGAGTAGACACTCATCAGCGACACACGCATAACGATTACTGTTTACGCAACAAGGAAAATAAAAGAGGTTATTCGAAAGTATGTCGGTTTGGCTTTCCCAGACCTATCACAGATTCGCTAGTGATGAGAGATGTGGCTGTATCTGTCGCAGGTAGAAGACAGTTAAAATCCAAAAGTAGACTGTATGACCTACCGCGATCGGACAAAGAAGCCTTTATCAATGATTATAATACAGTTGTCCTTACTGCTTGGGAAGGAAACATGGACATACAGTTCATTGGTGAAAAATCAACAATATTAATGTGGTATTGCACACGATATACTACTAAGAGTGAAGTTAGTAATACGACAGAAATGTTCGACGACATCAATTCGACCAAGTCGTTGAGTAGTCGACTATGGAGTGTGACGACGCGCGGTTTAAATAATAGAGAGTGCGGCGCTCTGGAAGCTGCTGACACATTGTTGGGAATTCCATTGTATGGAACTGATTCTGACACAACCGTTAAATGGTTGGACATCAATCAAATCAGGAATAGAAAAGTAAAACCGCACAAAGTCGTAACGAAACTAGATCCAGGATCGACAGATATTTTCTATCCATCACTGATTGATGACCACTATCCAAATCGACCCGAAGAGCTTGAGTCGTTACCTTTATATGACTATGCGAAATGGTATGAAATTACGAAAATAAAGCCCGTAAATAATGATGTGGAAATATACGAGCTTGACAATAACTTGTATCTAAAAAAAATGGCGGCGTGGCTATTTAATAAACCATTATAAACATAATGCGAATGTAAATCCAGAGAAATACTTCTACGCATTATTACTTTTATTTAAACCATGGCGAGACATCGAGGAACTGAAAAATAATTATCATTCTTACGCAGAAGCTTTTGAAATGTGCAAAACAGAGCTCACGGAAGCGCTGCGTTATCACGAGCGTTTATCGGATATTCAGCAGGGATTCGATCATGTTAAGGTATTAATCGAAGAAAAAATGGACGATCTCGTCGCTAGAATGAGCCAGCTCAGTCAAGATTGCGATGAGAACAAATATAATCCATTAGGATTTGAACCAATCGAAGCTGACCGAGCTATGCAGGAGTTCAATGATGTTGATGAACAAATTGCCGAAGTTGACGTCAGTGACATGATATCTAAACTTAATAGCGATCAAAAGCGAATATTTAATAACATTACGTCCACTTTAACCACAAACGATAATACGGAAATATTACGATTGTTCGTAAGTGGCGCTGGTGGTACCGGTAAAAGTTTTCTGATAAAAACTAGTAGATCTTGGACAAAGCAAATCCTCGGTAAAACAACTGCTGTCACTGCACCGACAGGCCTCGCAGCTTTTAATATTGACGGACTGACAGTTCACAGACTGTTTCAACTGCCGGTTGAACATGGTGGCACTCCAAAATACAAAGAGCTGTCTGATCAGGTGCTAAAAATCCTGAGAACAGAATTGAAAGACGTTGTATTGTTTATTATAGATGAGGTATCAATGATTTCGAATGTCACATTGACTTACATTCACCTACGTCTGTCTGAAATATTCGACACTAAAAATTCAGCCGAGGGCTGGTTCGGTGGCAAACACATCATAGTACTGGGCGATTTGTTGCAGCTACCACCAGTAAACGAAAATTCAGCGTTTATAAAACTATCCAAAGACAAGGTCCAGAAATATCTGGGCTCAGTGGGAAATATTAATCTGTGGTCCCATCTGTTTTCATACGATGAACTGTTGACAAACGTACGACGAGAAAACGACTTGAAATATCAACGGATACTATCTAGAGTTCGTTTTGGAATGTTAACATCTGATGACCAACAGATTCTAGTAGTGTACATATGAGAGTTCTGGATCCAGCCTTCTTTACCGGCCATCAGGCAGTAGGTAAGTTACCGACCGCGCCGATAAGTTATCGACGATCGGATGGTAACGATTACCGATCTTTGTGACCGATAGTCTGATGGTAACGATTTTGGATTGCCGATCTTATGTTACCGACAATCGAATGGTTGCGATTTTCCGCCATGCGATGGCGCCACTACCGATCCGTTTCTTGGATCATGGTAACGATGGCCGATCTTTGGGTTACCGATAGTCTGATGGTACTGATGTTGAATCATGGTAACGTGAATCATGGATTGGCGATGTTCCGTTACCGGCAATCGAATGGTTGCAATTTGCAACTGGGCGATGGCGCCACTTTCGTTATCGGTAGTCCGACGGTAACGATTCTGAATCAAAGATTGCCGATCTTCTGTTACCGACAATCGGATGGCTGCAATTTTTTCCGTTTCGCGATTGCAATTTTCCACCGTGTGATGGCACCACTTTCGTTATCGGTAATCCGACGGTAACGATTCTGAATCAAAGATTGCCGATCTTCTGTTACCGACAATCGGATGGCTGCAATTTTTTTTTTCGTCTCGCGGTGGCGCCGCTACCGATTCGCCTTCGCATCATGGTAACGATTACCGATCTACCGACAATCGATCCATGATGGCCGCTCTGAAATATCTAATTCCTAGCTTACATATATATGCGAATTATACCAGCTGAAATGCTCAAAGAGTGGCAGGGTATGTTATATGCAAGCAGTGACGTGGATCATCCGATAATATATGTTTTTTATTTGGTATTTCTTAAGTCTAACCTATTCTAAAGTGACAATTTTCTTATATTCGCAATAAGAAAATATGGGTTTTCCGCATTCGTTCACACGGTCCTGCTTGCACAGCTGCATGCATACCGATCCCACGCAATAAATCAGCAGCTCAGTCAATTTTCGGCTTTGCCTGAGACCACACACGGAGCTGTTAATATGGAGCTAATATTGGATGTACAAGGGTTTGGGCGATTCAGTGATAAATTTGTGATAAAAGAGCTGGCTGCAATAAGCATTCGCGCGCATGAGGAATATAGACAGGGTATTACACGCATCCTCTTCAAAGCACCATGCTCCTGGGTGACTCTCTCAAGCGAGTACAGAAATCTTAATTCGTGGTTGACACGGCATCATCATGGAATACCCTGGATTGCTGGAGAGACGCCGTATAGAGATGCGGAGAAAACTGTGAGAGAGGTTATGCATGATGCGCGTTGCATTTATGTGAAGGGATTGGAGAAGAAACGTTGGATTGAAAAAATCCTCAATGACGACTCAAAAGCGGTGATTGATTTGGATGAGCTGGGGTGTCCGAATTTTCGAATACTACGATTGGAATCGCATGTATTTCATCGGCATGGAGACTGTCATGGCGATGTACCGAGAGGCTACCATTGCGCCTTCGAGAACGTTCAACGGTTGAAAAACTGGTATTTGGAGGAGGGCCATAAAAAACCCTCCCCACATGTCTCGAGGGCGGGGGATGATGGCTTAAAAGTCCAGAGCTCGCAGGGAGCCGCATTCGTACGTCTAGAATTCTCGCCATCAACGCATCTTCCACGTATATTCGAACCCGCAAACTCTCTCGAGCAAGGTAAGAATCCTATTACATGATAATCATATTCAATTATAATATATATAAAAACTAAGTCCGTAATATTCACCTCCCTGCAGATGGACTTCAGCAGCCTGAACAGCACTAGCCGTATGGACAATGATATGCAGATGAAAAAGATGTCGGAGCTTGAGATTGGACAAAAGTACGACATCACAAAACTGAGGCTTGTGAAAACGAAATTTGGTTGCAGAATCATCGCTACGATTGCCAACGAATATATCGTGTTCCTGCCTGCGAGAGTTGGAAAGGCTCTAGAGAATGATTCTACTCAGCTGGATCAGTTGAACAACGAGGCGGATCAAGAACGCTTGCAGATACTCTATCTTGGAGGCTCATACAATAAATTTGAATTCTGTAGCAAAATCTAAACACACACACACACACACACACACACACACACACACACATGTATATATATGTAATGGGAATAGGTTAGGGTTGAATAAATAACAATGAATTTGCAATTACATTTATTTATTTATTTATTGTTCCTTCAGTTATTTAGAATAAGCTTAATCCATAGTTCTCAAGCATGATGAATCCTCAAAATGTAGCTAATTTTTTGACGGTGCCACTGATTGGATTGTATTCAACAATGCGATCATGTATAATCATACAGTAGGCTGAAGTATTTGCCGGAAATGCGAGACTAGTTTCAAATTCTAAACGAATATCCACCAGACCACTCTTTAACGACTCATTTTGCTTGGAACAGTCTATCGTAATGAGCGGAGCTCTGTTCAAAAAATCATTTTTCGACAAAAGAGGCTCGGATTCTTTATCATAGTATGAAATTTGAAAGTTGGTGTACATATTGTAGAGAATAGCGTATTGATTACGAGCAATATCAAGATTCAAATTTCCATAGGGATAGCATTGCGAGTTTAGAAAAAGTTTTACATCTCTAATCATACAATGATCGAATTGACTGGCATTTTTCTTCGGATCGTTTCGTCTTGCGGTTTGGAATCCTAGTATGACGTGTCTTGGCTTCTCTAGTTGTGTAGATGTCTTGACAACCCATACATGTCTCGTTGTTGCAGGCAGCATCGGGTACTCGTACATTTCCCACGAGCGGAAACTCATAGATACAGCCGGATCTTTGGCTATATAATTGAGCATTTTGATCTTTGCAGGATCCGACAGTCTGATGTATGGTGATAACCATTCAATTTTTTCGAGCGAAATTTTGATTCCCTCCACGGTGGTTTGATAAATGGCGCTCATATCATTGTTCGATCGGGTCAAAATCAGCTCATGCTTTGCATTGACGATTATTCGATTATAATCCTCGGCAAATCCGAGTAGAAAATTCAGTGGTATAACAACATCAAAGTACCCATCGGCGTTGGTTAGCTTATTATTATCCTCCAACCAGCCGGTGTTCTCCAAGAGATATCGTTGTCCTGGGGTGAGTGATAAGTACCCCTTCATAATACTCGTGATGCCGACATTCTTATTCTGGTCAATCTCATGACCATTCAGCTCGTAACGCATCTCGCTAAACATGTGACACACAGCCATATTGACCAATTCAGTGCTTTCACCAACTAGGCTGCCGTCTGATTTTGTAATCCGGCCGTAGATGTGGAGCGAACTTTTGCTGGGTAATACACACGCATCTTGATTCTGCACAGCTATGCGGATCTCATCGTTATTTTTGAATGTAGACGCGGCATACGGTTGATGCGCATGTATTTCACAGTGGGCAATCGACTCGTCGAAGGTCACAGGTGTTTGGATTTTTATCATTCTCGTGCCGGGCATATGCAGATATAGCAACGAATTCTTATTTTCCACCACAACGAAGTCGAAGTCCTAGGCTCTGGAGAAACTGAGCGTTCTGATGTGTCATCCGAATCGGAGCTGCACGATGACTGATGATGTTTGGGCATGTTATCGAGCTTTTATAACTACTACCAGATTTTCTTGCCCCCTCAAACACAATTCCCATATTATCTCAAAGATTTCACGTGTAATCGTATAGTTACAGTTTCACCACGAAAATTGATCAATTTCCCGTCCTGATCGACTATTTTCAACTGTATATCATGTATTGACCGTACGGTGATTGGATGGTAAATGACATTTGTCGGCACTTCCACGATCTTATATCCGGGTGGTACGGTTGGGAAAAATTGATGAATCGTATGTACTTGATGCTCGTTGATATATGCACCCGTGGTAATATTGCACTCAACCCGCAAAGCGTTGACTTTGAGTATGCGAACGGGTAACTTGGATTTGTGGGTAATACCACCTTGGAGAACATCGGGGGTGAAACCGAGCAAATGACCAATGGAATCTTTTGGGTGAAAGTCTATCTGTTGATTGCATCTGATTTCGCTGAGTAGCTCATTGTTATTAGCTTTTAGACTCAATTCTATATCATCAGGTAATGCTCTTCTCAAATAATTTGCGATATCTTCAATTTCATAGCTCCCAGTGGGTATGGTAATTATTGTGTCGGGCGATGCATAAAACTTATTACACCCCTCATCTATATTGGGTATTGCGTTGAATCTCAAGAGCTCTATCAGTCCGAGAACATACGTCTTTGTCGGTGATAGCTCGATAGGGGGAAAATATTGAGTCCTCAAGACCGACGATTCCCCGGAGAGTGTCAACGTGAACGAATCAGCCATGACTAATACCACATCAACAATACGCATACATTTTATAGTTGTCCATTGAGAAACTTGAGGCACAAGTGACCGCAAATTACTGTGTTATATTCTTGATATCTCTTATGATTATATTTTACGCTACCAACACCGAGATATTTCATGAGATCTCTAGGCGGTTGTAAATCACCAAAACTGTCGAAATACATCGCATCGTTGCCGTTTTTTGAGTATGCAACCCAATGCGTCCCTGGACCGTCTTTATCATCAAGATTTATGATTGCAGACTCACGCTTTCCAGGCCCTGAGCAGGGTAAATCATTTCGCATATAAACACCACGAAAATGTGGAATTTTCATAGCTCTTGCATAGTGGAGCAAATCGACATCTGTGAGAGCTCGGCGTGGTAGCTTTGTTAGTTTTTTGCTGGCTTCAAATACAACCCCATACCCTTCTTATACGGTTTCAGGTATAAGCCCTTTCCCAAAGCAATCGCCTCCATTGTTGCGTTGTGTCGCTTGGATTCTTGTAACTGATGCTTGTTTGAATTAGCTTCATTGACAACCTTCGCTATGCCCGCAGCACCGCCCGCTAAAGCACCTGTAGCGCTAAGGGCCGCGAATATTGGAATAAGAAACGGTAATAAACCGCCAGTTTTTTTGGGGACGGGTAAAATACGAGGCACATGCACTTTTCCATTCGACATGGCCGAACGGGCACCAGCTAGAGCGGACTCAATAGCTTTGGAACCAGGCTTCATGGATTTCTTTGCCGCCTGTATAATAAATTTCAATGTTCTTTTCTTGTTCTTGAGCGATGCCTGTGTCTTGACCCTCTTCATACCCATACCCAGTTTGGATTTTGCTTTCATGGTGTTGGTGACCGCCCAGGCGACAGCTTTTTCGGCTGCACTTGCGTCTTTAGCCAAAACCCGATTCCAAGCCCTCTCGGCAAGCACTTTATCAGCCTTATGACGTTCCGCGATATTATCGTGATTCTTGGAGTATGCGATATCGTGCTGTTTGCATGCAGCGTCCAGAGCATTGATGCCTCGATCACCACGAGCTAACCTCTTTGCCAATTTCGTGCCAGGTCCGCAGTACTGATAACCAGGAACATGTAATTCGACGGGGAGATTGTTGATGATTTTATTTAATAATCCACAACCGCGCCTTTGTCTACGTGTGTGTCCAACCATGGTCGACCATGAACTAACACGAATTCTATAAAAGCACGTATTTTATGCATGAATATATTAGTTTGCATTGCGACGTTTGCCAAGCATCATGAAATTTCTGGATCAAACAATTAAACTACCCATTGCCAATTTCGATAAATTGGTCGAGCGAAAAAAGAAGAAGGGGAAGCGACACGGGGCCCTACTACCAAATAGTGTAAGGGCTGTCTTTTGCGGGCCTTCGAATTGCGGTAAAACTAATGCTCTTCTCACACTACTCACCCACGCTAATGGCCTTCGATTTGAGAATGTGTACGTCTATTCAAAATCCCTCAATCAGCCCAAGTATGAGTTCTTGAAGAGGTTGTTGGAACCGGTCGAGGGGATGGGTTATTTTCCGTTTGATGAGCACAAGGAGGTTGTAGAGCCGAAAGATGCGCACCCCAACTCGATTATGATTTTCGATGACGTGGCCTGTGAGAAGCAGGATAATATCAGAGCCTATTTTTGCATGGGGCGGCACAGAGATGTCGATAGTTTCTATCTTTGTCAAACATATGCTCGAATACCGAAACATTTGGTGCGTGATAATGCAAACCTGCTGGTTCTTTTTCGTCAAGATGAGATGAATTTGAAACACATCTACGCTGATCACGTGAACACCGATATGACCTATCAACAATTCAAAGATTTGTGCTTAGCATGTTGGAATGACGGTAGATATAGTTTTGTAACCATCGACAAAGACAGCGAGATTAGCGCTGGACGATATAGGAGAGGTTTCGACTGCCTTATAAGTCTGAATCATCAATAAACCGCATACAGTCACAGCACATCGATCAAACTGGCAGCATGGAGAGCTCCAAGAAACGTAAGCAAAACGATGTGCTGCGAGAAATAGCAAAAACTAGCGACATCATTCGACGTAAACACAAAATGATCAAAATGGGGAAAGACACAAGTGAGCAGGCTATTAGTGAAATCTTCAAACCTCTGGTCACACCACTGCACAAGTTGGTAGATTCATCGAAGCAGCAGCAGCGGCTACTAATAAAGCGAGAAGTGAAAACGGAGCCGGGGGGTTCGGTTAAGACAGAGAAAACGGAAGATTTTGTAAAAACGGAAGATTATGAGAATGCTTCTGATGATGATGATGAAGATAATGATGATGATGATGATGATGATGATGATGATGATAATGATGCATATAGAAGTGCGGTTGAGGGGAGCCTGGCAGCTAACGTTGCTATTGGAGACAATGTTACAGCCATCGCCGCTGTCGGTGATACAGATGATGCCCATGATGATGACGATGATAACAACCAGGATGGTGCGTTTGCAGCCGCTTCTACAAGCACACCGGTGTCGAGAAAAGTGGTCAAGACGGCGCGCTATTTGAGCATGTTTACCTCATCCAAAGAGCGCAAGAACTTGGACACGAAATATGGTGTTCGAAAGCTAGTCGGTGGAATGAAGATCGGCGATTCGGATATCGTATTTGGCGAAAATCAGATATATGTGGGCGATAAGAGCTATGAGAACACGCCAGGATTGCTTGAATTGCTATTCAAAAAGTTTCCCGATCCCTCGATTGTAAATAAAAGCGACAAATTGAATTATATCAAAATCGTGAAGAAAACGAATGCATATCGGAAATATTACAAAGCCGAAAAAAGTCCCCATCATGATCGGGAAAAAAGTTCGAAGTATAGAGATTTCATTGGCCCATACATCGACCCGCCGGCGGAAAAACCCCGAGAAAGATCCGGTAGAGGTTTATTACCCACCCATAAAATTGCGCAGGGGCAAAGCATGGATTATGTTTATTGGGATGATCCTAATGAGCTCGTTGATCGTCTTCGACTACTCATGGCATCCCAAGCAGCCGGCAATACTAGCCATACCAATGAAATATCCTCCATTATTGAGGAGCTACGCGAGGCGGGAATCATTTATTAGCATGAGATTAATCATAGAATGTTCATTCGGTCATGGATCGTTGAACCATGAGCATAGACATATTTGGACGACAGCTGACGAGCAACGGCATTGAAAAAGGTGTAATTCGTGGCCTTCCGGGTGCTGGATTCAAATTCACCGTCGATAAGCAGTACGATCTAGACGGCAAACGATTATGTAATATAGCCGATCCACAGGAACCTAACGACGCCGTTTCTCTGAAAAGTTTCGAAGATATTACATGGCGAGCCTTGGGTGTCCTCGAGCATTCTATGGAAAAAACATTTGCAAACTCCACGCTACAAGCACTTCGCGAGTTTGAATCTCAACTTACCGCACGACTAGATCGAGAGCATACCAACAATTTCGATGGAAATCGACACATTCAGGCTCTTATGACAGAAGAGATTGACGCGCTAACGGTGAAGAAGGAAACTCTGGAAATTCGGCTGGCTGCCGTAGGATCTGATCTTGAAGTGTTCAGTCATAACGGACTACTTCGAGGAATTCGCTTCGAATCGAGCTAGATCATTCAACAATGAGCATAGACATATTCGGCCGTCGGTTCGCTAGCAGAAAAATCAAAAGTGTGTGTAGTCGCGGACCTCCCGGTGTTGGGTTTAAAACCACCATCGATAACCAGTACGACATAGACAATAAACGATTGTGTAATATCGCGCATCCACAGGAACCAACCGATGCCGTTTCTCTGCAAAGTCTTGAGGATATTACACAGCAATCATATATTGCTCTTGAACGATCCATAAAAGAGACATTCGAGCAATCCATGCAGCAGGCTCTCGAAGCTGTTAAATCTAAACTTAATACCCGCATGGATCGGGAGCACAGCGAAAGTTTTGAAGAAGATCAACGTATTTGGATCCAGGCAAAAGAAAGGATTGAAGCGCTGAAGGGTGATTGTGAATCGCTGGATAAGCGGTTGGAGATAGTGGAGAATAACGTTGAAAAGCTCAGCCAACACTACATCCGGGGAATTCCCATTCCGACCAACTCGTTGAACAGCAAACAGAATAAATACACTAAACATTAGGAAGGATGAAGGCGGTAATAGCGAGTGAACTTCATAGACCCGCTCGACGTAATTATCCCCGACGCTATGTCGATATTCGTGGTTTGGATGAGACCTGGCAGGCTGATCTTGTCGATATGACCGCATATTCATCCGTCAACAAGGGCTCAAAATTTTTGCTCACAGTGATTGCTATATTTTCAAAATTTTCGTGGGCCGTACCGATCAAGAGTAAAAATGCCAAAGACGTGACAGCGGCAATGAAATCTGTGCTAACTCTAGGCCGCATACCGAAACATCTACACGTTGATCAGGGCAAGGAATTTTACAACAAAGAATTTAACACTCTTATGAAGCATAATGGGATCAACATGTACTCGACATTCAGCAACTTGAAGGCATCGATATGCGAACGCTTCAATCGAACACTGAAGAATAAAATGTGGAAGCAATTTACTCTTCAAGGCTCTCATATATGGATTAACATTCTACCAGATTTGATCGCATCGTATAATACCACCAAACACCGTACGATTGAAATGAAGCCGAAAGATGTAACTATAGCTAATGAAAAACAGATATATCGACGTGTGTATAAGCCGCGTCAAATCAAAAGAAGCGAACGAAAACGCAAATTTAAGGTTGGCGATAAAGTTCGCATTAGCAAATATAAAAATGTGTTCGAAAAGGGGTATACGCCGAATTGGACAACGGAAATATTTACAGTTGATGCCGTAAAAAATACCAACCCTCCAACATACAAACTCATCGACTACCTGAACCAACCCATCGAGGATGGTTTTTACGAGGAGGAGCTCAGCAGGGTGCAATATCCCGAAGGCTATCTTGTAGAAAAGGTCTTGCGGAGGCGTGGTGATCGACTCTATGTAAAATGGTTGGGATTCGGCAGTTCACATGATAGTTGGATAAATAAATCGGATGTGTAATATAATTTTATGAATAAATTTATTATCAACATATTTACATTTGTTCCTCAACCCTCCTCAATCTTAATGCTAGTTTGCGTGATCATCGAGGGAAAGAAATATTTCCCACATTTTTCTCACATTTCCACACATCATCGCACATTTTCTCACATTTTCTCACATTTTCTCACATTTTCTCACATTTTCTCACATTTTCTCACATTTTCTCACATTTTCTCACATTTTCTCACATTTTCTCACATTGACATGTAAAGTAGATGGGAATTTATTTTATTCTGTTTTAGAAAATGTGAGAAAATGTGAGAAAATGTGAGAAAATGTGAGAAAATGTGAGAAAATGTGAGAAAATGTGAGAAAATGTGAGAAAACTCTCTTCAAATATTTGAAGACATTTACTAGTTTGCGGAATCTTGATAACCCCAGGGTAAAGTATCGGTTTTACCGGGTATCAATTTCCGCTTATCATCACACCAGCTTAGAGCTAACTTATTCTGTACAATAGTGCTAACCGCATGTCGACTACTTCTTATCATACACTGTTTCTCAACTAAATTTTGATGACCAATAAGACATCGCTTGTAGTCATCAAACGTGATAGATTTTAATGTGGAACTCTTCACACCCTTTGCGCGTTTCTTATCGGTATCGCCACGAGTTCTAAACGTGTAGAGTTTTGCACGCAGACCGATAAATTCAGTCATGATTTTCCCATTATTCTCATCCTTCATCAGACCAAGACGTTTTTTATTCATTAGTGGAATACCATGGACATTATCTGGTGGATAGTCCGATGTATCGAACATGGTAACGACATCCCGTCTAATGATTTCATAGATGTTTGGTACGGTAAATTTATATATCAGACTATCTGTATCGGTATACATTAATTTTGCCTCACTACTTGAAAAATTATTTTTTACATAATCATAGTGGAAGTTGTATAAGAAGATTTTCGAAAGATCGAGAATCGCTGCGCCGATGTATATTGGCTTATTGAAATATACCTTGGTGCGATTTAGCTCAATAATCACCATATCTTCATCAAATATGGTGCAGCTATGAAATGTGGGTCTTGGAATGAGAGCACGCGCACCACCCCTACCATCCCATTTTGTGATTAGTTTTACGGTCTTATGGTTACGCACATTCTCCATGGTCTTGCCAAATACAGCATTATTCATAAGCTTGTAGAAATTTTTTTCAAACTCATTTTTTGACTGCTTTCGCATATTTGTATTAAGGTCGATGTATGATTTTAACCATGGTGATTGTGCGAACCTTAAAATCCTATGCACTTTCACGAGCTTCAAACCGAATTTAATGCATTGTTTCAAATTACGATAGTGCAGAACATACTTATCCTTGGGTAGAAGCGTTGTCGCGAGTTTTCGAATTTTACTACCTAGCGGTATGAAATGCTCGGGACAGAGAGGTAAGTCCGCATGCTGTTTATGCAGCTCTACGGGGTAATCTAAATCTACCTCTAGAATATAACCGGTTGATGAATTATCCGGATGGGACAATACATCAATGGCATCATTTTCCCACTCGAATGCTCCACTCGGCAAATGCTCACTCATAGCTGCACCATAGAGATTGTTTACATCGAAATACATTAAATATGATTCCACCTTGCAGGAATCAAAATCTTCACCCATAAATCTATTATTCGCTCTGGCATAACGATTTGAGCACTGTGCCACACCACCCCTTATGCCTTTTTCGATGAATAATATCATTTCCGGATCGTCTAAAAGTTGAAGATTAATTTTCGTTTGCTCTAACATAGCATCAAAAGCAAGCCCCGCTGCGGTGTAATAATGCATAGGATCCAAGTTATACGTTTTGAAGCAGCTATCACGGAAATTTTGAAATATATCGGCCAATAAAAGCACATCGGTTTTCAGGTATAAATCGGAATATTCACCCAGAGTTTCCAGCTCAAACTTGGCCCAAACATTTTTCGCATGTTCATAATCCTCATTGGAAATATGGGAATCGTTAAGTCTCGAATAAAAATATTTTTCAATGGGTAATTCCGGCTCATCGAGTTTTTCCCAAGAATCGATGTATTCGTAGGGGAATACACCTTTGCGAATCATCAAATCGAATTTTCCCTGATCACTGTAAAAATTTCGAGTTATTTTTTTATCCGCATCGCGCACGTATGATGCTAATTTGTCAATGCTGCTGGCCATAAATCGAATCGAATCTATGAATCTCAAGCTCATCATAGTCCCATCAACCCTCTTGGTGAATGATATATACTTTTCCTTATTAATGGGCAATAGTGTGATTTTACCCGAAAAATTTGAAGCTAAAGATTTAATTATGAAATGCGAATCATAGCCCGACAAATTGTGAAACACCACCGGAATCGTGTGTCTCTCTCTGAAATTCAAGTTACACCGATTACGGGCGGCACCGCGATATTTACCCGTGAAATGGCAGTGATCATGACATCTTTTTTCTTTGGGTAAAAATCGCTTCTCACAGATGTGACAATTTTTCGCGCGCATATGATGATCGCGTTGTGCCTGATTCAGAGATTCCATTGGAATTATATTTTTTATGCGTGACTCTACTCTAATGGATAATTCGCGAAGCTGTCCGATAAACCATTCAACACAATCGGGTCCGCGTTTATTCTCATATCCCGATAATGTTCCGTCATATGAGCAATGTACATAATAGGCGACACTGTGTGGGATATGCTCTTGAGATTCATTTGCGGTTGGTTTCAATATACACTCGAGATCGGCATAAACAACGAATGGCACAGTTCCCTTATTCTGAAAATTTGAAAATTCCAAATCTTTTTTCTCTGGAAATTCCATTCGGATTCTATTCATTCGCATGCAATCTTGCCTGTGACTTTCATACGCACCGTGCACGCTAAAGTGACACAGGCATCTATCGCACAAAAATTGTTCACCGTTATGGCTTGATAATTGTTTGCTAATCAAACGCGAAAGATTCTTAATCCAAGCAAAGTGAAATCGTGGTTTGAAATTATTTAAATCATCATCATCATCATCTTCTATTCCGCTCTTACTCTCTATCATGAGTAGGTGGATTGTGTTGCTCTTAGTTATATTCTTACTCAAATAAAGCGGGGTAATTACACTATTTTTGGACTTTTTCTCGCTCTGAAAATTTTCCGGTTCGATTCCATATACGTTAATGCTCAAATTGTTCAATTTTTCGAATTTCTGTACACTATGCTGGGTCGCTGGGAATTTAATACCTGTACAATTTAGCTCTGATATATACCGTCGATAGCTGTGTGGTCTGGTTGCGTTAACGTCTGCGGGGTGGAGAGCTGCGACAACGGACCACAGCAAACACCGATCATCATCATTCTGCACGTTGACCACCGCCTTTTTTTGCCGAATATCCTCAGGTAGCACTGTATATGTTGAGAGTCCACCGCGAAGAGGCTCGTATCGGTTTATGCCAACCACTGCATTTATGATCTCAATCATACTCCAACCAGAATCTCGTTGTTCGAAATCCTCCACCATGGTCAGCAGAGGATTTGTTACGTTATCGCTGAACCAGGTCTCCAGGTTCGTTGATGGAAGAATCGTAGCGTTGCGTGTATTGAAGTTCTTCACTTCCAAGCTGATCTGATCGTTTTTCACGTTCTCAAATTTACACGAAACCCCCACATTCACCTTAATACATCCCTGTTCACGTAGCACATTTTTCAAGCGTTGCATCGTTACCACCTCAGCGTCAGCCAAAAATCTCGCCAAATCCTTATGTCGAAGATTTGTCACGGCTCCAGTGTGTATACGGCACTTGAAGGCACTTTCCATATCATCCCATCGAACGCGATTCTGAATATCATCGCCAATATTACCTCCAACAATAGTCGCGTGGTGTCGTTCAAATTTCACCACCCACGATTGGAGGAGTGATACTATATGTTGTAGTCGCTGTTTTTCACTCACACTTGGGTTTGATTGCATCAAAATGTTGTTCAAGAATCGAACATTTTCAAGTGCGATATCACGCCAGCGAATAAAAATATCTTCACTTGCATTTCCTGGGGGGAGTGTACACAATAACTTGTATGCATCTTCCATCATCTCGACAAGATTCATATACCTGACGTTGTCCATTTTTTTCCAATGAGTTTACAGCTCCGCATTCAAACCCACACCTTGCAAATGTTCACACCCACCATGAGCTTTGGGGTTTTATATGCAGACGCCCTTCACCCCACCACCATTCAAAATACCATGAAAATTCAAGCGTTTCCAACCATAGTCCGGGTGGGGTTTTGTACCTGGGGTTTGCACCTTTTCGTGAAAAATATTATTCGAGTTTACCATTGGCCAACCCCTACCAATATTGGGGTGTATTTCAGATTTCTAGTTGGGTATAAAGCGGGGTTTGCACCGAGTTTTAGACATTCCGCAAACAACTGAGAGAAGCAGTCAAACTAGTAAACCAAGTGTCAAGATGAATAATCAAATTGTAAACCCCGCCGATGTGTTTGATGCCGAGTTTTGGGATGAGCGTCTGCATAGCGACGATGAGGGTGATAATGGCTATGAAACCTGGTATGCGAGTTCGAGTGACGACGAGGATCACATACCTCGGTATATAGAGGTGTATTACGACGATGGTGAGCCCATGTGGATAAGGGTGAGAAAACCACCGGAGTTGGACGAGGACGTGGGAAATGTTGAGAACTGGGACGAGGAGGAGGAAAAGAAGGATGATGACGATGAGGAGAATCGAGGCGACGCGGAGGAGGAGAAGAAAGATAACGTGGAGGAAAACAATGATGACGAGGATGGGGAGAAGGATGACGATGAGGAGCGGGTGGAGGAGGAGAAGAGGGAGAACAAGGAGAATAATAAAAAGGATGGAGAGTAGGAGGAGAAGGTGGTGGTGGAATGCCGAGGTGACACCTCAACTCATTATTCGGTAAGTTAATATCATTTTTCATCACATAACGATTGGTTATTGCAACACCTGTATGTTTCAGATATGTGTGAACCTCGGTGCATGATCGCCACCTCTTTGTAAATATATAGCTTAAGTTAGTTTTTAAGAAATTTTTGTAAATATATAGCTTAAGTTAGTTTTAAGAAAAAATTTTTTTACTTTAGAATATGTTAGACTTAAGAAATATAGTTGAGGCTAGTTTTAAGAAAATTGTCACTTTAGAATAGGTTAGACTTAAGAAATACCAAATAAAAAACATATATTATCGGATGATCCGCGTCACTGCTTGCATATAACATACCCTGCCACTCTTTGAGCATTTCAGCTGGTATAATTCGCATATATATGTAAGCTAGGAATTAGATATTTCAGAGCGGCCATCATGGATCGATTGTCGGTAGATCGGTAATCGTTACCATGATGCGAAGGCGAATCGGTAGTGGCGCCACCGCGAGACGAAAAAAAAAAATTGCAGCCATCCGATTGTCGGTAACAGAAGATCGGCAATCTTTGATTCAGAATCGTTACCGTCGGACTACCGATAACGAAAGTGGTGCCATCACACGGTGGAAAATTGCAATCGCGAAACGGAAAAAATTGCAGCCATCCGATTGTCGGTAACAGAAGATCGGCAATCTTTGATTCAGAATCGTTACCGTCGGACTACCGATAACGAAAGTGGCGCCATCGCCCAGTTGCAAATTGCAACCATTCGATTGCCGGTAACGGAACATCGCCAATCCATGATTCACGTTACCATGATTCAACATCAGTACCATCAGACTATCGGTAACCCAAAGATCGGCCATCGTTACCATGATCCAAGAAACGGATCGGTAGTGGCGCCATCGCATGGCGGAAAATCGCAACCATTCGATTGTCGGTAACATAAGATCGGCAATCCAAAATCGTTACCATCAGACTATCGGTAACAAAGATCGGTAATCGTTACCATCCGATCGTCGATAACTTATCGGCGCGGTCGGTAACTTACCTACTGCCTGATGGCCGGTAAAGAAGGCTGGATCCAGAACTCTCATATGTACACTACTGATTCTCCAATCTAGGAAAATTGAGCTTGTCGGTAAGTCAATAAATGACAGACTTGGAGAGCTATGCAACTTCATTAATAAATTATCACTGGATACAGTGTGCTTATTTTCGACTCGAAATCAGTGTAACATTCTGAATCTAGCAATGCTAGCCAAAATTCCGGGCAACGAAATTGAGCTGAATGCCGAGGACAGTGTGGATTGCGTCCCATATTTGAAGAAAAAAATATCAAAACTTTTAGGTAAAGAAAACGAAGACAGCTCTCGCACAGCCGGACTGGCAAAAACTATAATAATCAAGATTGGGGCAAAAATTATGATAAGACGAAATATTGATGTGTCCTTAGGTCTTGTCAATGGTACCATAGGCCAGGTGAGTTCGATTACTCGAACTCTCGACACACGTGAAGTGGAGTCATTAACGATTTCTTTGGCATCGGGAACCGAACATACTATCGAAAAGATATCAACGAAATTTGAAATAATGAATGGTGCCTTTATATTTAGAAAACAATTCCCCGTGTCTTTCAGTTATGGCATCACAATACACAAAATTCAAGGATTAACTTTAAATAGCGTTGTTATGGATATTGGTAATAGCTTGTTTACGTCTGGACAAGCCTACGTAGCTTTATCGAGAGTCAGATCGCTCGAAGGCTTACGTTTGATCAACTTAGATCCATACTCATTCAAAGTACAGGAATCAGCACTGATAGAGTACAATCGGCTCAGGAGTCTATACAGGCCAGAATTAGCTGAAATCAATATTTCACATGTTAGAAATCCGAAAGTCAGGGACACTGTATGGTCGATTCCTTTGCACATATGCGATGAACAGATCGACGAACATAATACTGCGTTGGGTGATTCCTTGCCAGCCGTCATTGGCTTGGAAAATATAGATGTTGTTTCTTGTTATGCCAATGCTTCTCTCCAGGCTATTTTCCACTGTCCATCCATTTTCCATAAATTGATTAAAATGAGTAACAACAACCCTTTGGAGACACTGGCCTATTCATACGTTAAGGATAAGACAAGATTAAATTCATTAGCTGTCCGAGAATTCGCAGACGAACGTTTCAAAGAAAAGATACAACAAGATGCAGCGGAATTTATAATGGCCCTATGTCAACAATCAGACATTACGCGTAATGCAATTGAACACGCATTGATTATAAATATTCGATGCAATGATTGCGGACTCAGCTCCGAGAACACGCAACCGAATGAAATATTAGCAATACCTGTTACATTCGCACCAGGTATAAAGTGTCCCAAGAATCTTCAAGATCTAAGCAACACCTCTTTGTCACGATGGACAAGAATTGATGGTACGTGCGAAAATTGTCAAAAGCATAGTAAACTTCAAAAAACCGTAATTGCTTCGGTTAAAGATATTATTATTCTGCAATTGATGCTGTTTACGTATAAAGATGCACATTCAACCAAGATAACTAATTTCAGAATAAACGCTGTACCAACCACTAAAATGACACTCGATGGTAAAGAATTTAAAGTTCATAGCACAATATTTCATCATGGTCAAAATCTGGATACCGGCCATTATAGCACGATGTTAGAAGACAAAAATAATAATTGGTTGAGTGTTAGCGATATAACTGTGCGTAAGATGATCTGGCCACGAGGAGCCAAGGATGCATACATATTTGTATTAAAGAGGATATAATACCGCAAACAAGATGCTGATGTTCAACGACATCGTCGTTGTCGTTATGCAATTGTATTGATGCCAAATAAACTAAGAAATGAAAATATTGTGTCATCCCATCAATACGACATTTGGCAAAATGTATATGAAATACAAGAAAGTAATTAGCCGTTAAATTTGAACTGTAAAACAAATATACAAGGATATTGTACCTAGTAGCACGAACAGTAACTTATGAGATTCTTTATCATATCATTCGAGTGGCATCCGCCATTGGTGAAGCTCATATGATGCAAATGAATTCACATTGAAAAACTCATAAAAATCGTACTCAGCTTCTTCAAGAACAAAAATACGCGTGTATAATACACACAAGTACACCTAATGCAAGAATTGTGAATGTTAATGCATTGTAAAATATCGGTTAGCAAATTTCTATATAGATACATGTCCGATAGACAATAGGTCAACCGTAAAACAACATTATATCACGCTTGTTGTATCAATGCGTTTTGGTAACATGCCTACGTATAAACATATATAATCACAATAACTTAATAATACATGGCTTCACATACGTTGTGTATAATCTATTGCCTACCAAAGACGACAAATAATCAGTATAAATTTGGTAAGTGATACATGTTGGTAAAGAGTTTGAAGTGCACTGAAAAATAAACTGAAACAAATCGGAACGATTCATTTGACATTAGTTTCAAATCACAGTTCATCATTGGTTCAGAATCTGTAACGTGTAAGAATTTCGAGCAGGCATAATAGGCAGTGGGAGATCGTAGTATACCGTTTCGACGAATATTTGCATTATAGGAAAAGCTGTCGTAAACATAATGCAGATCAAGATGCACTCGAACAAGAAGTAATTGACTAGACTGAATTCTACTCCGACTGGCATAATATAACATACATTGTCAGTTTATCTTACAATGACCATCCATTGATTGATATGGCCAATATTTCATTGCATTGCAATCAAATATGTTATATTACGGTATTCTGGGCAGACTTAAGTCAATATCCGAGGTAGCACAAAATACTCTTTGACTTACATCAGTCCCTCAATCGACTAACCGACGACTGAATGCCGTCGAATATCCGCTTATAAGTCTTGACTGACAAAACGGACATTCGATGGAATTTAGTAGTCTTTTAGTCGATCAAAGGACTAATACAAGTCAATATGTGCTACCTGGATATAGTATCTACTTCTCTTGTATCGGTGCACCATATAAAACTGCGTACGGAGCGAGTTGCAGCATGGGTTCATAATCACAAATAATCTTTTTATACACCTGTGTGCAATTCGCCCGTTGTTGTAAAGTGATACCCAACGGTAAAAAAGAATCTGATCTAGTAACTTGTTTCTAGACATGTGTGTAATATTCAACCGATAACGGTTGAATCGAGTCTTTAGATTATCCGAACACTTAAGGTCAAGCTATCATTACAGTGATTCAGCGAATTACTTTTTAATTGGTGATACATACGTTCGAAATGAAAATCTTTTTTATCGTGATATTCACTATGCAAACAAATTCGCAGCTCAACACAGTTACATTCGATTCTGAACCAATTATATCAATAGTATATACCCATAATTTGAACATTGACATAACATGATGACGATTTAAAGTTTGGTAAGAAATGACTGTGATATGAACACTCTATGCAAATTACATGAATGCCTACCGAAATAACACAAATATTGCATTGGAGACATCTATTGAACTGTCCCACAATATTAATGGAATCAAATATCTGCCTACATAATCTCATACGAATTGCCAAAATTCAACTATACAATTGGTATAACGTATCGATACCCACGTTCTAATGTGTCGTATCCCACATTCAGAAAATTTTTCTGCAGGCCATGAAAACGCTCCACTATCACCATTGAGAAGATATGACTTTACGGCTCAGAATATTTGTTTAAAAATAGTAAATCAACAATCTTAACGCTACAACTTAAACATTAAGCTGCGAAACATTATTATCATTCCATTGTTGAAAAAAAGGCAATTTCTCTAATTTTGTGAGTTACGACATATTAGAACATGGGTATTGGTATATCCAGACCATTCTTATGCATGAAAACTTTCGGTGCAATACTTCTGATGTAATGCATTTGAAGATTGTGTGAAAAAGGAGGCAGCTCAAATGTAACTAATCAAATTCAATTATACGGCAGATAATAAGGCAATACCAATGAACAATAAACCATTTCATACACCATGCATACATGCAACCTATTCGCAAAATTGTTGTATATGACAGGTTTATCCTCTAATGTGACTATTCGTCATGGCGATATACTACGATCTCTCACAGTTGGCTTGGATTGTGATCCAACAACGAAATACACGTATGCACACATATGTACTTGCCTCAAAGACTGGAAAAGTCAAGAAAATAAACCGAAAGTTAGAAAAAGTTGTTGCAATCGCACTTGCCCATCAGCAATACCTATTCTCGCACATTTGACAAAACTCAACATAACTTATTACTTACTTAAAATCTTGACCTCTTCATGCGTAAATGGTTTGCAAAATCGCATTATTCTCAAACAAAATATTGTTTGCTGTATTTACTTCTATTCACAACTTCAACCAAGTGTTGTATCCTCACGCATGTGTTCAAATTTGCCTTCCACTTCTACTCGCGTATCAAACTAATATGCATGAAGAGACAAACATATTAATCATTCATTTTCTCACAGGATACTAGTTTCGACTTACTGTTGAAAATATTTCAATCATAACTGATCCAGTGTTGGGCTACCGTAAAAAATCTATATAATGTTACATATACGACTCCACGTTTTATTTTCTAGTATCAGGATTAATTCAGAGATTCAGTTCATAGCTAAAATTAATAATCAATTGACTGACATATACGTATATAAATATTATAGATTAAAAATTTCACGTCTTATTTCGATTTCCAATAAATAAAGATCTTTCAATTTTGCAAGCACATATCTATACTTGAGTTCGTCATACCAGCACTACTCCGGCATATAGAACCGTAAAACCATGTTTTCTCATTTGATCAATTATTCATCAAATAGTGTACATTTATCACATAACGCCAACCTGATGAACTTGTATATGCTATATGCTTGCAGCCGTACGAACTATACATACGACTAAAAAAAGGTATTTTGGGATATTTTTAAGTTAATATGAGTTAATTGGCCCAACACTGGACAAGGAAAAAAAATATGTATAATACCAGCTGTTAGGACGTTGCGATACTATTTGATAATGTAACTAGGTAGGGCGGTAGTGTTCTTGTATTATATTCAAAGTTATATATTTGTAAGTTTATAATCTCAAGTTTAGCCTTGATTTTATAAGATTATTTTTGTATCATAAGTGACTGGTAACTTGATCAGGTTTCACTATTGCCATCTATAAATACAAAGAGATTGGAAGAAAAAGGTACCTGTAAATCTTCAAAGAATGATTCATCTGATATCTTCCCTGAAAGAGTATTAAAGATTGAATACAACAATTTACACTTAAAATCTGAAATTGTGACTCGTATACCTCTCTTCGTGTTCTAATGCAGATTAAAATATTTGTATCGTCTTCTCGTGAATAAGTAATACTTGTTATATTGCGTGGTCCCTTGATCACAGACCTAGTTCTGAGCTATATTCTGTTATAATCCTAGAATGATTCTGCGAAAGCTATGTGTAACACCGAAATGTAATTGTATACGATAACCAACTGCGGTCATGAACTGGATCTATAAATTGTACTATTTCGTGAATGTGACGATTATTTATGTATATAATATAATTGATGCGAACCCCGAACGCACACCTTATCGGCATAAACGAAGTCTAAAGATGAATCTCGAATACTCAAGATTTGTCGTGAAACGACTCACAGCTTGCTGTTCATACACTGATCGGAATATTTTCCGGCAAGAGTTGATATTCGGGCATGCAGATAACAAATACAGAATCGGTAAGTGTATTCAAAATTTTCATCCACTTTGCCTGAAGAGTGCCTTATTACTGTACTTCGAATTTCACCCGTCCGCATTGTCGGAGGGGCAATAATTGGTTGCAACTGTTCGTAAAGAGTCGCCAATGTTGCGAACCTGATATTTTGAATTAACATTTATCATTATTATTGCTTGTTCTAGAAGATGCCCAAAAGAATGTTATAAAAGGTTACTACCGACAATAATCGCCTGAATACTTCCTGATGCAATGTACGTATATGGTAATAGATGGACCATTTGACAAGGACTAGACAAAGACTCGGACGTTGGTAAAACTTTAGGTACTATATATGATAATTTCTTCCAACATTATGTTAGGAGAGTACATTGTATCTATAGATGGCATTCATTCGGTTTTCTCATCTCATGAAGTATTATTCAAACTAATGAATCGAATTTTCTTTAACAGATTGACGGCATTAGAAAATGAACAGTGACAGTTTACCCGTTATACTTGCCGGTCAGATTTGGAACACAATTGACAAATAAACCTACTCTGCCAGAAAATTCGAATTCACAACATTCCAGCCAACAGCAGATATTGTCATTGTCATCACTACTGTACTGATCCGATATAGTTTCAACCATGGCATCTCTTGTATGGGACACTGTATTTATTAACCGTTATCATCTTGACGATCCGATTATTCAGATTCTGCTTGTCAGACCGCTCAGATTTTAGTGCATAGATTCTGATAATCCTCAGTTATCGTATTCAGCATTAATAGATGCAGTAGGAATGTTTATATCTGATTGATTGGCAATTATGGTAGTCTGCTGATAATTCTGTGCATTAGCTGACTGAAAATGTACGTATCTCGGTGAATTATTTTCTCACTCTAGTTGCTTGTGACTGATCATTAGCAGTACAGAATTTGGTTCAGTAATCACGATCATGAAGATTGACAGTTTGTTATTATTTGTATGCCTACAGGCAGCTCTAACACTAAAGGCCATACCACAGTGGAACGCAAACGCAAACGGAGTGATCTGACGCTCCTGATTGGCTTAGCTTTTAACAAATTTTTTCAACAACCAATCAGGAGCGTCGGATCACTGCGTTTGCGTTCGAGTTCGCGTTTGCGTTCCACCGTGGAATGGCCTTTACCTAATTTTTTTACGTGTGTACTAGCCTAAGTGTCTGTCCTGTCAACGCCGCAGTCATGATTTTGTATAATTCATTCATAATATTACGTCATGCAATTGTAAACCATTTTATTGTTTTTTATCTACACAAACAGATGTATCATTACTTTATACCTAAGCACGAGCCATCATCTGTGCAGTAGACTTAGGATCCAACCAATAAAAGGTCTGTGATTGTTATATCTCACAGAAAAAGTAAGCGTTATTAACTTTTGATTGTTTCTTCCACCACTTCCATCTTCTGAATTTACTTATATTACCACTGACGTACTGTTGTATACATTAAAACATGTCCTTCTCCGTAATTCTGTGGAAATAGATAAGTTTCTTCCAGGTGACTACTCAGGGTGATTCAGAATTAGTGACAAATCTCTTGAGGGGTTGATCCTTGTCAAAATTGGAATCGAAAGATCCTCAGCCATGTTTCCGAAAAATGATTTTTTTCATTGGAACTATAACACATTTTTCCAACATCTTCCACCAAATAAGAAACTTTCACCGAGAAATCTCTCGAATATCGAAAAAATGAAACTCATTGACATTATTTGGGATTCTTTAAAATTGACAAATGATAAAAATGAAAGAAAAAAAAATGTGAAATCAAAATCGTTCGTCGGAGAAAAATTTCAGAAAAAAAATCATTTTTCGGGAAAATCCCTGAGGAACTTTCGATCCCAATTGTAACAGGAATCCCAATTGTAACAGACCCCTAAAGAGGTTTGTCACGAACTCTGAGTCACCCTGTATAATCTAAGAAGTTTTTATTGGACAATCGATGGGTTCCGTTTTCACGTTATAACATCACTAAACTGTTGTAACAGTATAGGTATCAAAACTGTACAGTATACTCAAAGGTCACACTCGTATAAACCAATTGAAAATTAACATCGAATTTCGAGAAATTTTCGGCGATCCACAGTAATATCGTTGCTTCGTCCTTACAAAAAGGAGTGAAATCCCACGAAAAACATCCAAAATGTAAAAAAAAGCCGCTAAGTATCCAGAACCCAAATTATCTCACAATAAGAATTCACGAAAAACTTAGCGGCAGTCTCTGTCGTGATATCAGGAAAGCCTGCACAGCACTACGATCTTCCTGCAAGTATACGTTGTCAAGTCGGACCTCACTGTTTCGTGTAGTGATATCGAAACATCATTCCCAGAGCTACGTTTTTTCACCTATAACTCTTAATCACCCTTCGTTTTCTTGAAAATCATTCGCTATTTATAGAGATGATTTTATTAATAATGAGACACATAATTGTACCAATGATAATACTCATGGAAATAATGCGACACTCGCCATATTCTGAACACGTCGGTATTTACGTCAACAACTTATAATAATCTTAGCCTTATCGTCAGTGTATTTTCTCTGTATCTCTAGGTACACGTCTAATACTTGGTAATTATACTTGGTAAGGGGGTCGTCTCTATAATCACTCGACCATTTGTTGGCTTGTGACATATTCATTACTCTTATTGACAATATCTGAATTCAATGATAATATCGATGCCTGAGCGAAATATTATCCTATCTTAAAATCGATTTGAAAATCATCCTATTCCATCGCAAACTATGGTCGAAAACTATCCTACCTCAAAATACGTTTGAAGATCATCCTATTTCAAATTGTGATTGTAAACCATTCGATCTCAGAATGCGTTTGAAAAGTATTCTATCACAGGAATCCATTTGGTTTCTCCGCAATCAGGTTGGCACCACTGTGCAGGCCTCTTACATCTTTCAATTCTGAATTGCACTGAAAAACTTCGACAATTCGAACTCTTGATAATTCGAATGTTTCATAGTATAGGAATGGTGTTTATAAAAACTCATTTTGAGATGGAATTGTTACGTGCGCAACTTTCATATATATATATATATTGTGAAATTCTTTTTCTTTCTAAATTTATCTCATCCAATATATATATTCAATATAATATATGCTTGGTATTGCAACCCCTGCAATCCGGATTCTTCCTAACCAAGCCTATACATTCATTCATTCAATATATTCATTATCCAATATATATATGAGATAAATATCAACTTCCTTTAACTGCGCAATAGTCTATTCCGTTCATTTTTCAAACGTGACTCAAAACGCAAAAGTAACCATATTGAAATATAATATTTAATTCTATTGAATGTTTATCCCTTCTTGAAGTGGCTCATAAGTCACGTAGGCGTAGATAACGGCGAGGCAATACTGGGACCCCCATCTTGCTGACCCGTCATATCCACACTACCAAACTAGTATGTAGATGTAGCTTTCTCTCTCTAATTTTCCAAAGAAATGGGAAAAACTAAGCTAAAGACGAGTAGAACAATAAAATAATAAAGTCAGGAATTATTGGAATTAAAAGATCAAGCAAATGATTAATAATTTACATATAAGATCAAGCTATTAGTGTGGTCTGAAGAATATTCAAATCAGATTAGTGTGAGTGAGCTATGGGTGAGCCATGGAGTACCATGGGCCCGCGTGACGTCACAGGACGCCAACGCTTACGCCTAACTGCAAGTAGTCCCCAGACCAATCAGGCGACAATTAGCCACTAAGCAAGGCCCTAATTGGCTAAGCCACGCGCGCAGTAATACATACATTGTTGCAGCCGCGGGGACCTCGTCGCCTTTGAACTTGAACTAGCGTCTTTCTTCTGGTAAATCGCGACGTGCGTGGATGTAAGGAACCGTGTGCTAACTAGAGCCAAGAGTTATACTCAATCTTTTCTTTGTTTTATAAGCGAAGTGGTAGTATAAAGGACTCAGTACCCGTCAATAAATTACATAAACGAGATATAATCTAATAGTTTAGTGATCCGTTTATTAGTCTTAGATTCAGTGCAGAGACACATATATTTTCATTTTTCTTCATCTCATAACTGCCATAGATCCCTTCTGGATTTATGTAACATTAAGAAAATCAAATAACTACTAAATTTAACCTAAATCATTTCAATCATTGTTATTAATTCAGTGTTAAGACTAATCTTAAATTCGGAATAATATTTCATTCAGTTCAATAAGACAATATCAACAACAGACATTTGCGTTTATCAAGTAGCTGCAGTTCTCAGCAATCATTTAAACTAACATTTATCTATAATCGACCATTCAATACGTGTTAAAACAATATCTAAATACATACGAAATTCAAAGGCTACGAGGTTCCTAAGGTGAGGGAGGCTAATACCTATCAAAGTAGACCCATGGTACCCCAGGTCAACCAAGGCTAAGTAACCACGAACGCTCACAAATTGCTCATTTATAAATTATATTATACTTTTGAATTTGTTATACCGTATTCCAGAATTCCTTAGATCTAAACATTTGCATGACAAAATATATAATTCACTCAAATGAATAGTATAATCACGGGAATATCGTTATAAGCTAATACTCACGGTATTTCGGGATAAACCCTTGCTAGTAACGAGACCACCCGGCGAACTTGTGACACTATTCATTAATTTCAACCTGCACAATCTTATCATTATTATATTTACTTGTTAAACTCGAGATTGGTATAAGTGTAAAGTCAGAAACCCAAACGGGATAATTCAATAGAATTTCGGGTTTTGCCCTAATCCCGCTGGGTCTCCTTACTTTCAAACTTTACTTATAAAATCTTTAAGAGAACGGGTATTACCGCTCCAGTCGAGTCACCAATACCCGAGCTACCGATCTCGATTTTATCTCACTATGTAACCATTATAATTAAGGTTATATATATATATATTCCGCGAGTCTTCGGTTCCGGTCTCCCAGATGGCATGCCGGTCCCGGGATAGCCGGTACTCCAGCAGGAGCCTCCAACGACCTTCGCACGCCGTGCCGTTGTGACGCAAGTGGCGGCGCGTGAGCTGCGTTCTCACCGCATCATCTGATAGGCTCCTCAGCCAAGTGGTGACAGCGTCGAAGTCGTCGGGCTTGGTTCCTGGGTAGGGGAATGACTCACGACCTTGGGCAGGGAAGGGGTTTCCCCGGGTCGAGGCGTATCCGCGCGATACTCCAGGCTCAGGGACGGCGGGGTGACAGACCGCAAGCCATGCGAGGCGTACGAGACTCACTAGGGGGTGCAAAAGCAATTGGAAGAACGAACTAATTATCCTAGGTAGCAGGGGTGGGGTCGGCCTTGCCCGAAGTGTCATTATCTCGGGCCCCACGTTGGGCGCCAATTTTGTAACGGGTTATCCCTGGGTTCGGGTACCTCAGAAACTAAGCCGAATACAAACCAGGCCCAACGGATAGGTAGGGGATTTTGCTGGGCGCCAGACTTCGTTCTTCTTTAACTTTCGCTCGCACGAGGCTCACTAGTCGTTTGCAAAGATGGAAGTCCTCTCTCTCTCTCTGGGACCCTCCGGCTAGCTATGACGATAGAGGGATTTCGTGGGGGCGAAGAATAATGACACAAACCGAATACTGTTTACTATTATTTATTAAAAGAAAAAAAAAGAAAAGATGGCGAACTTAGCTCACGCCCGCTATCTGGCGTGTTACAGTCTATGTTGACTCTACTCTACTTTAAAATTACCGAAAAACAAACTATGAAAATAAACTAAGGGATTCTAAAGATAGTACTAGAAGGAAACAAAAAGAAGGGTATTACAATAATTGGTCGGGCATTCCCACGGCTCTAGACCCGATAGACGGTAGGGAGGACCAAGTCGACTCCACCTACGGTCTATCTCGCTCGCTCTGGCTACGGGACAGTCAGCTGTCACCGTAGCGAGATTGCGTGCCTCGCTTCACGTCTCGTAAGCAACTGACGCGGCGCGCTGTAAAGCGGCGGCGGAGAGGTGGTGGGGCAGGCTTCGGTTAAGGGGAAAAGCGACCGACTCTGACCGGCAGCAGCTGGGTGCGACGCGTGACGTCAGCAGTCCGCAGCGATATGGCGTCGGCGCGATCCCGGTGAATATCGGCGCAGCACGGGTCGTAGATTGTTCGGTAGTCCAAACTGTCGAGTCGAGGTCCAGGGGATGCAGGGGTTTCACGCACTCTTCACTTAAAAGCGGCGTCACTCTCTCTCTCTCTCTCTCTTCGCACTCGGCTGGCCTTCTGTACGCACGTGGTGCCTCTCTAGCCCGCGAAGTGGGAATGGCGATCTTTTCGCTAGGGGTGGTTGACCGCATTATCACCTGTCCGGTGAGCGCTGACGGTCGCCGGTCGGCTGTTAGCAGACGAGTACCGTCAATATGGCTCCGCGAGACGAGGCGGCAAGGGTTTGAACCGCGAAGATCGGTTTTTGGGCACTCGGTACGCGCGTAAGGCTGGGAAGGAGGAGGTCCCAACGTTCTGCCACGTTACAATATATATATATATATATTTTTAAGAATTAATACTACGAATGAATCGTGACCTGAACGATTCTAATTGCACTACCTGGCTGGGATAATTCATAGAATTTCGGGTTTTACCCTAATCCTAGTGCGAGGCTACCTTCGCGCGCATAAACGAAACCGTTATTTTGTAGAGAGAGAGAGTGATACTATTTCATTGTAATAATTCATTATATCAATTTTGATTATCTCAACGTGCGAATCGTGAATAGGCCTTTCCTTGCTCTATCTATTATTCGATAATAGCTTCCCTATACGAACTAGCCAAACCTTCACGATCCCCGCGTCGGTGACTGAATATCACATTGTTATTTGACCAATTTATTATTTTCTCATTTATATTATTCATCAGTTCAAGTCCATTTCATTTGTGAGGGCTTGAACCATATCATAATCGTCACCTTCCTAATCGTTCAAGAATATATTATGGATTTTACCAGTTAATCCTTATTATCATTTGAATCACCTTATTCATCTATTTTATTTTTGTTATTTTATCATTCATATCAACTAGCCTCACCAAAGTTTAAACAATTCGATTGAGACCCGTATAGGACTAGGCGGCAACGATCCTATTTACCGGTTTATCGTAAGATAGATCTTTTCTTTAATTTTATTATTTTCGCGCATGTGACGGGTATCCTAACAGTCGGCAGGTCCTCGCTTGTCGATTGAACCGTTCGGATTATTAACCACTCTACCCACACCGTCCGTCACAGAATAGTTTCCGATACAATTTGAAATCGGATGATTTTCAAACACATTTTGAGATGGGATAGTTTTCGGCCACAGTTTGTGATAAGATGATTTTCGAAATACAATTTGAGATAGGATAATACTAACGCTGAAACGTCGATATTCATTATCCAACATATCGTTGATCATCATTATTGCGGTATGGACTTTGAGTATAATACCTCTATGAAGAAAAGAAGAAATTTCGGCCTCCGGCCCTCGGCGCCCCCACCCTAATACGCACGTACACTCACGCGCAACGATATTCTTCTGGCTGTATATTATCACAAACGGAAACTAGCTTCGCAAAAGTCATATCCGAGACACATATATTAAATAATTGGATCGCTTATTCATGCCATAGAATATTAATCGCGTGTGTTTGAAAAAAGAAATCCAACCACCCGTCCATCCAAGAATCGAGGCTAGATTTCGAGTCGTCCATCAGAGGAGACTCCGAATACCTGCGAGAGACTCGGCAAAGCCGCCATGAATCAAATCAATTTGTAATTAATCTCAATCTACCGTTATTTTCTTAATATCCGGATGATGCAAATGTTATCAGAAGAAAAGGTATCTTAACCAAAAGTATGCATAATTGCCATAAATTAACTATTTTCTACGAACTAATACCAATCGAGTTTTAAGATCCGAAATTTCCTGCTTCAAGCAAAAGAGTATAGTCGCTAATCCGGCAAATATAAATTCAGTTATAATTGCGGTAGTATACATGAATGTAAAAATATGACCGCCTAGTACGTGGCTCTGGGAATGATGTTTCGATATCACTACACGAAACAGTGAGATCCGACTTGACAACGTATACTTGCAGGAAGATCGTAGTGCTGTGCAGGCTTTCCTGATATCACGACAGAGACTGCCGCTAAGTTTTTCGTGAATTCTTATTGTGAGATAATTTGGGTTCTGGATACTTAGCGGCTTTTTTTTACATTTTGGATGTTTTTCGTGGGATTTTATATCTACGCCGAAGATTGCGATCGATGAATGCGGTGTAAGCGTAAGATAAACGCAAAGAAAAAGGTGACGATTGAAAATTTGTAACAATCAAAAACAAAAATCCCGCCAAGGCACGGCGCACCTGCGCTCGACAACCTAGTTAAGTACATCTCCGCCAGATCGCGCTAAAATGCGCAAGCATTGGCGTAGGCACACGCTTGGCGCGCAGGCAAAGGGTAAGCGTAAGTGTAAGTGTACAGCCTTACAAGTTGGAACTCAATGTTTCGAAATCAATTAAACAAAATACGTTGCGCAATTCTATGTGCGACTTAGAACACGTAGGGCCCAAAAAATGTTTTTTTCACGCAAAAATATAGAAGATATCCATGTGAAACGTTTCAAAACCGTTTCAAAATCGTTTTACATGGATATGTTAAATGTAAAAAAAAACATTTTTCGGACCCTACGTGTTCGGAGTCGCACATAGAATTGCGCGACGTATTTTGTTTCATTGATTTCGGTGTCCAGGCAGAGATATTCCATTTAATAGCACCTTTTTTCCTAATGTTTTCAGGTCTGGTGGAATTGCGTAGGTAAGCACCTTAAGAATATATCTTTCATCTAAATTTGTGCGCCGCTATAAACAACTTCACAGCCAATCTTTCACAAAACTGAAATTATTTATTCATATCTTGACATCGAATTCATGTATAAGCTGGGTACATAAAAATAATGGTAGACGTGACACATTAAACATTAATCCAGTAATTCTACTTGCAGTTATCGTACAGACAATTCTAAATTTCTAATCAAATGTCTGATTGTTTTAATAATATCAACGTGTGTGAACTGCGTTGCACATTTGTTATCTAATTTGATGTAACATAGGCATGTTTGCTATCCTTATTCAGATAAAACTGCTGTGCATCTTCATTTTTATTCAGTGAGAGGGAAACGCCACTGAAATGTCGATGACATTTTTAATTTCTGCAAGTGACTATAAAAGGTCCAATGAAAACACACTCACTACAATTCCCACTTATGGTGTATTTGTATGGGAAAAATAATTCAACTGTCCGCGATGAAATTTTAGCTGAGGGAACCTTCGCAGCAATACATTGAAAATCTTCTGCGAAAAGTTGCCTGCGCATACAATTGCATTGCAGAAGATTGAAATGTATGTGCCAATACGTATACTTCCATGATCTAAAAATTGCAGAAAGCATTTCTTTACTGGACCTTTGTTATTAATTTACAAAAAATTAAATGGTTCTTGTGAAACTTTCAGTCGCAGACCCCCTTATAAAGATAAGTCAGCTGAGTTCCTAGTTTGCATATAGTTATAGTCACCTCAATTGATCATAATATTCAATACGCCTAACCATACGAATTAATTAATAAATAGTATAATTGCTTTGGGGTTGATCTCATAATCCTTCGTCAGCACAAGTCAGGTCGTCTGGTATCGACAGGTATCTGTGTAAAAGATATAGTTAAATTAGTTTTGGCAAAGTCAATTCGTATAGCTTTCCATACGATCAATTCATATATTGGTGCATAGGTTTATTTTCAATTTTATACAATCGAACCAATTCTTCTCGCTAAGACTGATGCGAACATTGTGAAAACAGCCTTTGCAATTGTTTTTCAAATGCATGACTACTTCGAAGTCTACTACACTTACTCAGCGGCACAAGCAATTCTTAATAATATGGGAGTCTCGTTGCTCTCCGTGGTTCTGCTCTGCTATAGACTAACCTATTTGCAATCCTTCTTGTGGTCCGGTTGAGTCGTAGTATCATCAACCTTTTATGTTTCTGTAACAAAAGCATAACTTATTAATTATTGGATTCAGATTACTGCAGTTTGCACATATACTCTCATAAATAATCCCATCGCTACATGCGTATACATACGTAATCGATGACCATATCTATAATGCCCTATTGGACAGCAGCTAACACGCAACACTCGAAACAGATTTACTCTTGTCAGACATCTCAAATGTATCACCTGATAACGAATAGACGTGTATCGATTGTACGGACTGGCGCCGTACAGGCGTATGACTTGAAAACTCATAACTGAAAAACTATACAAAATTATTATGCACAATGCTGTTCGTTCACAACGTGCGAGGAGGTTGTAAGATGCGAGATACCCACTAGAAAACCACAATATCATCTATCAAAAAAAATTCTGAACTGATAATATACGATAACAGAAAAGGTGTAGGATGAATATGCGTCATTGATAATTGTCATGCTCTAACCCTTCCTAAGAGTACAGGGCGAACTATTCCTAGCAGAACAGTCATATCACAGGGTGACAGTGTCACATTTGAATCGTGCCAAATGGATCACTATCTTTAAAATACACATCAATGACTTTTCCTATTGGTTTTGTAATTATTTCTAAGTGTGTGTGTAGGTTTACGTCTTATAATTTTATACTCGTGAATTGTATGATCATGAAAAATATTCACTCAACTGACTTTTTTCATATTGTGGAGTCGTACGAGAACTTCAGCCAAACTCATAGTTTCAAGTTGTTTTATGACATGAGTGCTAATCCCTGCAATTTGATTGTTCCTAGATTAGTCCACCCAATTTTCTCAAGAGAATCAGAGCAGCTATGAGTTCGACATTCCCTTTTTGCAATATGATACAAAAAAAGACGACTACACAATACTTTTTTTTTTATAAATTGACACATTCATCTCACTATTTGTCTTGTTATACATGCGTGACTTTATTTAGTTTTGTTTTGTGCATCAAGTATGTACTGTGGTTCTCTAAGTTCCATATTTCTCAAATGTCTACCATCGATAATTCCTGGGAGCATGCAAAATTCATGAAATTTAGATAGATAGGGGAACATTTTGTTTTGCCAAAAGATATCCCCTCTGAAGACTTTGATTGTTTTTATATCTTCTGGCGTCCACAGGACAAAGAAACAGTATTCTTGTGTCCGATATGCAGTTGACCTTGAACCTGGTAGAAGTAATGATGATTTTCGTTCATCCTGTCAGGGTTGCTTTTATTGTAGATCCTTTGCACCTCCGCAAGGCGCTGTTCTATCGCTTGCTCCGGAATGACGTCTATTGCTTTGTAAGGGCATTTGATTTCGATGATGCCGTCGTCGCCTATCAATCTATCAGGAGACGCTGCCAAGTAGCAGTGTTCTGAATCAATGAAGAGGCCACAGTCTGAAACCTGCAACCCCTCGGTTTCTTTGAATTTCTTACGCGCTTTTACCTCGCTCTGCTTGCCGTACAGCAGAGCAGGTAGAGATAGTTCTTGCGGATACACAATAGTTTTCACTGCGTTCGCTGAAAGAGTAACTGGCCTCGTGCGGCAAACCGGGCCAAAATTTGAAGCTGTGAGCAGCTTTCTCCGCAGAGATTTCCATTCTCCGCTATCGCTTTGACCTCTCGTGCGCGCTTCGATGAGGTCTCGTTCTGTCCGCTGCTCAGCCGGTTTCTGAAAGTGCAACACGACTTGCACTTTATATTCGTCCTCGTTAAGATCTGGCCTGTTGCAATTCCGACCATGGTCCGGGTTGGAGTTGGACTTCTTGTCAGAGGATCCCGCAGACAAACATGTTAGTCTAGGTTGCTTTTTCTTGTCCTTGGCTATCGTCAGCCGTTTGAGGTTACGTTCTTTTTTTTTTTTTTGCAACTTATAGACCATTGCAGTTGGCGCCTTACCCATCACAGCACTCAACTTCTGATAGAGCTCCTGTGAGTTGAATTGCACAACGGAGCCAGCAACTCGGGCGTTGTAAGAGTTTCTTTTTCCGAAGTGAACACGCTTTCCGCCGATGAATTTGCTGACGATAGCATTATAGTTTTCAACAGTGTTGCTAGTGACGTTGAACAACAGGCTCTCGGCTCTTCAGCTTAGTTGGGTTATAGCATCGCAGATTTTGTCGTAGAGATCCAACTCGATCAATATTGGCACTGCATTTTCTTCTTGATCTTTTGGGGTACCATCACAAAAGTAGCCCAGTTCGGCACACTTCTTGTGTTCGCCAAACACATGACTTAGAATATTGACCAAATCTTTTATGAGGCACTTTTTCGGATTGCGGTGCTTCTTCAGCCATGCGGTATTGGCTTGCTTTCACCACAGCTGTCCGTATCCTCAGGGTTACTGCCTTCGATGACTTTTCGCCATTGTCCAATCGTTTTTTTTCTATTTGGACATCTCTTTTATTTTGTTTTTCAAATCTGACCTTAATTTTGTTTTCGCCACGTCCTTAATTTTTGTGAGAAGGTTTCGCAATAGGTGGTTCGTACACTCGACCTTCTTCACATACGTATCGTCGTACGGGTTGCAATCGAGAATCCTCTTGTACACACTGCTATCATTGTCTGCTATCAGTGACGAGAAGACTGGCCCATGCATTTTAATACTTTTGAGGAAGCCTTCGGCAATGGCGCTACTCTCCATGCTCGAAGAACTCTGATTGCTCCCCCAGTTTTCAAAGCAAGTATGTTCTCTTAGGGGTTCGTGTTTTTTTTCCTGCGATTGAACAAATTGTGCAGTATTTATTGCGTACTGCAGCGAACAAAACCTTGTTCTTATGTAAGCCCACAATGATGCCGACGCCAGACGCTGAGTCATATTTTCCAGATCTATTTTCCTTTTCATTATTCCTTTTCATCCACCTTCCGTCTGCTATTACCGGAATGTGTGGTATTCCATTCTTAACATCACCACGTTCTATCACAAGCCTTTTTTTCCTTTTCGCCAGCTAATCTCATTTCTTCCTCAGCCGCCTTATCGAATGCGGAGGCAATTTTATCATGGTACTGTTGATACATGATGTGGCATGAACGGAATATTCATCGCATTGAACATCTCTTCCGATTGTGAATATCCAAGACCTACAGAAGCTCCTCCGGCTACTGCACTTTCATTGATCGAGAGGATATCGGATTTCTGAGGTTCAGACATGATGAATTCTTTCTTATTACACATCTTGCACTGAAACGAGAATCTCGATAGCAGTCCGATACGTTCAGTGGAGATCAAGTGCACTCGATCTAATGTGCAGCGGAGAAGTGGATTATGATCTGCGAATCGCTGTTGTATCTCGGAAAACATATATCCAACATCAACGACATGCCGAGTTCCAGGAGGTTCGGACTCCTCCGTCTGCTCCTCGCGTTCTCTCTCAACGATTAAAGGTGGAAGACTTTCGTCAGAACTGGCAGGCTCCGGTAATGCCTCATCGTTGTTTGGAAGATCTGATGCATCATCCGCTCCGTCTATGTCAGATCCATTCTCCGACGATTCGATTTCGAGGTCATCCATGAAATCCGCAGCTATTTGTTCAGCGATGCCGGTGGGTGTTCGCTACTGTTCCACTGCTACTGAAGCTGCCGCTGCTGAACGCCCTAAAACGTTTTCTGCGGTTGGCACATCAACATCATCGAAATCGGATGTTGCTGCGCCCACGTGGTCCGTCAGGCACATTTCCGTTAGTGGCAGTTGGATTTCATGTTCGCTCACGGCTGCCGGTGCATCTTGTATTATTGATCTGCGTTGGCGAAATTTTTTTTTCGGCTTGGAGGCTTTGCGGATAGCCAATATCTACCATGTCCTTGAGCAACACGTTTTCCCATTCTCGAATGATTTTTGCACCAAGTATTCATAACGTTTGCACTTTACACTTCATAAAATTCGTCCAAACTAAATAACACACTTCGGTGCATGTACTGTGAATTACGACGTGACAACAACTACTCAAAACGCGTTTTTCGTACAAATTTCCGCGAGTCACGACCCACGCTACGATGCTGGGATGACCACAGTGCGTACCGGGTTCAAACACGTGCAACGATAGGAGAACGCGACGATTTCCCGGAGTGATCCGAAATAACTCGCAGTGCTGCCAACCGGTTTTCTTACGAAGATCCTACTCAGGTTGCCATCGCTCGACCGCACGCCGAAAAAGTTAAGTTGGCAGCCCTGCGGAAGAGACCATTCCATATTTCCGCGTGTCTGCCCACAGCATGCAAAGTAAGTATTACTTTGCCTACATATTCTGTTGTTCTTAAACAGTCGACGTAATATCTATTGCTGTTATGGAGTGATCTATACGTCGAGTGTCGCGGATACGATGTCATATTTTTACAATTTGAATACAATCTCGCGATCGCAGTATACCAGGTTTTTAGATCGCGACATAACCTGAACTCAGGACGATTTCACCGATGATCGCGGGTATTGGTTGTAACCTGTGGTTTCATTACATAAAGTGACAATACAATTTGTATAAGATTCATAAATAAAATCAACCTCCATGCGAATCAGCTGGGCTGGTACTGTATGGAATAAGTTTTCTCCAGGGTTCTGCGAGGGTGTGGCTCAAATTGTCTGAGACTCTGCCTCCTTCTATCCATACTTGTAATTGTCAGCATGACAATTCTCATCAATTCAAATTTGGTTGAAATTCATGTAGCCTTGTCAAAACAATGAGACACTACTATTCACCTTAATATCTGAATGCATTGTTTATCATCTGGAGGCGATCATTCCCCTGATAACAACAAGTTATTGGTATACATGCAGTTCTATACATATTTCCAGCTATGACTTCTGTGTTTATTCATAGGACCTAATAGCTGATCTGGTGGCGGAGGTGGCTGCCCTGCGAGAGCCATTGTCGCAGGGCAACAGCAGCAGCAGCGGGGGCGCCAGCAGCCACAGGGCCAGCACCAGCGCGGTGGGGGTTGTGGCCGAGGAGAGCGAGGTGGGCCCCGCCGCCGGTACCGTCGACGCCGGGGCGGCTCAACACCCGTCATCTACCAATATTTTCACTGAATTGGTAGATGACGGGTCATGTACATATGTACAGTTTTTGACATAATCACTATACCTATATCTTAATAATAAGCCTCATCCCTCTATATGATAAAAAAATCTTGTACACCAAACAAATGAAAAAAGAAGATCAAAAGATTATAATAATAACAGTATACGCATAGAGTTGCGGTTGAATGTGAGCCCAGTTCATGTCAAACACGTCAATTGTTTCAGTTTTGACAGGTAGTTGACAGCTATTCCTGTAATCACATGCAGCAATCTGAAAACTATTCGAATAATAAAAACATTAATTTGTGCTAATTCAACATTGATACCATTCATTTGATTGAAAAATCATTAAGATGGAGCATAAAGTTTTGAAAATGAAACCCGACGGGAATTGTCTTTTCCGCGCGATATCTTATTGTATGTACAATAATCAAGAAAGACATGCAGAGGTGCGGTTTAATGCGGTTGACTTTATAACGCGTAATTGGTCATCTTTCAGAAATTTCATCATTGGCGATGAATCTACCGGTACGCGTATACGGTCACCAGATGAATACCAACTTCACATGGAAAATATGGGAAGCTACGGTGGAGAAGTGGAAATCAACGCAGTTACGATAATCTACAAGCTGTGTGTATTGGTATACCGATGCGGAGACCCGGATCCAAGAGTCATTGGCGACGTGCGAAGTAAGAAAAAATTTTCACTGCTGTTTACTGGCGACGGAGACAGTGGACACTTTGATGTCGTTGAAGAAATAGTTGTAACGCAAGAGGTAAGTATGCAAAAGGTAAGTTATTATTCAGGAATGAAGCAAGAAAGTGGACAACCGAGCTCGAAGTTAAGTGGGCCGGAAGAAATTGTTCAACGGTGTGATCGGGAGGAAGGATATCCTGTATTAGAGGCCCAAAATGAAGTGATAGTACTAATCGGAGGATCGCATGAAAATGGAATCAAAGGTGATAATAGAAATATAGAGTATGAAGCTACGGATAAATATTTCAAAAAATTGATATTAATAGTGAACCAGAAAAAAGGGCGGCCAGTATCTTTGGTAACACCGGAGGAAAGATAAGTTTTGCGGAGGGAACAGCAGCGTAGATATCGCGAGCAACGAAAGCAAAATGAAAATGCAGATATATGCCGAGCCTCAAAGAAAACTAGAGTAGAAGGTGGTGATGAAACTCAGAAGATACAGATGACAATTATATAGACATGAACAATTAAAAAAATTGTTGTTATAGATAAATCTCTGGCGGACGGAACAAAAAAGGTGAAAAAAGGACGACCGAAGAGCATTATGAATGACGAAGAAAAAATTATACTACGACGAGAACAACAACGAAAATATAGAGAAGCTGTGACAAAACGTTACACTGATGCTGCAGTTGCACGGCTCAGCACAAACGTTCCAATTGAAGAACGTAATTGCGAAGAAATAGTAATTGACGTTGAAAGAAGCACGGATTGCAAACGTAAGACAAGCGAAGAAGAGAGTGAAATGACGAATATCAAAAGGAAGCACAGGAGTAGCAAACAAAGCTTCAATCAAACACAAGAAGGAAATACACCAAAACAAAGTGGTGTAGAAAAAACGGCAGAAGAACATAACAACGAAAGCAATGAGAATGTAATCGATGACTGTGGAAGTACAGCGATAAACGGAGAAAGAAATGCAGTTATTATTTCGGATAGAACGAGGCAATCTATAGAGCAAGGGGGAAAAATATACAACGGATACATTGCCAAAGAGGTGTTCGCGAACGTGAAGCTACTAGACATCGGTGAAATGATAGATAAATGTCGGCACTGCAATGCTTTGTCATTTAAAAATGAACGAGGAAGAGTAGCAAATAATTGTTGTCACGGAGGAAAGGTGAAACTACCGCCACTGACAGATTATCCAGAAGTACTGGAACAACTGCAAGAAGGAAATGATGAAAGTTCAAAACATTACAGGCAAATGATACGATCTTATAATGATGCGTTTGTTTTTGCATCATTTAATTGTGCAGTGGCAGAACAAGGAAATAGTGGGCCGCATCTAATGAAAATCGTTGGGGACGTTAGTTACACGATCTCGACCAGTTTGGAGGCCGTCAACAATAGCTGTGCAAGATACAGACAAATTTATGTCTACGATCCACAAACACAGCTACAATTCAGAGAAAATAATGTACGCAGATCAAATATTCTAGAAACTTTCGGAAAAATAATCCTGGACATTAATCCTTATGCGGCCAATTTTAAAACACTGTACGAGCGATATAGCGATGGAGAGAGCCAGATTGTGCTGAAATTAATTGCTTTGAACACATATGACAGACGGCGATACAACGCACCAACCTGCGCAGAACTAACAGCTCTGATTGTATCGAGAGATGGGACAATATCGGACAAAGTGGATGTAAAAGTACACCCAAAACATGAACAACAAGTAGGATATGTACCAAAATCGTCACATCATGTTGATCCGAGGACATTCCTGTTACTATTCCCAAGCGGAGATTTAGGATGGAATTACAATATGAAACAAATAGAAACAAACAGAACTATAAACTCAGTACAGTCCTATGGTTATCGGTTGGCTTTGCGTGAAGGGGAAGTGCGTAATCGATTGCTACGAAGCGGACGACTTACACAACACTACGTAATTCACGCATACCTTACAATTGAATCGCAGAGATCATTATATTTACGAAATAATCAGAAGCAGCTGCGTGTGGAGTGTTACTTGGGAATGATTTACCACGTATTTAATAGCGAAGCAAATACATCCAATCGTACCAGACTTGGAAACGTGATGATTTTACCGTCAACATTTTTTGGCTCCATGCGGCATATGCAACAACAATATCAAGATGCAATGGCGATAACCAGGAAAGTCAGCAGACCGGATCTATTCATCACGATGACATGTATTCCGAAATGGAAAGAAATACGCGAAGTATTGAAAAGTTTTCCTCCAGGTACTACCACGAACGACATACCAACCATAGTTTCTCGCATATTCAGTTTGCGTCTACAACGTATGCTGAAGGAGATAGAAAGTGGTGCAGTATTCGGAAAAATGAATGGATATGCATATATGATAGAGTTCCAAAAAAGAGGATTACCTCATGCACACATGTGGTTCATAATGGATAATGAAGATAAGCTATTGACTCCAGAGGCGATTGATAATTTCATATCAGCAGAAATACCTGACAAAGAAAAATATCCCCGATTACATCAATCTGTTACAACACACATGTTACACGGTCCACATACTGCAAAAGTTTCATGTTGGAACACAGAACATAAATCGTGTTCAAAAAAGTTTCCGAAAGACTTCGCGAAAGACACCGATATAAGCGCAAGTGGTTTTCCGAAGTATCGCCGTCGAAAAAATAACAGTTTAAACAACTACCATAACCGCATAAACGGAAGAAATATACCGGTAGACAACAGTATGGTTGTGCCATACAACCCATATCTACTTGCAAAATATGACTGTTATCTAAACGTAGAATATTGTGGGTCGGTAATGGCAGCAAAGTATATTTACAAGTATATCAACAAAGGACATGATCGCGCAAGGGTTCAAATTGATGATTGTAATATACAAGGTTCTGATGGACCAGTAGTCGACGAAATCAAAGAGCACGTGGATACTCGGTATGTCAGTCCAATGGAAGCAGCATGGAGAATACTAGAACTGCCTATGCATGGACGAAGTCACGCTGTGACACGATCACCCGTTCACCTACCAGGTCATCAATATGCAACATTTGTGGAAAGTAGAGAAGAGGAGGCTGTTGGAAACGAAAATAAATGGAAAACTCCACTAACTGCATGGTTTAAACTGAATACGACGGATGAACTGGCACGAAATATCACCTATGCAAACATTCCGGACTACTATACATTCAAAGCAACCACAAAAACTTGGGGCAGACGCAAAATTGCTCGTAAAGTTGTAAGCAGAATGACAAATGTTTCTCCAAGGGATACGGAACGATTTCATCTTAAATTAATTCTTGGACGGGCTACAGGCGCTACCTGTTTCAAAGACTTACGTACCGTGGACGGAAAACAATACGATACATTCAGGGGAGGCGGCGGTAGAGATGGGCTTAAGGTGAAGTGAAACGTTTGTCAGAACCTCGAAAACGGGAATCGTGAATTCTACGAAACTACTGAATCAATCGCAATGAAACTTTGAGGGATGCCACATAATTGTGGCGAAAAGTGGCTGATTATTTCACTCTTCCCAAATTTGACAGAAATTTTCACAGATTGACGTACCGACCACATAAATCGCGAGATTATTCACTGTTCCCGCAGATAACCGCATTTCCCCGACAATCAGCCACTCCGCAATGAAAAACCACACACTCTGAGCCTATTACCGTGTCATTTGATAGAGAAATGGCTGAGAATTGACGATTCTCCGTCACTCATAACTAAAAAACCGACATTCAGTTGGGGTGAGAGCCTGTACCGACATCGCGATCAGTATACTTGTGAACCGAGCGGCGGCGCTAGTGAAGGTTTCTTCTGTCGCTTTACGTAAGATGTTTCTGTTGCTCCTCCTGAGCTAACCTCACTCGACTGATTGCTAGTCACTCTATTTTAGATTTGAGTTTATGGAAAGATCGATTTATTGGACAAGAATCCAAATAACACAAGCCCTCACATAATACATAACCTCACACTTTTGACAGCTAGCCTAGCGTAGGAGTTCATTTTAGATTTGAGGTTATGGAGGAATCGATTAGTTGGTCGAAAATCGGAATAATAAGAATTCATTCAAATGACGTATACAAGCAGACGACATAACCTCACACTTTTGACAGTTAGCCCAACATAGGAGTTCATTTCAGATTGGAGGTCATGGAAATTTCGATTTGTTGGGCAAAAATCCACATAAAATAAGCAGACGACATAACCTCACACTTTCGACAGTTAGCCTAACATAGGAGTTCATTTCAGATTTGCGGTTATGGAAAGTTCGATTTGTTGGACAAGAATCCGAATAATACAAGAGGACGACATAACCTCAGACTTTTGACAGCTAGCCTAACATAGGAGTTCATTTCATATTAGAGGTTATGGAAGGTTTGATTTCGAAGTTCGAAATAATCGCGAGCATTAGTATACATATACAGCGTGATTCTCAAGTCGCGGAAAAGATTTCACATGCAGATTCCTTATCAAAATCTAAGAATAAAGTTCCTTATCAAAAACTTCAAGGGACCGCTCGTTCTTGAGTTATAGAAGGTTTAGTCAACCCTATCAGACGGCCGTAATGTGACGTGCTCAGTCTCGTAGCAATCCTGAAAAATTGATAGTACCCGCGTCGCATGAACTTTGCCTGAAATTTAGTTTTTTATTCCGAAATTTTTAGTCCTTACGTCGTCCGGTCGCTCATTCTCGTGCCCTGCGTCGTTCGCCCCGTAGTTGACGTTGTCCAGGTGGTCAAACTGTTGACTTACGTTCCCCAGGTCGTCCGCTTCGCAGTTTTCACTCTTGTTGTCTTTGGGTTGTTGATTTCCGTCCTCCAGGACTTTCGCCCCGTAGTTGACGTTGTCCAGGTAGGCAAACTGGTGACTTACGTTTCCCAGGTCTTTTGCTTCGTAGTTTTCATTCTAGTTGTCGTCAGGCAGGTGATTTTCGACCACCGAAATTCTTACTACGTTTTTGATGTTGTCCAGGTGTTCGAATTGATGACTTTCGATCCCCAGGTCTTCCGCTTCGTAGTTTTACTTTCGCCCCGTAGTTTACGTCGTCCAAGTAGTCAAATTGATGACTTCCGATCCCCAGGTCGTCCGCGTCGTAGTTTTCACTCTCGTTGTCCTCGAGATGTTGATTTCCGGAATCCAGGACTTTCGCCCCGTAGTTTACGTTGCCCAGGTGGTAAAACTGGTGACTTACGTGCCCCAGGTCTTTTGCTTTGTAGTTTTAATTCTCGTTGTCGTCAGGACGACCTGGAGATCGAAAGTCATCAGTTCGAACACCTGGATATTGTCAAAAACGTAGTGAGAATTCTGGAGGTCGGAAATCACCTGCCCGATGACGACTAGAATAAAAACTACCAAGCAAAAGACCTGGGGAACGTGAGTCACCAGTTTGACCACCTGGACAACGTTGACTACGGGGCGAAAGTCCTGGATCACGGAAATCAACAGCTCGAGGACAACGAGAGTGAAAACTACGAAGCGGACGACCTGGGAAACGTAAGTCACCAGTTGGACCCCCTGGACAACGTAAACTACGGGTCGAAAGTCCTGGATCACGGAAATCAACAACCCGAAGACCGCGAGAGTAAAAACTACGAAGCGGACGACCTGGGGATCGGAAGTCATTAGTTCGAACACCTGGACAACGTCAAAAACGTAGTGAAAATTTCGCTGGTCGAAAGTCACCTGCCTGACGACAACTAGAATGAAAACTACGAAGCAAAAGACCTGGGGAACGTAAGTCACCAGTTTGATCACCTGGACAACGTAAACTACGGGTCGAAAGTCCTGGATCACGGAAATCAACAACCCGAAGACAACGAGAGTGAGAACTACAAAGCGGACGACCTGGGGAACGTAAGTCACCAGTTTGACCACCTGGACAACGTCAACTACGGAGCGAACGACGTAGGGCACGAGAATGGCCGACCGGACGACGTAAAGACTAAAAATTACGAAATAAAAAACCGAAATTTTAGGCAAAGTTCAGGCAGGCAGGAGGCAGGAAAAGGACGTAGTACCAGGTGTATCAATGTAACAGCGGGGCGATATCTCACGGGCGTTCGGAGAACCAACATCTTGACATTTAGCGGCCATTACCGCTCCCTGCCTCTGACAATCGCTAAAATTACAACAAAAACGTAGAATACAACTGCCTCCTTCATCGTTGTCGAAAACAAAGATGTTTTGGGATGGTTGTGTCCGGAATTCCCTATAGAATCGGGCTCCCGTCCGATGTTTTGCATTTTTGATGCGTCGGCTTTGATATAAGTCGACATAAATGGCACGCCAAAACTTTTCGATCGAAAAAAAAAAAAAATTCCCGATTTCATCCGATAAAACGTACCAGTTCGAACTCATTACTCGTTAAACATCGGCTACCGAAAGGACAATCCGATTCATGCCTCCGTTTCGAAGATATTCGCGAAAAAAGACAGGCTGGTAAATATCGAGTATACCCTCCCCTTAACGGCAAGTAACGATGAAACATTCAAGATATTTGACCAAGCTGTTTCAATACTGATGGCCAAACGTTTACGACATTTTTGGTATGGTACTTGATCGGAGAAATGCCATCCGACGTAATTGATTTATGGAATAAATATAAACCAGCACTTTCAGAAGACTTTGTAGATGATAACGAAAACAGAGCACTAGGTTCTATTGAACATCTTCTACAAGCAGAAGGTAGATCGTGCGAAGATTGTGGCTTACCGACACCAGAAATAATCTATGAAAATGATGAAGAAAAAATAACAGCGGAAAAAATACAAACATTCGCAGAAAAAGGATTAGCATTGGTGAATCAATCAAATAACGAGCAACGGATCATATACGATGCAGTTATGAAAACAATAACGCCGAACAACAAGACAGAAATCATACAACGCACAAATACTTTTTCATCGACGGACCTGGAGAAACTGGAAAAACATTTCTGTACAATGCGATATACTACATGCTAAGATCAACAGAGAAAACTGTCGCATGTGTTGCTTGGACAGGTATAGCAGCGATTATTCTTCCACGCGGAACAACTGCTCACAAAATGTTCGGTCACCCGTTGACAATGAGCAACGAAGGAACAATTTTCACAACTCCGAGTATGAAGGAGAAAATGATGTCAATTGATGTAATCATATGGGACGAGCGTTTGATGATTCCAAAGACTGCTCTTGAATTGATTGACAGAACACTCAGAGATATCATGAGTAATTCACGACCGTTCGGAGGAAAAACGGTTTTACTTGGTGGGGACTTTCGGCAAGTATTACCAGTAGTTAAACGTGGCGGAAAAATACAAATTCTTGAAGAAACAATCAAATATTCATCACTCTGGAATATATTTGAAAAATTTAGCCTAACAACAAATATGAGGGCGAAAGAAGATATCGTTCCATTCTCAAAGTGGCTACTCAGTGTAGGGGAAATCGTTTTTTTAGAACCTGACAGAGAAACAATGAGTACAGATTTGATAACAGAATTATATCCACTAGGGTGGTCCAAGAAAAACATTTTTTTGTTTTTTTTAAGTCTTATAATCTCAAAAGTTTCTTTCAGGTATAGAACAAATTTTCCTGAAAGCGCAGCTCGATATCTCAACTCTACGAGACGCTCAACGATTTTCCGTTTTCCCATATAAGTAACACGTAAAACAAATTTATTTTTGTTTTTTTCACGTAGAACTCTGAAAAAAAATTTTATTCCAATTTTGATGCACATATTATCGTACGAAATTTAATTCTCTACAAAACATTAGAAAAAAAAAATAAATAAATGAAACGAAAAAAAAAAATTTCATGTTATATTTTATTCATATGGGAGAACGGAAAATCGTTGAGCGTCTTGTAGAGTCGAGATATGAGATATCGAGCTACGCTTTTGGGAGAATTTTTTTTATACCCAAAAGAAACTTTTGAGATCATAAGGAGAACTTTTTTTTCTGGACCACCCCAATATCCAATAAACATACCAAGTGAGGAACTCATAAACAGAGCAATATTAGCTCCGTTAAATGTGGAAGTGAACCAGTTAAACACAAAAATTTTACAACGAATGGAGGGAAACTTACAAGAGTCAAAAAGTATGGATTATGCAACCCTCCAAGGACTTGATGCTGCCGATACGACAACATACGAAGAAGCTACACTGCGATATCCAATCGAGTATTTAAATTTACAACTGAAAATCGGTGCCATAGTAATGATGTTACGAAATTTATCAATATCAGATGGCATATGCAATGGAACACGGTTGGTTGTTCGTGAACTTCATTCAAGGATTTTGATTGCTGAACTTCTAACAGGAGAAAGAAGAGGACAAATAGTGGAAATACCGCGAATAAAATTGGACACGCGTGGGAATACAGATATGCCATTCATCTTACACAGACGGTAATTTCCTGTACGATTAGCGTTCGCAATAACTATCAATAAATCGCAAGGACAAAGTTTCGGACACGTCGGACTATACTATATTGACAGACCAATATTCGGACATGGACAACTTTATATTGCGTTATCACGGTGCAAGTCAAAAAAAGGAATAAAAATACAAATGAAGAGAAAAGGGCAAAATATTAACAATATCGTATACAAGGAGATTTGAGATTAACAAAAATTTAGAATAGCTGAGATGACTAATTTGTAATAATTATAAGTTCAATTCTTGATAAATATGTAGGGAAATAGATTTGAAAGTTTTGATTTAGGGTAGGTCAGATGATTTGTGAAAATAGTTTTAATTCGGGGTAGATAAGATAATTTGTGAAATAAAGAAGTTCAAATTTCCATTAATATGTAAGGAAATAAATTTTATAGTTTTGATTTAGGGGTAGGTGAGATAATTTTTGAAAATAGTTTTATTTAAGGGTAGATAAGATAATGTGTGAAATTTAGAAGTTCAAATTTTCAGTAATATGTAGGGAAATGAATTTCATAGTTTTGATTTGGGGTAGGTTAGATGATTTGTGAAAATAGTTTTAATTCAGGGTAGATAAGATAATTTGTGAAATTTATAAGTTCAAATTTTCAGTAATATGTAGGGAAATAAATTTTATAGTTTTGATTTGGGGTAGGTTAGATAACTTGTGAAAATAGTTCTATTTAAGGGTAGATAAAATAATTTGTGACGTTAAGAAGTTCAAATTTTCATTAATATGTAGGAAAATAAATTTTATAGTTCTGATTCAGGGGTAGGTCAGATGATTTTAAAAAATAGTTTTATTTAAGGGTAGATAAGATAAATTGTGAAATTCAGAATTCCAAATTTTCGGTAATATGTAGGGAAATAAGTTTTATAGTTTCGATTTAGGGTAGGTCTTGGTAAAGTAGGATGATAATACCCTGATGCATCCAAAATACAAAATTGATGAGCTATTGCAGCAGCAAAAGTTAGATATAATTACATGACCGTTGACCTGAATCACCCTGACTAAAAAGAATCGGAATAATAACAAGTAAACGCTGCCCAGCTCAATACTATTTTGTTTTAAACAAATCTAAAAAATGAAAATGTCTCACAAGCCGTCAAGTCAAGTGAATATAATTTAAAATATAAATGGATAAATATCAAAGTGAGCAGGAGAATAAAATTAATTACTATTTCGAAACAGGACAGTCTAACAGAGCCGCAGCTACCTGTGAACTATGGAATACCAGGTAAAGCATATTTAAAAAAGAATGGAAATCAAAAATCAACTCGACACACTAAATAGCCTGACTCTATTTAAAAATCATATCACCCGTGAATTCTACTATTCTAATAAACAAAAAAAAAAAAGTGAAACTCAAAAATACAGCCAGATACGTACGAAAACATAAATAATTAATTTTACATTTTTTGAATATCAAATAAGATGACGGATTGGACGACGTATTGAATGAAGCAGCAGAGGAAATAGAAAGAGCCGAGCAAGTGCTGCGAGAGGAATCAGCTCGGGCAGAGGGAGAGCTGCTGCTGCTAGAGCCAGCAGAAAACACGTAGGCTATATGTAGTTTATATATATTTATACATATATACCGTGACAATCACGTGAAACCGAATGGTCCATGCGCCCGGATATCGAATATTGGCGAATATGACGTCATTTTAGCGGGCTAACCACTCGTTGCGCTGAACAATCTCTAGGATGATTTTGGCGCGCGGTCGATGCAACTCGGCAGCCATTGTTGATAGAAGCCGGCTGACTGTCAATACATCGCGGAAGATAGACATGTGGGGTGATGTTCGTTTATTTTAAACAAATGATTAATAAGGTAAATAAAAACTACGCGAATAAGCTATGAATATTTATCAAAAATCTATCAATTAGTTTTGAATGATATCATAATACAATCAAGGAATCAACCTAACTTACAGCTAGGAATTAATTAAAGTCAAAAAGTTCATCGAGAACAACTAATTTGAACGAGATTATTAATTGTATTCTAGGGTTGAGGCGTCAATAAATTGAACAGGGTGAGTGAGAAACACTTTATCGAAGCTTACTAAAAGTTCATTCAATGCATGACAAGGATAATCATCATGTTTCAACGAATTAGTCCTCGTTACAGTCAGCAGCGCAGTTTAAACCGCCAGTTCTGAGAGTCTTCGCAAAATGCACTACGCCTAGACTGGACATAATGCCTGCGCCTGTAATTTCAAGGTAAGAATTATCACACATTCAATGACAACATTCATTGGCCACAAACATCTGCTAATATTAGCTGTAAAAAAAATAAGTGTTGTTTAATGGAATTAAGTTATTGAAAAACATGAATATTTGAAAAGTATGAATAACTACGATATCGTGCAATGAATGTGTGATAATTTTTACCTTGAAATTACAGGCGCAGGCATGATGCCCAGTCTAGGCTTTGGACATTTCTCGAAGACTCTAAGACCTGGCGGTTTAAACTGCGCTGCTGACTGTAACGAAGACTAATTCATTACAACATGATACTTATCCTTGTTACGCATTGAATAAACTTTTAGGAAGCTCCAATAAAGTTTTTCTCACTTACCTAGTTCAATTTATTGAAGCATCAACCTCAGGATTAATAATTAATAGATACTATTAAATGGCCCGATCGTCCATTTCTCAACTTTGAAGTATGAGCGAGAAAATAGAAAACTAAAAGAAGTAGCGCTTGGAACTACGTCCAGTGCACATTTGCCGGTCACGATTGCAATTAGACATCAACTACAATTTTGTCATAATATCCAATGTTGCCCGGTGCTGAAAGGCGATGTCGTTATTGCACCAATTGCAGTGGCGGACTACCCTATAGGCCGAGTAGGCCCGGGCCTAGGGCGGCAAAATTTAGGGGGCGGCAAAACTTGGTGAGATTTTTTTTTCTCAAGTCGTGCCCTCTGTTATCTCACAGGTCGACCGTCTACAAATGAAAAAATGTGTCCATGGCACCACGAAAAAAAAAATTTGCCCGTATGGGGATTCCGATTATTTAAGTTTGAATCTTCAAACTGGATCTTTGCTTACGAGCTTACTCCAATGTCCAAGTCCAAGCGTATCATTTTCATTTGGCTCTACTACAGACTACAGTCTACAACTATACAGATACTAGTACTATAGGTTATTCGGTATTTTCATTGTCAAAGTCTGGCTATTCTTTGCATCGAATCACAGTTGCTACGGTCTTTGGATCTTGATGATTTGATAAACGAATTCGCTGCCCAGAAGGGCAGGCAAAAAACAATTTGTGAATCAATAAATAAAGACACTGATTAATATAATTTAATCACTTACAGACTTTCTTTTATTTTTCTTTAATTTAATTTCTATGTCTTATTAAATTTAGTGGCGGGGGGGGGGGGGGGGGGGGGCAATCTTTCGTAGGCCTAGGGCAGCCAAGGTGTCTATTCCGCCCCTGACCAATTGACAATGACAATGCGCATGAAGCTTTCAAAAAATTAGTTCCACAAATTCAGGACGAGACACCTGATTTGTCTTCGAAAAAAGTAGAGATACTTGGTAGAAAGTTTTCTGTACAAAGCGTATTCGTAACTAGGATCGATAGAGAAGGAATTCAATTTGGCTTGGTAAAAAACATTTTTTATTGTAATAATAATGTTTACTTTCACGCAAAAGCATTCGAGACGATCTGTTTGAATCATTTCTATCATGCGTACAATGTGCGTTCGGATTCAGACACGCCGGATTTGTTAATTGACGTTGACTTGTTACCGAGAACACCGCCATGTTTATGAATAACGAAAAATGGAGACGAATTTGTAGCAACCAGGTATGATATTTAAGGTGATTGTAATTATTCATTATAATAACTATTGCGTATCTTATAGTATATATATTATGATTCAATAAATGACAAAAATATTAAAAATCTTTGATTTTGATATTACTGATTATTTGTTGTTGACTGAAAGTTAATAGCAGTGGTGATGAACTGTTATTATTGGAGGTAGGAGAGGGGTTGGAGGGAGGGGGGGGGGGGGGCACCCGCCCACCCACTTCCACCCCCCTTCTTCCACGGGGTTACTTGGACTATGTCCACTGCTTAGATGCTTCTCTTCCTTCATCTCGACGTTTCGGGCGCTAAAATCTGCTCCCGTCCTCAGGATGGTAGTCTGGCGACTTCCCATAACAGAGTGATCAAATTCCGTGCTCCCACCGGTATATATAGGTTGGTTGTCGGTGGCGCCAGCTATGACTGGTGGCGCCGCTTTGGCCTACTCATAGCTTCCCTCACCTCATCCCTGTACAAAGGTAACCACAGTTTGTTGAGTTCTATGCTGGGTTGACTTTGAGGCCCTTAAACACTCGCATCCAGGAACACCGGAAAAACGTTAGAATGTGCGAACGATCGAAATCAAGATTGGCCGATCACGCTTGGGAGAATGAACACCACTTCCAATGGGATGACGGCCGAATATTGTTGAAAGAATCCGATCCTATCAAACGAAAGCTGAAGGAGTCAGCCTGTATAGCAGTCACATCAAATGTTGTGAGTCAACCCAGCATAGAACTCAACAAACTGTGGTTACCTTTGTACAGCGATGAGGTGAGGGAAACTATGAGTAGGCCAAAGCGGCGCCACCAGTCATAGCTGGCGCCACCGACAACCAACCTATATATACCGGTGGGAGCACGGAATTTGATCACTCTGTTATGGGAAGTCGCCAGACTACCATCCTGAGGACGGGAGCAGATTTTAGCGCCCGAAACGTCGAGATGAAGGAAGAGAAGCATCTAAGCAGTGGACATAGTCCAAGTAACCCCCTGGAGGAAGGGGCGGGTGCCCCCCCTCCCTCCAACCCCTCTCCTACCTCCAATAATAACTGATTATTTGTATTCAATAATTCTAGTAAAGTTTTTGTTCACCTGTAATGTAATAAGTATTCATAAATACTCGAATCATAGACAAACAAAGGCTTCATTTTATTTTCATGGCATTTTCATTTAATACAATAAACTGTATAATTTCACACAAAAGTATATGACATTGCTTAGAATACACACACGCACACATATATATGGGGCTTTCCATCCATTATCGCCCACGTTTGACCTCGACATTTTTTTTTTGCTCACCTTTTTCATATGTTGTAGTACTACATTGAAAGATCATCTGTGATTTTTTTTTTAAATTTTTTCGTGGGCCGTTTTTTTTCATAAATATTACCAACTTTGAAAAAAATACATCCTTCGAAAATTCTGAAAAAAATCACCAATATTCTACGTCCGATCATGGACGGTTGAGATCTTCTATTTTTTCAACCAATGTCAAAATTAGAGAATCGTTATTTAATACACACAAGTATCCTTGTAGGCTAACACCATTTGTTTTTCATTGAGTAGTGACTCTATCGTTCGCATCCTATTAATTCATACTATATGAGAATTTATCGGACCAGCCGAACCAAATTGAGGTCTTCCAACTGAGGTACACCTCTGTATGGAGCGTGCGAACCCCAGAGAAACCGAAAAAAACAGAAGTGCATCATAATTATTTTTTCAGGTAAAAATTCCTTCAGCCCGGGTTTGAAACGGGACCTCCGCATTTGTACTGCGACGCCTTGTCCAATTAGACCATTGAAGGACTGGAAGAATTTTTACTTGAAAAAATAATTATGATGCACTTCCGTTTTTTTCGGTTTCTCTGGGGTTTGCACGTTCTGTACAGAGGTGTACCTCAGTTGAAAGACTTAAATTTGGTTCGGCTGGTCCGATAAATTCTCATATAGTATGAATTAATAGGATCCGAACGATAGAGTCACTACCAATGAAAAACAAATGGTGTTAGCCTACAAGGATACTTGTGTGTATTGAATAACGATTCTTTAATTTTGACATTGGTTGAAAAAATAGAAGATCTCAACCGTCCATGATCGGACGGGTATCAAAAAATCGAGTTTCGGACGTAGAATATTGGTGATTTTTTTCAGAATTTTCGAAGGATGTATTTTTTTTAGAGTTGGTAATATTTATAAAAAAAAAAAACGGCCAGCGAAAAAATGAAAAAAAAAATCACATATGATCTTTTAATACAGCGTGATTCTCAAGTCGCGGAAAAGATTTTACATGCAGATTCCTTATCAAAATCTAAGAATAAAGTTCCTTATCAAAAACTTCGAGGGACCGCTCGTTCTTGAGTTATAGAAGGTTTAGTCAACCCAATTAGACGGCCGTAATGTGACGTGCTCAGTCTCGTAGCAATCCCGAAAAATTGATAGTGCCCGCGTCGCATGAACTTCGCCTAAAATTTCGGTTTTTTATTTCGTAATTTTTGGTCTTTACGTCGTCCGGTCGGTCATTCTCGTGCCCTACGTCGTTCGCCCCGTAGTTGACGTTGTCCAGATGATCAAACTGGTGACTTACGTTCCCCAGGTCGTCCGCTTTGTAGTTCTTACTCTCGTTGTCTTCGGGTGGTTGATTATCGTCATCCAGAACTTTCACCCCGTAGTTGACGTTGTCCAGGTGATCAAACTGGTGACTTACGTTCCCCAGGTCTTTTGCTTCGTAGTTTTCATTCTAGTTGTCGTCAGGCAGGTGACTTTCGACCAGCGAAATTTTCACTACGTTTTTGACGTTGTCCAGGTGTTCGAATTAATGACTTTCGATCCCCAGGTCGTCCGCTTCGTAGTTTTTACTCTCGCGGTCTTCGGGTTGTTGATTTCCGTGATCCAGGACTTTCGACCCGTAGTTTACGTTGTCCAGGGGGTCCAACTGATGACTTACGTTTCCCAGGTCGTCCGCTTCGTAGTTTTCACTCTCGTTGTCCTCGAGCTGTTGATTTCCGTGATCCAGGACTTTCGCCCCGTAGTCAACGTTGTCCAGGTGGTCAAACTGGTGACTCACGTTCCCCAGGTCTTTTGCTTGGTAGTTTTTATTCTAGTCGTCATCGGGCAGGTGATTTCCGACCTCCAGAATTCTCACTACGTTTTTGACAATATCCAGGTGTTCGAACTGATGACTTTCGATCTCCAGGTCGTCCTGACGACAACGAGAATTAAAACTACAAAGCAAAAGACCTGGGGCACGTAAGTCACCAGTTTTACCACCTGGGCAACGTAAACTACGGGGCGAAAGTCCTGGATTCCGGAAATCAACATCTCGAGGACAACGAGAGTGAAAACTACGAAGCGGACGACCTGGGGATCGGAAGTCATCAATTTGACTAGTTGGACGACGTAAACTACGGGGCGAAAGTAAAACTACGAAGCGGACGACCTGGGGATCGAAAGTCATCAATTCGAACACCTGGACAACATCAAAAACGTAGTAAGAATTTCGGTGGTCGAAAATCACCTGCCTGACGACAACTAGAATGAAAACTACGAAGCAAAAGACCTGGGGAACGTAAGTCACCAGTTTGACTACCTGGACAACGTCAACTACGGGGCGAAAGTCCTGGAGGACGGAAATCAACAACCCAAAGACAACAAGAGTGAAAACTACGAAGCGGACGACCTGGGGAACGTAAGTCAACAGTTTGACCACCTGGACAACGTCAACTACGGGGCGAACGACGCAGGGCACGAGAATGACCGACCGGACGACGTAAGGACTAAAAATTACGGAATAAAAAACTAAATTTCAGGCAAAGTTCATGCGACGCGGGTACTATCAATTTTTCAGGATTGCTACGAGACTGAGCACGTCACATTACGGCCGTCTGATAGGGTTGACTAAACCTTCTATAACTCAAGAACGAGCAGTCCCTTGAAGTTTTTGATAAGGAACTTTATTCTTAGATTTTCATAAGGAATCTGCATGTGAAATCTTTTCCGCGACTTGAGAATTACGCTGTATAGTACTGCACATATGAAAAAATTGAGCAAAAAAAAATGTCGAGGTCAAACGTTGGCGATAATGGATGGAAAGCCCCATATATAAGCGCGTGTCACGTCGCCGAACTGCCGAGGGCGTAGCCTAAAAGGCAATCGCGAAGAGCCTCACGGAAAAAGTCTGTGGGCTCTCTTGGAAATATTCCTCGGCCAACTTCACGATTACAGCGCATGGCAGCGCTTGCTATTGGCCCAAGTGACTCTAGGGATTTATCCATATGTGCCGAGCTTATTGTCCGTGGCGTCGATCCTTGCAATCAACGGAAGCAGCCATGGAAATATTCCAAGAGAATTGCTTGCTATTGAAGTGTGGCGAATGTTCACGCGTGAATTGCTAGTTTTTACTCTCCGTGTGGATGACGAAAACTACGTAGGGGTCGACCTGGAGGACAAAAACTACGTAGCTGTGTACTTGAAGGATGTAAACTACGTAGCGGTGTACTTGAAGGATGAAAACTACGTAGCGGTGTACCTGTAGGATGAAAACTACGTAGCAGTGTATCGGGAGGATGACAATTACAGTGCGATGGACCTGGGAGGCGAAATCTACGGTGCGGTCAACCTGGATGACGAAAACTATGGTGCGGTCGACCTAGACGAAGAAAACTACGGTGCAGTCGACCTGGAGAACGAAAACTACGTAGCGGTTGTCCTGGTCACAGATAATGAAAGTGTATATTGTATAGACCACTTCGTTTTTTCCGGGCCATGACAGCGCCTTTACTTTCTGCTTGTTTCGCGGGGGGATTCTAACCCGCGCCTTTATCTCATTAGCTAATCTTCTACGTTAAAATAATCTATTACGTAACCTGATTTGACTACTGTCGCAGATTTTTCCAAATAACGTGTTTGACATCCAGTTATTAATAAGATACCATGTTACTCCTTTTTTTTTAAGACGACTCGTCACCCTGCAACACTGTCGCATATTTTTACCTGTTTGACACCGGCATCCGTCTCACAGATTTTTAAGGTGACTCGTCACCCTGCAATACTATCGCCGATTTTTACGAATAGCAACACTGTCGCATATCTTCACCCGTTTGACTGTCGCCGATTTTTACGAATAAGCAAATACCTGTGCGTTATTAATATGCCATCTTACGGATGTTTTAATATAGCATCTAACATTAGCATCTTGCGTCTTACAAATTTTCAAGACGACTCGTCACCCTGCACACTGTAAACGTCCTCAGATGTCAAGCATAAAGTGGAAAAATCCTGTTCTTGTAGCATTGAGGAATCGTAACGATTGGACGAGCTAGGTGGTCTAGTGACTGAAGTCCTGGGCTATCATCAGGACTCTAGGCGAGACCCGGGGTTCGATTCCCTGGATCGTCCATTTTTTAATCATACTAATATCCAGTGCAAGAAGCAGTCTGAGCGCCCACAGAAATTTCTAACAGGTGTCTGTATTTTACGAATAGACCTTTACTACTGACAGTTCCAACAGTTGATGAGGCGTCAGATGGTCTGAACCGAGTTAAAACTACCCTATAGACTAAATTTGATAAATAGTTGGAAGGGGAATCATAAGAAATCACAAATAATGCATTTTAATACTGATTATTTATTTTCGACAATCGATACATTAAAGTCATGGTACAACGTGAAGCGCATCATATCGATTACATATATAGTCGAATTCAATTCGATTGCAAAGCCCTCAAAGATGATGCATGTGGAGTCGGTTCTGATCCGCAGCCAGTAACATTTTCTGGAAGATGTCATCATCCTCCATCAACGCCTTTGTCATATGTGCGGGTAAAAACGCGGAAAATATGTTGTCTATGTCAACTTTGATTCTTGGACGAAATCTTGTTTGTACTTCTCGCAAGCTGGTGATTGGATAGTTTTTATATGTACTTCTAGATTCGCAGATTTATTCGTGGGGCGGTATTCATCGCATCGACCCAACTTGTTGATTTTAGATAAGTCCAAGGCGTTGCTCGTCAAAAGATAATGCTGTACTATAATTTCATAAAACCACCCCGAGTGCTTCTAATTACTTGCGTGCAGGTTAGAGACTAGCGCTCCAGGTGTAAATCTTAGTCTTTTATACCGTACAAATCAGGTTATAATTTTTTGTATCCCACATTGATTTACCTACTTTGATTTACTTATTCACCTCTGCGTATCAACCACTTTTGCTATTAATATATTTCTAACTTTAATTCTTTACAATTTCAAATCTGTTTAAAAAATTGACCTAAGCCTACCCCCCACATTTACCCGAGGTAAATGTACAGGGTGTTGCAAAATTCGCGCACCATCTGCATACCAGCGGATTTCTCGCGAAAAATAAAGACGAAAGTTATGTATGAAAAGTCCGCGGGAACTTAGTTTCGTCGTAAAAGCACTTAATAGCGAACGAATCAGAAAAGCCCGTCTAAAATCTGCATCGCCGTCTGCCCCACTACGGAGAAAAAGACAATAATGTGTGGTGTTCCCCGCTACGCCTGTCTAATGTTGAGCGCTTACGGTGGCTGCGAGCGCGGCGGGAGGAGCGTGGCAGACCACATATGATTGTCTTGTTATCCGTAGTAGGGCGGACGGTGATGCGGATTTTAGACAGTCTTTCCTAGAGACGAACGCTGATTGGTTCGTTATTAAGTGCTTCTACGGAAAAACCAAGTCCCCGTGGACTTTTTTGCATACGTAACTTTCGTCTCAATTTTTCGCAAGGAATCTGCTGGTATGCAGATGGTGCGCGAATTTTGCAACACCCTGTATAAGGCCGCAATACTTCGACCATAGCATCAATTCTACCGGTTCCATTAACCAGTCGATAATACCACATCTTCACAGCTTCGATGGCGTCATCATCAAAATTTTGAAACACATGCTTCGGATCATTATACTGAAGTGTGTGACGGTAACGGACATTGGGTATCGTGCGTAGCACCTGAGATGTTTGAAAAAATGCAGACGTTAGACTCTTGCAATCCTACCTGCGAGCAGACTCAACCTTTGCAGAGATCGGAACCATCAAGCTCAAAAAAACAACGCACGTGCAATTCGTATGAAGAATCGAACGTTGTACCGGAATCAGCCTGTATTATGAAACGACAGTTTCAACGTGATAAAAGTTGCTTAGTTTAGAGCTAGGACTTTTGATAACAAGTATTTTGACATGTGAAATCGTTATAGTATTCCAATCAATAGAGGAAAGAAAGGCGTTTTCGTGACAAAAATCCCATCTGAAATCTGATTGTGCCACGTTTTAAAGAACGGTTCACCGATGAAAACGTACATGTTTCCAACTCTCAATTTTTTCCGGCTATTTTTTAAACAATATTTAAAAACGAAAAATCCATTTTTTTAGTAGTTTCTCGCTTCTGGGATGGAAACTGATGAAGCAATCTTGGTACTCCAATAACAAAAGTTGTAGAAAATTCAACAACCTTCAAAATGAGTCTCGGATCGACTCGATCGGGGCATTTTTAATCGAGAAAAATCGAAAAAACCTTCAAAAAAGGTGTCTTTTTTCAAAAATTCATAACTCCGCCATTTTACAAGTCGCAGCATAGGCCTTTCGCGAAGAAGTAGTGGATAACATTTAGATAACGTGAGCGAAAAATGGGCACTGTTGGATAAGTAGTTTTTGCACAATTGCAAATTGAATTTCTTTATGCAATATTTCCGATAAGCCATCCTTGCTCGATAAGTGGTCCGATCGTAATTTTCCAAATAATTGATTTTGAAACTAGACTATATTGACTACAAATCGTTGATTCATAATTTTTCGCTATTTTGCGTCGAAATAGGTGAAAAATGCATCCAAACATAGGCATTAACGTCGGAGCGCGAAAAAGTAGGCGAGTGGTGGGGGCAGTCGACTGCGGCGGAGAAGTGTACGTATGTAGTAATGGAGACGCGCGGCGAATATCGTCGATCATCTAGTTCGATTATCTCGGCAACGACTGGACCAATTTCCATGATTTTTTTCTTTCAATTTTGGGTAGCTCAACATGCACAAGCTGAATCTGTTATCAGATTTTATAAAAAATCAATAATGAAGGTACTATTGGAAAGTTTTCGCGGAAAATTCAAATCTCCGCCGCAGTCGACGGCCCCCACCAGTCGCCTACTTTCTCGCACTCCGACGTTTATGCCAATTTTTGGATGCATTTTTTACCTATTTCGACGCAGAAAAGCGGGAAATTATGAATCAACGATTTGTAGTGAATATAGTCTAGTTTCAAAATCAATTTGAAAAATTACGATCGGACCACTTCTCGAGCAAGGATGGCTTATCGAAAATGATGCATCAAAAAATTCAATTTGCAACTGTGCAAAAACTACTAATCCGACAGTGCCCCTTCTTTGCCCATGTTATCTAAATGTTATTCGCTACTACTTCGCGGAAGGCCTATACTACGACTTGTAAAATGGCGGAGTTATGAATTTTTGAAAAAAACACCTTTTTTGAAGGTTTTTTCGATTTTTCTCGGTTAAAAATGCCCCGATCAAGTCGATCCGAGGATCATTTTAAAAGTTGTTCAATTTTCTACAACTTTTTTCGATAGAGAACCAAGATTGCTCTATCAGTTTCCATCCCAGAAGCGAAAAACTACTAAAAAACCGGATTTTTCGTTTTTAAACGTTGTTTAAAAAATAGCCGGAAGAAATTGAGAGTTGGAAACATGTACGTTTTCATCGGTGAACCGTTCTTCAGAACGTGGCACAATCAGATTTCAGACGGGATGTTTGTCACGAAAAAATCTCTATTGACTGGACTATAGCCATTGTCGACAACTTAAAGAATGAAAAAGTAGTTTTTAACTACCGTACGTGGCAAAATTTCATATCCAACCGGGAACTTATAAGCAGATGATTCGATTCTGGAAGACTACCAGAATTCAAGAAGAAATACACTATGATCTTTGACGGTGATGTATCAGTCAAATATTGCAAGTTTTATGATAAGAATGCACTGATTTTTTCCTCATCGTCCACGCCGAACATCACGATCCTCCAAGTTATGTGAAATCAACTCCTAAAGCAGCTTCCAGCGATTCGAATCATCAAAAATGGATACGCTTATTCGCGTCATATTAGTCCAGTCGAATTATACCAAAAATATACAAAGATCTATTCAAAAATATGACATTTCTGTAACTTTTTTTACGAGTTCATTTTATCCCCACGAGTATACCTGTGATTTATCCAAAAGATTTTCGGGTGCGTTAGGTGGCAAAAAATTGTTAAACAACTGAAAACCTACTTTTCGAGCTCTATTTCTTTTCCTGACGGTTTAACAACCAAATGCTCCATACCAAAGTTGTTCGTCTCAACGTCCCCGGAAACATTAACCCTTAAAAAATTATTTATGTTTATGAGTTTAGCTGCAAAACGCAATAAAAAATTTTTGTTCGACATTTTGTTTTTTGCCAGTCACTGACCGAATTTTCAACATACGGCTACGAAACTCATACTGGATCTAGTACGAACTGTCGCCTAGAAGAATCTGCAAACCCAATAGGGCTATGTGTTTCAGTCTCGCAGTAATAAACGATCTGCGTAAATCCGTAGAATCGCGTTCCTTTTAAGGATAATGGGCTCACATCGTACCGAAAAATCTGAGGGTCAGTTTTCGATATCCACTTTCGATATATGATGAAAAACGATTTTTTTGTTCAAAAATTGGTACTCAATCCGAGGAAATAAAATGTTTGCTCATAAACAAATGGTAAAATCTGCGTTAATTTTCGAGTAGTTGGAAACATTCTAGCATTATCTGATAGGTCTGTTTAAGATGGTTTAAAAAAAAAAAAAAAATCATCCCTTAATCTCCATCAGAACCGGAGATACGGACAGGTTTACTTATTAATCCATAACTATTATTCTATACTACATTTTCGGATTAATTAAGTTCGTACGTGATCTTGAGACATTCGAGTATCATTTACAATCTGGATCATATTTTTCCGAATTATTTATTCCATTGTTACGACGGATGAATGCAACCGCGGGGTATGAAATCGCACGGCCCGCCGACTGAGTCGCGCCGTTGCGCGGTAGTGAGCGGTGAGGAGTGCTCCAGCTAATCGCGGTCGACGTCGCACCGCTAAGTTAACAATTGGAATATCTCCCTTGAAAATTGTCGTAGAACATCGAGTTTTTTTTTAAACTAACATGCTTTTTTCCGTAGAATCTGAAAATTCAGGTGAAATTGAATTTTTCGCACTACTTGTCGTGATTATTCTCATTTCCCAACTGACGCGTTGTAAAAATTTCTGTAAATCAATAGTAATTCGGTAGTAATGGTAAAATGAATGAAACACGCTTGCATTTGAGTAATTTTTATTGAAAAAAAAAACCATGGCATTTATACCCCCGCATTACATTCTTCTCCTTTTTTTCGCGGGAGGCAAGGTTGTGGTACCTTCCGTCTCGTCTACTGCACCTACCGGATACGTTACGTCATCGGTATTATTCTCCCTCTAACTGCACCCGACAATAGGGCAATAAAAATATTATAATCTACATTTTTTTCGGACCTTGCGGATCGCCGGGATTCCAAATTTTTTTCTCATGCTCGATTGACACTTATAATATCCCACGAAAAACATCCAAAGATGTAAAAAAAGCCACCGAGTATCCACACGCAAATCGCAATTGCTTTATAAGCAAAACGTTTCGCAGGTCTCTGTCGTGAAATCAAGAAAAAAGCCAAGTACCGAACGTACCCGCGCCTGCGATCTCTCAGCAAGTCTACGTCGTGATATAAATAATTAATCAATCGATCAATCGATCAATCGTGAAATCGGAGTTTCGTGTGAGGATATCGAAACATCATTCCAAGAGCTACGTACTTGGCGGGCACATTCGGTTTTTTTTCTTTAAGTTTGTTGTTTTCGCTTTGCATTGATAGTACTTCATCGTATTTTGCGAACCATTTTTTTCCGACTGTTTTCCATATCGTTTATTCATTAAATCTGGCATCTAAAATACATCGATTGATAGTACACGATTCCTTGCAGTTTTATTATGTGTTTGGCTGTTTGTCTTACAGTTTTTCTGAACTGTGCACAACTGCTTGTATCGGTACTTGGCGGCTGATGGATTCTCAAAGTACTATGTTTCCGGTCACTGGATATATACATGTCATAAATTTTGCATCGACTAACGAATGTCTGATTTACAGATAACATTGGTTCTATACATACACACCTATTTAAAATGAATCTTCCAATCTTGTGGGACGTCATATTCGTAGCGGTTGGAAGATTAGCGCGTGCGAGTTTACGATGGCGCGCTAATCTTTCGAGTATGTAGTTGCGAATGATTATTCTTCACAAGCGAATGAGCGACAAAATATTTTTGCACTCAAGTGAGGCCGAACTGTCGCGAGGATGAGTTTCAGGTGTTGAAATTGCTCCTTCCCACTACGTGTATATGCTAGTGCACCTGCACATACGCATGCATCGTGAGCAAGATTGTATGACATAGTATAGGTACACCAAAGCAATCATTAACTGAATTTGATATTCATCAAACTGTCATACTCTATGCTACTTATAGCATACACGTATATCCGTGGCTGCGAGTTTTAGGTTTTATACCGAAATAGCAAAGTAGATTTTTCTTGATAATTCGACAGTTTTGCAAATGAATAGGTTTATTCTTACATTATTAATTATATATACTCAGGCTCTACGGTATGTCACCTATCATGGGAGAACTTACCGTAGTATATCGCTCATTAGCTCCATAGTGAGGTACGTGATTCCAGAGTTCCGAGTCCGATCTGATAATTCAATGACAGTGGAACGACCACGATTTTTATTTATTAGAAAGTATTTACTTCTATAAATTCATACACATAATTAAGGATACGTAGAAGTATTTTCTGATACGATTATCGGTTGGAATAACTAGTTTTTCAGCGTATTTAATTGCTGTCGCATTAAAAACTCAATTGCCGCGTAAAACGAAGCCGGTTGTCCGTATAGCTCTAAGAAGCCGAATGTGCCCGCCAAGTACGTAGCTCTTGGAATGATGTTTCGATATCCTCACACGAAACTCCGATTTCACGATTGATCGATTGATCGATTGATTGTTTGATTAATTATTTATATCACGACGCAGACTTGCTGAGAGATCGCAGGCGCGGGTACGTTCGGTACTTGGCTTTTTTCTTGATTTCACGACAGAGACCTGCGAAACGTTTTGCTTATAAAGCAATTGCGATTTGCGTGTGGATACTTGGTGGCTTTTTTTACATCTTTGGATGTTTTTCGTGGGATTTCACTCCTTTTTGCAAGTACGAGAATTGAGAAGGGTTGCTCATTTAATTTCAGCAGGGTTATACGTTATTATAGTTTGATCATCACAAGAAATACATTCGGAATTTGGGCAAGGGAAGAAACATTCAGTGAAAGACAAACACACTTATTTCAATTGTCAACTGTGACAAACATAAATAATTTATTAAGTAGAACTCAATTTCGTCTTATACAGTATCAGGTTGAAGCTCGTAAAGTTATTTCAACACAATGTTCGCCAAAAAATGCTCAAATTCAAGGTTCGAACGTTTCAAATGGATCAAGAACGGTGCATAATTCGTAAAATTGTGTGAAACATGTTTATCTCGCATATTTCACAGTTCTACAACATTTGAATCACGAAATATTGCATTTCTTCAACGAATATTCTGTTACGTTAACGTTACGAACTTTAACCTCATTATACAGTTTTAACCTAAATTTAGCCCTTAATCAGTAATTTCTCAGCCATAGCTTGGAAGACTGTGTTGCCTGATACAGTAACAGGCTCATATGTGTTCTGCAACGTTGATTGTTCGGAGATTGCATGCTTGTCTGCTGCAATCCATTTCAGGTCCCTGTGAGAATCATACAAACCAATAAACGATCAATTATCTAATAGAAATGTCACGGTGATTACTAAAATATACCCCATGTTACTGTGGCGAAGGTGAGGTGGGAAATATTGAGTCGTACAGCATACCTTCTAATATGTGATATCCAGATTCATTCTTTCGCACACTCTGTGGTGTAAGATTCCCGAGAATTGTGGAGATTGTACAGCCTTGAAGTAACAGTAGACTGATGTTCGGTTTTAAAACACTGACCATTCTGAGCTTGCGTGCGTGTTTGTGGCCATGTAATAATTACAGTGAAGGATGATTGATAAAGGAGCTGAATGTGCCGAAGAGTGACGTATCGTTCTTTAGATCAATAGAGATTGCGACCTTTGCAGGCTCATCTGTAATCTTGAAATATTGGCTCTTATGACGCGTCACGACTGCAAACCATAAAAATACACGAAATTAATACTTTGACGCTGCAGTGGTGTTTTCCTGGGTTTGTGTTCTATTGATCAAGATGTCCCGAGAGTACCAATTTCATACTATACCTTTTAATATGAAATCTCTCAATGTACTTATCCAATCGTATTGAATAGCGGCTGTGCAAGTTCGGATGCTTATCACAATAGCTGTGTTCCCGTGCAATGTTTGGCCAGGTGGAAAATGAAGTGAGCGACCAGAAATGTTGAGTATAGATAGTGTGATCTATGGACACGTTCAGATTTTAGCGGTAGGATGCTAATCGTCAGTCTTGAAATGGTAGCTCATTCGAGTTTGTGTGCCTGTACCAGTTTTTCATATCGATTCTGGTTTCTGTAAAAAACAGTCAAAACATTGATTATGTAATAATTACTAGTCAGTTGGTAGGAGCTCACCAGTTATGGGTTCTCAATTCTACGTCTTATCAATGGAGCGATTTATAAAGTGTCTATTTTTGTAGCATACCGTCTAACGTGTCTTACGGAGATCCCCTCTTGTAGCTGCTGTTTTATTAGTGAGCAAAGGAAGTTTCCATTTAATCAACTGTGCATTGCGACGTTATAATGCATACTGTAGCTATTTTGTACCTGTTTGTACATACTACGGTAGATCTTGGTGGGAATCAGGTTAGAATGAGCTAGCTAAGTTTTATCTGTCATGATTTCCAACGTGGCTCTATTTAATTTATGTGCTTGAAGTATTTCCTGTTCTCCAAAAAATTTCTTTGATCACAAAGAAGAAAAGTTGAGAAATACAACAAATCCCTACTGGTATATCTAGCTTCTGATCGCCGTATACATACTTATCCTATGAAATTGTACAAAATTCACAAAATAACGAAATTATTTCGGGGTCATAGTTCCTTGAACAATGAATTTTTACAATCTAAAGACACAGAGGTATATAACATTATAGTGTCAATTATATCAGACATGGATGTTAATTAAGTATGAATAGATTATAAGACTAGATGATATGTGTGTGTTGCATGATTCATGAAGCAATAGCCGTGATAGTGATGAATGATCATGTATAGTAACAATAACAGTTGGAGTTGTATATGGACTGCAACTTATATGTGATGATAACATTCTTATAGTTAACTTAATATTCTAGACTCTGATAGTGATAAAAGATGCAACATCGATAATTATATACAATAAAAATAAAAGTTGGAGTTGTATATGGACTGCAACGTATACCGTGAGTTTTTGTGGAAATGCAACATGGAACAATCGAACGATCGACTGTTGTTACTTGCGTGGCCAATAGACTCGCAATATTTGTAATGAAAGCGGGTGCGTATCCAGAAAAACTCACAGTATGTGACTATAACATTCCGATAGTGAACTCATTATTCCAAATGACGTTATAGTTATTGGTAATAAATCACATTGAACTAGATTAGAAACGCTAATTCCGAGTAATATACATAGACATACATCAAACGTTTAGTAGACTTCCAATGTCTATGCACGTCATTATAATGTTGTTATCAGTGATTCAGTTTTGTATGTGACGCGATTTTTATCTTATCAATTTGAATTCGAATAAACTAATATCATGCTGCACGATGTCAAACAGTTGCTAGCTCAGAGAATAAATTTGAATTTAAATTTCCGACACATCGAGATTGAAAAGCTACTGCAACAACGCTCATAGAATCGAAGAAATCTGTCATGTTCTATCAACAGATACAGACACTATTGATAGTCAATCTCCGTATGCAATTATACGCACGATTGTGTTCCATCCAGTGTTGCGACGGATTTAACGACTAATTCCTAAATACTATAATATTTTGATACTCTCTATAGCTCTACTATGTTTGATGTGAATACACATACTAGTCGGTATACGTGAATGTAGTGTGTAGTGGTAGGCTCGAAGAATCGAAGTTGATAATATGGTTCATGATAATAGTTCAATCATTTTGAATAATACTGTATAATAAAATGCATAATGATGGAATAGTTATATTCGAACCAAACAAGTTATTGCATTAAGAATGATTGAGTCGTGAAGCAAATAGAAAATAAAGTCGATTCTTCATGCGCCATTATTAGGATTAAGTGTCTTTGTCTGGGAAGCACCAACTATTTATTCATTTATATCTGCTCATACACGCTCGGCCTGAGACGAATCCTATCACACTATTATATTGAAACGTACAATTGTGTTAGGAATCGTAGACTTAAGGATATATATTATTGCGAAATTAAGGTTCGCGACAATATATATACTATGCGACGTTCTAACACTGAATGGTACCATAATAGTAGTTTTCGGTCCTAGGCCCTAGAGTCGGACTTTACGGACCGAGTGGGGATTGGACGTTCTCGTACCGGCGCAGCCGGTCCGAGGATGCAAAACCCCCCACTTGGTCAAGTAAATCCAACTTTAGGACCGTGGAGCGAACATTATTTTTTGGTACGGTCCGTAAAGTGGTACTTTATGGACACGTGTACCAAAAAAATGGTTTTGATTGCAATAATCCTGTAATAAAATAAGAAATTAGTAGATTAGTAGCACCATACCCTCCTATATGCATTCAGGTTGGACTGTGAATCCGCATGACTTGTATGCGCATGGCTGCGTGGGACTCTAACTGACACGAGTTATGTGATGTATAGTGAAAATATCAATTTTTCCACCTATCGTCAGCTACTGAATGAAACGTTGGTAATTCTAACCGATCTAGCAATAACTCTGTGGTGTTCCAGCCAATACTCGATATCAATGTTCTTTATTCTAATTAGGTTTAATAACTATTTCACCAAAAGAAATTGTGTATTACAATTTTGTCATACCTGAATGCATAAAAAGGTAGAGATATTAGTGCATGATACATGTTATCGTGTTAATTGATTATTTCAGAATCATTTTCGCCGACGATCAGCAATGAATTGTGGCAACATATCTCTTGTTTCAGTCTATTTTATTTGCATAACCAGGCAACTGTTGTTTCATTGTTTGACTTACAATTCAAACTGATGTCGAATTCGACTTACTGCCCTGTGGCGCACTGAGTGTACTTCTGTCGCACTCTGAGATATGAGATAGAAGAGGATGAAAGTGCACTCAGTGCACACTAGTGCAGTGAGTCGAATTCGGCATAACTCTGAGAGATCATAGTACATCGCCATGATGGATAGTTGAATTACAGAATAAATCTGTCATTGAGAATGTATGTGTCATGTTCAGTCTGTTTGAACTTGTTGCCAAACTGTTTGTGCATAGGTATAGATATACGTTTAGATATATTTTATATTTGCTTTCGTTTTTGGTGACCATCCTCATATTGTTTGTACGTAATCATCTTGTGAATTATTGGCAATCATTTGATGGATATATTTTATATTTGCTTTCGTTTTTGACCATCCTTATATTGTTTGTACGTAATCATCTTGAGAATTATTGGCAATCATTTGATGGATATATTTTGTATTTGCTTTTGTTTTTGACCATTCTTATATTGTTTGTACGTAATTATTTTGTGAATTATTGGCATTCATTTTCAAGTTTTATTTTCGTTTTCTATTTGATGTTGGATATATTTCACTTGCCTCCTTTTTACTATACCTTTGCCATACTATGGTCAATTGGTTTTTATTTTTCACATTATTGGATATATTTTAGTTGCCTCCTTTTTACTACACCTTTGCCATACCATGGTCAATTGTTTTTTATTTTTTACATTATTGGATATATTTTGGTTGCCTCCTTTTTGCCATAACTTTAACCATACCATGGTGAAATTTTTCATAATTCATATACGGTGGTTAAATCACAGTCATTTGCCTATTTTTATTTATATCATTTTATCATATTGTTGCAAAATGTGGTTTGCGATAAGTAAAACGTTATTTATAGTGGGTTCCCGAGAGAAACAAAGCGAATCAAGTGGAATTAAATAAATTGGGTAAAAGGGTTATATATTCTGCAATATAGGTCTGTACTAGTTGTGAGCTAGAAACAGACTGATTTGTTTTACAATAATGTTTGTTGACTAAGCAACCGAGGTTCTTATATTTTAAAAGATATCTTCTATCATATAGGCTACTAGATGTTAATCACATATAGAACTAATGACATAAGGGTGATTTTACCAGATGTAACACTACCCTACCCCCCCCCCCCTCCCACCCACCCACCCACCCACCCACCCTTAGTAAAAGAGTCGACCCGACTCTTGAGGTAAGTACAATCAAGATGGTATTCGTGTAAAATCATCAGAAGGATTTACAACAAGAAGTTTTACAACAAGCTTATGTATATTCTGTTTGGAAGAATTGGAGCTGTGGCTCAAGAATTTAAAGTTTTTTCCAAACACTATCCGACATTTGTCTTCACTCCCAAGGTAAACCACAGAAAACCTTAGGAAGATAGTCTAATCTTATCAAATCAAAGTGTATAAGTGTGTTGTAAAATGTTCTTTGGATCTTGAGTCGTTGAGCGGGTTCAGGAAGATGAGCAGGAAGAGGCAGTAGGAATCGGTAAACTGGAAACAGGAATCAGGAATCAGGAATCAGGTGAATAATCCTGTGGTTTTCATGAAGGAAGTCCTGAATACTGGAACAGGAAGTGACTGGAGGGACGAAAGGACCGAAGACAAGAGGACTTGAGGTTTCTTTTTGGTCCTACTCCAAACATGTATGAAAAAATCAAATAACGACCTAGACGGGAGGACAAATATTAATCTCTCGAAATAATAAGGTCTTATTCAGGAGGTTTCCAAAATTCGTTAAAATTATAAACTCTCGTCTTAAATACATATATATATATATATTTTTTTTCATATAGTTCAGATAATTAATTGAACTGTAATAATGAATAAACAATTTTCAAATATAATCAATAGATAACTTATTATGTTATTGTGAATGTTATAAATATAAATTAGAACGATCTTATCTGAAGAGAAGTGGGGAAACCGGGATTGTTAGGTCAGGATGGGATGGATTAGGCTTCCGTCCTCTCGTCTCAGAATATTTTTCAGTATTCCTCTTAAGAGAATTGTTTGAATCTCAGAGGCTGAAAAACTTGGATTAATCTTTTATAAACTAAAATATAACCTATAAACACAATCCGTTCAGATCTGCTGATAAAATGGCTATATTTTATGCAAACTACAACGACATCTAGCGTCGTTTTCAATAAGATTTCTAGCGGGAATCGATTTAAAATCGAATTTTAGCGGGAGTCGAATTAAAAGAGCATATACGAATTCTATTGTTTATAATAACTTTCGTTAAACAAATGGAGATCTATCAGAGAGCCTATCAGAATTCTGTATTAAAAACGACTTTTGTTGAATAAATGACGATTCTTCTGAACTCCAATAGAAACTCTTCTAAGAAAACTGTGTTTGTTAAACAAATGATGATGATTGAATGCAACGAATAAGAAGCTCTTGTTAGCGTCACTCGTGAAAATGGAGCCTCTCAACGATGAAGCTGTCCGCTTTGGGATTCTTCTTTCTCAATTTAATTTGGAGGGAGTTGCCGGAAGGAACGTCCCGGACACACGGGTCTTGTTTGATACGGAATGGGCCCGAGTCAAGTGTGCCAAGGGTAGCGGGGTAAAGCTCCGAAATTCAATTCTGCACGCATGTGTAAATTGTTATTTAACGAGGTAAATTAATAGTTGTTTTTCGCTTGACTGAGTAATTGAATATTCAATTCAATCCTGTATTCTTTTATCCATGATTAATTATAGCATTCCAATGGAAGAGGCTTTAGGAATCGTCCCGTTACATCGATCTTTTACTGGGGAATTGATTACACGGGGAGGTTTTACATCGTGATACCTATGCAAAACTCCCCTTTTGAAGCCAATCGAAGATTCTACCCAATGTGAAAAATGTGAAAAATATAAAATATTATTTGAGCACGTTATTGAGAAAATTGTTTCGAATCGTTTCTAATTTTTATACTTTTAATAAAATGTTGAAGGTTCTATTTCATAACCCAATAATTTTATAAAATTGTTTATTTCTTCAATATTGAGTCTTGCCACTCATTTTATTTTCTTTTCTTCCATTTATTTCGTTATGGCTGATTCGATCTGCATCTTCGTCGACTAATTCCGAATCGTTCCGATCAGTGTCCGAGTAGTTCCGAATCGTTTCCAAGTCTGAGCTAAAACTCTTACGACTCCATAACCTCGCAAAAATTCATATAAACAGCGTCGGCCGAAGCTTCAGCGTCTAGAATTAAAACTGGTGCTGGAAGAGTCGCAAAATTCTTTTTTATTAACCAATCCTCATGAACTTCGTGAAGAGCTTTTAAGTAAGATAAAGGAATATTGTCTTCTTCGGAACGAGCGCGTGAATTTATTCGTGAAAACGACTCTTCTGGAGATAACCTCAAATACACAATCATGTCTACCTCAAAAGCAGCGGACGCATTGATTAAGGTCCTAACATTTTCAAACAGAAGATGAGCCTCAAGGTTTTCAAAATCTCCTAACCTCCTACGAGTTTCTATGAAACAATTACAACTATAAATTGACCGTTCCATGATTTTAATTTTATTTGGAAGCACGGTCTGAACTAAATGTTTATTTCGCATTGTCATTGCCGCGTGGTGCTGGAAATGATAAGCGTATTTATGAGGATCTTTATACATTTTCTCTAAAAGGTTTTCCCCAGCTACGTTCCGATATTCTTCTAGTGGTTCTAATAAAGTAAGGATGTCTTTATCCTGTAAAAATCTTTTAACAAAAGTTGTTTTACCACATCCAATATTACCTTCAACGAGGATAGTAAGAGGTCTATAATCTTTTCGTTTTATTCCATAAGGCAGTTCCCCGGACCACCTGGAAGAATTTAAAACAAAAGTTTCGTCATCTCTCTGCAGAGAGAAATTATTTTCTACAGAATGGTTTTCTACCATATTCAAAGAACGAAGGTTTTTGATTTTATTATTCTGGGTAAGCTCATTAGTTTCATAAGGAGCCAGGCGGTCCAAATGAACAACCCCAGGTTTTGAACGAGCAGAACGAAGAATTCTATATACCACGTCGTTTATTCTATCAATGACTGTATAAGGACCTTCCCAGTTAGTTTGTAATTTTGGACAACGACCCTTTTCTCTTCTAGGTTGAAATAACCAAACTAAATCTCCTGTTTTAAATTTGAGGTCTCTAGCTCTCACATCATAATGAGCCTTCGTGCGGTCTGATACAACTTGGATTCTTCCCCTAGCAAAATTATGAATTTCTTCTAATCTTTCCCTCAGGTCTGAGACAAAATGTGTTTGAAGAGAATCTTGAATTGGAATTGGTCCCTTAACTAAATCTGAGGGTAAACGAAGATCTCTTCCCATAAGCATTGAAGCTGGAGACTGTTTTGTTGTTTCATGAATGGCTGATCTATAAGAAAGAAGAAAAAGGGGAATCCATTCGTCCCAATCTCGTTGACTTTTGTCTATAAAAGAAGATAAATAACTCAACAGAGTCCTATTTAATCGTTCTACCATACCATCAGACTGAGGATGAAGGGGGGTTGTTCGAGTCTTCCTTATCCCTAAAACCTTATATATTTCTTCCATCAAAATGGATTCAAAATTACGACCTTGATCTGTATGTAGTTCAAGAGGAGTCCCATATCTACAAACAAAGTTTTGAACAAAAACCTGAGCAACTGTCTTCGCTTCCTGATTAGGGATAGGAATGACCTCGGGCCATTTAGTAAAATAATCAGCCATTACCAAAGCGTATCTGTTTCCAGATCTTGAAAGAGGAAGTGGCCCGAGAACATCCATAGCCACTCTCTCAAAGGGTGCTCCGACATTATACACCTGAAAAGAACTTCTTCCCTTGCCACGTGGACCTTTCTTTGCATTACAAACTTTGCAAAACCTACATCAATTATCAACATCCATCCTACAACGTGCCCAGAAAAATCGTCCCCTAATCCGACCTAAAGTTTTATTGGAAGCGAAATGTCCACTTGAAGGAGAATCATGGTATTCCTTTAAAATTTCTTCTATCTTCTTTTTTGGTACTAGAAGCTGCTATCTTATTTCTTTTAAATCTGGAGATTCCCATTTTCGGTATAATAAATCTCGCATTAAAAACAGGGAATCCCATTGAGGCCAATAAATTTTTAAATCTTGACTCTTGGCAGAAACATCTTGCCACTCAGGGCGTATCTTTGACTCTTTCCAAATCTTGATTTGAATTAGAACTTCATCCTTATGTTGAGCCTTTATACATTCTTTCAAGTTTCCTTCAAAAGTGATCGATCGGATCGTATAGGGTTCATCTTGTTGTTTTTCCAATCTTGTACATTGTTTGCATTCCTTAGGTCCTTCGCAAGGTCTTCTGGAGAGGGCATCTGCGTTTCCATGTTGAAGTCCAGCACGATGTTGAATATCAAAATCATATTGGTCCAGCCTCTCTGTCCATCTAGCTACCTGTCCTTCCGGAGATTTAAAAGAAAGTAACCACTTGAGGGAAGCATGATCTGTTCTAATCAAAAACTTCCTCCCATATAAATAATAATGAAAGTGAGTTACTGTTTTTACGACGGCTAAAAGTTCCCTACGAGTTACACAATAATTTCTTTCCGTTTTACTAAGTACTCGACTATAATAACTAACAACTCTTTCACTTCCTTCCTGGATTTGAGATAAAACTCCACCTATTCCTGAGAGTGAAGCATCAGAATCTAAAATGAAAGGATTTTCTACCTGAGGACAAGCTAGAATAGGCGAAGAGGTTAAATAAGTTTCTAATCTGACAAAAGCTTCTTCGCATTCTTTGGACCAATCAAAAGGAACCTTACTTCCAGTTAAATGATGAAGAGGTCTAGCTACGGTTGCAAACCCTTTAACAAAACGACGATAGTAAGTGCAGAGCCCTATAAAACTTTGAATCCCTTCTCTATCTACGGGACGGGGCCAATTTGATACTTTTTCTATCTTTGCAGGATCCGTCTTCACTCCTTCTGCGGAGACTACATGTCCAAGAAAGTGAACTTCTCGTTGAAAAAGATGACATTTCTTCGGACTCATTTTGAGTCCTGCTTGTCTCAAACGAGAAAAGACCTCTTTTAGATTTTCTATCTGTTGTTCGAAAGTCTTTCCAATAACAATGATATCGTCCAAGTATACCAGGCATTTTTTATCTGTAATCCCTCGTAGAATAGTTTCCATCGTTCTTTCAAAAGTCGCAGGAGCGTTACATAACCCAAAAGGCATCACTTTGAAATGCCATAATCCTCCTAGACCAGTGACAAAAGCGGTCTTCTCTTTATCTTTTTCATGCATTTCAACTTGCCAATAACCACTCTGTAAATCTATAGTACTGAACCATTCTGCTCCAGCTATTAAATCGAGGGTTTCTTCAATCCTTGGCAAGGGATAGGAATCTTTTTTGGTTATATCATTTAACCTCCTGTAATCGACACAAAATCTTTTTGTTCCATCTTCCTTTGTTACTAAAACAATAGGCGATGCCCAGGGACTGGAGGATGGTTCTATTACATCGATGGCGAGCATTTCCTCAACCAATTCGTCTACTTCTTCTCTTCCATTCAATGGTAATCTCCTGGCTGCTTGTTTGATAGGTGCATGTTCTCCTACGTCGATTGTATGAGTTGTCAATGTACTCCTTCCTTTGTCATTACTGTTCTTCGCAAAGGTGTCTTGAAAATCTTTAACTAAAGTTCTAAATTTTTCTTTCTGAGAAGAATCTAAACAAGTCGACGAGTTTTCATATAAATTCTGTAAATGACCAGAAAATGAATCTAACTCTTCTTCAGAAAGATCTACTGTTCGCACGTGGGGTATACTGGAAGTTTTACTTCTGGTTGTTGAAAGAGTTACCTTGTGTCGACCCGAAATTAATAAATTCCCTTCAGTTGAAATTACACAATTATGCGCGGTAAGAAAATCAATCCCTAAAATCCCTTCATCCTCTATGTCTGCTACATAAATATTGTGCGAAGAATCAATACACCCTGACACACTAATCTCAACTAAAACTTCTTTTAAAACTGGAGTTATTTCTCCTGTAGCAGTACGTAGGGAAGAAGAAGGCTGGATTGGATTAATAAATTTTAAGAGATCTGAACGGACCACTGTAACTTCTGCCCCAGTGTCTATTACCCAGAGGCAGTTAATTCCGTTGACAGTCCCTCGCGCATATAAGCCTGTTTGTCTTAGACTTCGAATTAAAAATTGTGTTAAAATAGGGCTATTGTTGGGTCGAACACATGATGACTTCTGCCCCTCAAAATCATCGATGATTAGTTTTTTTGGTTAGAAGAACCTGGTGGAATTTCTGTAGTCTTTTTAAAAATATCTTTATTCAAATCGTTCTCCTTTCTCCATGAAGTTCGGGAATTCGAAGAATTCCCGTTACCTGTTTGGCTTCTTCGTTATAACGCGAAACAATGATTTGCATCATGGCCCAATTTTCCACAAAATCTACACTTCAACGGGGGTCTGTCTCCGAAATTTCGAGAATAGGGTTTTCTATCATTATTATTATTATTTTTATTCTTATTATTATTTTTAGTTTGCTGCCAGGGAGTTGTTTTCTTATTTTCGTCAGTCTTGGTGGGAGTAACGGTATTGTCTGTTTTAATTTGTCGTAGTTTTCCTACTCCTAAATATTGTTTGTTCAGTGCGTCAATTTCTAAACCTTTGATTACTGCTTCTTGCAAAGAAGAAGGTCCTGCCAAACTAAGAGCATGTTTAAGCTCAGGATCTGTAATGGCATTTATAAATTTATCACATGCTAGCAAATCTCTAGTAGATTCGTCGCAAAGGGGTAAAGCTACTCGAGCAAGTCTTTCTATTTCTAAACCTAGGGAGGCAAGACCTTCATCTTTGGCTTGCTTTTTAATCCCTAGTTGCGTTAATGAAAGTTTCGATAAATGTTGGTTTCCAAATCTGAGTCTTAAGGCCGCACTGAGCTTGTCAAAGTCCTGTATGTCCGAATCAGCCAGAGCTATCAGTACAGATAAAGCAGGGCCTCTAAGGCTACCGGCAAGTTGTCCAGCTTTGGTGGTGGAAGACCATGAATTGACTTTTGCTATTATTTGAAATTGGCGTTCGTATTCCGCCCACGGTGTAGAACCGTCAAAGAAATTTACTTTAAGATTAGTACATGTTTTTTTGACATTCTCAGTACGTACTTCTGGGTATGTGTTTATTACAGTCTGGGTCTCGTATTGTTTTTCGCGACTACTCCCGGCGCGAGATATATTAATAGGGATGTTATTATTGGTATTATTTATATTCTGATCACCAGCCATGAGATTTTCATGGTGTATCGCTCGTGTGTCCCGAATTGAATTTTCAATTCGGTCACTCTGAGGAATTGTACGAGTGTGCGGCGTGAAAGTCGCCGCTCCACCCGTACGAGGTCTACGTAAAGTTGGGGAAGGTTCTTCTTCCCCATAGTTTTGTACAGACCGAATATTAGTCTCTTCTACAATCTCCTCGATCCTCACTGGGCATCGTCTGGGAGTGGAGGTTTGGGAGATCGTCTCCTGAGGTTCCAGGCGTCTCATGAGGAGGGATAGGGTGGCCTGTAGGGCTGCATGGTTCGCCTCTCTTTCTTCTCGCAGCCGAAGAGTTTCGCGCTCCTCGCGTTCGCGTTGAGCCGCTAAGTTCTCTCCCTTTCTTCACGACGGCGTCGATCTTCACGCTCCTCGCGTTCACGTTGTGCCGTTAAATTGGCCTCTTGTTGTGCTGCTTGTGCAGCTAAACTTGCCTGTTGTTGAGCAGCCAAGGCTTGAAACAGTCGCTCCATCATGTCGACTTGAGGTGGTGGTATTAGCTGGTTACCAGCTGGTTCATTAGTAGGAGCAGTAGCCCGTCGACGAGACATTTCGTTTTTCGTTTATTCTTGATTTCACAAAATATTCACTTTATCGATCCCGGTAAGATCCCGATTCTGACACCAATGTTGCAAAATGTGGTTTGCGATAAGTAAAAAGTTATTTATAGTGGGTTCCCGAGAGAAACAAAGCGAATCAAGTGGAATTAAATAAATTGGGTAAAAGGGTTATATATTCTGCAATATAGGTCTGTACTAGTTGTGAGCTAGAAACAGACTGATTTGTTTTACAATAATGTTTGTTGACTCAGCAACCGAGGTTCTTATATTTTAAAAGATATCTTTTATCACATAGGCTACTAGATGTTAATCACATATAGAACTAATGACATAAGGGTGATTTTACCAAATGTAACAATATGCATCGTGGAGCGACTTTCCTAACAGCAAACTAATGTCTCTTACTATCTCGACTGACTGTATGAGGCGAGCGCCTGGTTGAGTAAGAGACAAGTGGCGAAAGACTATGGTTTTCACGGATAGTAAATAGCACGGTGTATAGACATTGTGTTTTACATTACGTACTGACATATAGTAAAGTTTCGAATTTAATTTGAAACAATGAATTTGGCGTATTGGTTCGGAATTGTGCATAGGCATAATAAAAGGTCAATTTGATTGTATAGTGGATATTAGAATAAAAAAGAGGAGTCTGTTTCGGTTTGGTATTTAAACATATCCATTTTTGTCTCTAACTAGCTCTACTGGGTAATTCTACTAGCTGAACTTTAATTACGTCAGCAGACATATTCATGCGACTTTTGTTCTTTCAACTCACGGCTACTTTGACTATAGTCGGATGAGACTCTCTTTCATTATCATTTCATTCACTATACAATACGATGGACGACTTGTGCACAGGCATATTATAATACGATATTATTTTGCAGCTGTCAGCCAACATCGTTTCAGAAAAAATGGTTTTAATAAAACCTGTGACGCAAGTCAGTCCGTTGTACTGCATACACTGATACCAATGGAACAGATGTTACACTGATTCAAATTCGTCCAGAATCTATCAAAATAACATGCATCGAGTCATAATTTGAAAAAGCGTAAGCAATATGCAATTGATATCTTACATAAGTTAGGGATATCAGTTATCGTACATGTCTCTATAAACTCATAGTACATGTTATATGACAAACGCTGGAGCCAAATTTGGTTATAAGTCCACAGCTGTTACTTGGTAAAGTGTACACTGTATGTATATTATACGTTATTAGTATGACAGTTTATTCCGTAAGACAACTATTCACCGAAACGATGTACTATGATCTCTCACTGACTGGTTATGCGTATATTATGATTACGTACATATTTTCTGCGTTATGCATTCCGAACCAATAATTGACTGTGATTTAATATCGATATCAAAGAAATCAGTCTGATTTCTTTCAGTGATTCGTAAAACTTAGTGTTTTTTGATTGTCACCCTTTGTCCACATGTATTATGAAGTACCAGCTAATTTATCGATTACATGTCTGTACATGTTGGCTGTGGTTATAATATTTGAGACAAATGTATGTACACTGTTTTTTCGACTTCAGCGCTCATGTTTCAAAGTTATTATTGTCTTCTTTTCACATTTTCAGGTAAAATTAATTACAAATAATTGAAGACAAATAGAAACAATCTCGAATATAAATGTTTGATGTTTGATATACTGTACATAAAGTACGTCTCGTGAAAGAAGTATTCTTGTTTTTTTTTTTTTCTTTCTTTTCCTTTTTTTACGGTGGGAAACTTGTGTTCAGTACTTACTTACTGACATACTCGAATAATTGATGATTGAATAGTCATATTGAAATATACAATATAATTTATATTTGTAATTGTGAATGGGGCTGGTAATACTGTGATGGTATACATGGTATGTATATTATCAAACAAACATGTAATTTGAAAATTAATGGCAATATAAATCGTGAGTTTTATGATATCGCTTCTAATACCATCATGTAAGCGTTCTTGGCTCACGTGGCCAGATCTGTTTACTCACTTGCGTATCGTTTACACCCAGCCAATTATTTGCTCCATCTTTTAGCATTGCAGTATAGTGACCACTATCTATACTTTCACCATGATGAAATATTGCGCTATTTACCTTGAATTTCTTATTGTCGAGGGTGATCTTCGTGGTTGGTACTGCGTTCAATTTGAAATTTGTTATTTTAGATGCCTGTCCATCTTGATACGTAAATATCATGAACTGCACGACAATGATATGTCTTACCGAAGCAATTACGGTTTTCTGTAGCTTTTCGCTTTTCTGACAATTCTCGCACGTACCGTCAAGTCTTGTCCATCGTGACAAAGTGTTATTCAACAAATCTTGTAGGTTCATGGGGCTCTTGATACCTGGTGTAAACGATACGGGTATGGCTAAAATGTAATTCGGCTGTGCGACCTCAGAGCTGAGACCGCAATTGTTACATCTGATCGTCGTGATCAACTGATGTTCGATCGCTTTTCGAGTTAAATCAGATTTCTCGCAAATAGCCGTGAGAAATTCAGCCGCATCTTGTTGTATATTTTCCGTAAAATTTCTGCCTGCTAATTCTCGAACCGCAAAGGAATTTAATGTTGCACTGCTTGTGACGTAAGGATAGGCTGATTTTTCCAATGGGTCGTTATTATTCAACTTAATCAATTCTTGTATTATATTTGAGCAGTGGAATATACACTGCAGAGTGGCATTTGCGTAACATAAAACACTGTCCTTATTTTCCATGCCAACAATGGTGTGCAACGGATTTGGCAATGTATTGTCATCTACTTCGATTTGTATATTTTGCGTGCATGGGGGAACCGACCATACGGTGTCTTTGACCGTTAATTTAGCCGCACGTGTAATATTAATTTCGGCCAATTCAGGTTTATATTGTGCTCTGAGTCGATTGTACTCGACTAGTGCAGCTTCCTGAACTTTTACTGCCTGTGGATTGAAATTTATCAAATGTAATCCGTCGAGAGACTTGACTCTTGACAATGCAACGTATGCTTGTCCGGCAGTGAATACAGTCTGGCCTATGTCTATAACTATGCTGTTCAAAGTTAAGCCCTGACTTTTATGTATCGTGATCCCGTAACTAAGGGATAGAGGAAATTGACTTCTGAATATAAAGGCACCATTCATTATTTCGAATTTTGTGGATACCCTTTCTATGGTATACTCTATCCCCGATGCTAGGGCAATCGTTAATGATTGTACCTCGCGTGTGTCGATATCTCGATTTACGGAAATCACATGACCTATGGTACCGTTTATAATACCTGTAGATACGTCGAGGTTTCGTCTAATCATGATTTTTGCCCCAATCTTAACCGTTATAGTTTTCGCGAGTCCAGCCGTGCGAGTGCTGTCTTCGTGTTCCTGATTCAAGAGTTTCGTTATTTTTTTTTTTCAAATACGGTGTGCAATCAATGCTGTCTTTGGCGTTGAGTTCAATTTCGTCGCCTGGAATTTTGGTTAACATGGCTGTGTTCAAGATGTCACATTGGTTCCGAGTCGGAAAAAGACAGACTGTATCTAGCGATAATTGGTTGATATAATTGCATAATTCTTCGAGTCTGACTCCGACCGATGTACCGGTAAGCCTTACTTTCCTAGAATCTAGAATGTGTTGGTCGGCAGTGGTCGAAATTCCGAATCTAACCCGATTTAGTATTTCTTGGTAAGTTGTATCATTCTGTTGGCGTACGTTTGTCAACAGCTCGTCGTACGAGAATAGATCGGTCCATAGATTGACCGCACCTACCGAGCCAATATATTTCTGTATTTTGTCTTTCGACAGGTTCAGGTACGCTGAATCCGCATTTACTGGCGGGAGTTGTAGTAGATCACCCATGAGTACAATATGGTTTCCACCGAACCAGCCATTATTACTTTTTTTTGTATCAAATATTTCAGTCAGTCTTAAGTGAATATACATTAACGTGACGTTTGATATCACTGAAACTTCATCTATAATGAACAACACTACATCTTTTAATTCGCTTCGCAAGATTTTCAACACCTCGTCGGACAATTCTTTGTATTTGGGCGTGCCGCCGTGCTCAACTGGTAGCTGGAACAGTCTGTACACTGTCAGTCCATCGACGTTGAAAGCCGCCAAACCTGTTGGTGCCGTGACAGCAGTAGTTGCACCGAGGATTTGTTTTGTCCAGCACCTAATAGTTTTTATAAGAAAACTCTTACCCGTACCACCAGCTCCACTTACGAACATTCGTAATGGTTCACTACGCGCTGAGATTAAAGAGGTTCTGACAGTATCAAATATTATTTTCTGTTCGTCATTGAGTTGTGATATCATGTCAACTACGTCAAGGTTTTTCAGTTGCCCTTCCGCGTTATTCAAGTCCTGCATAGCCAAGTTGGCCTCTACTGGCTGATAATGTAGCGGATTATCTCTGTTGTCATTTGAATCTTGGCTCAGAGTGCTCATCATATTCGTAAGATCATCCAATTTTTGTTCGATCAATTCTTTCACCTGATCGAAACCTTTTTGAATGTCGGACAATCGCTCGTGGTAACTCATTAATTCTAATAGGTCTGCCTTGCTTTTCTCGAACGCCTCGGCGTATGAATGACAGTCATTTTTCAAGTCATCAGTATCACGCCATGGTTTGAAAAGTAGCAGCAATGCATGGAAGTACTTTTCAGGCTCTACATTCGGATTATATTTGTAGTGATTTATCAAATAACCGCGCTGTCTTTTTTTCAAATACAAACCACCGCCCAAGTCGTATATCTCTGCATTACTATTTTTTGGTATTATTTCAGTTATTTCGTACCATTTGGCGTAGTCGTATAAATGTACCGACTCTAATTCTTACGGTCTATTCGGGTAGTAATCGTCAATGAGGGACGGATAAAAAATATCTGTCGAACCCGAAAATAGTTTTTTTACAGTTTTGAACGGCTTAACTCTCTTATTCCTAAGCTGATTCACGTCCAACCATTTTATGGTTGTATCAGGATCGGTTCCGTACAACGGAATTCCTAACCGTGTATCGGCAGCTTCCAGAGCCCCGCATTCTGTGTTATTCAAACTGCGCATTGCCACATTGCCACACTCCACAGCCGGCTGCTCAACGACTTGGTGGAATTGATATCATGAAACATATCGGTTGTATGACTAGTTTCAGGTTTAGTACTATACTTAGTACAATACCAATTGAGTATTGTCGATTTTTCGCCTATGAACTGCATGTCCATGTTTCCTTCCCACGCACTAAGAACAACCGGATTATAGTCATTTATGAAGGCTTCCTCTTCATTCCGCGGTAAGTCGACGAGTCTGCTTTTTGATTTTAGCTGTTTTCTACCCGCGATGGACATGGCCACGTCTTTTATTACCAGCGTGTCCGTAATCGGCCTGGGAAATCCGAATCTGCATATTTTCGTAAATCCTATTTTAGTTTTCTTATTTCGCATACAATAATCGTTATGCTTGTGCCTTTGATGCGTGTCTACTCGACGATACAACGTCGGCGATATATGTTCATCGGGCAGTCTGCAAGTAATATGCTTGGAAATGAAGTTGGCAACGTCATCCGTAGATGACTCCCCGATCGTGGGAGCATTCTTCATCCAGACCAACAAATGGAAATGCTGTGTTCCTCTGCCTTGGTATTCTCGTCTCCAAAAGTAATGGCTGACTTCTCCAATTGGATTGTCATTGGAACATATGAATTTCAGCATCGCCCGAAATTTGTTCTCTAGATATCTCGAGGCTGAAACTGGGTCCCTCGCTACTAGTTCACTTGTAGACATACCAGCCATTTTTGGTCCGTTAACGTTTCTAATGTATTCAGCTAAATCATCCCAGATACACTCGCTGGGACTCAGCGTGAGAAACCACGTTGCCGGACCATAATTTTGTACCATGCATCCCAACTCGTTTCTCGGTTTGCGCCAATACTGGTCTGTATTCCGTAATTTCGCGAAAATAGTGGTCAGATTTCCTTCAAGCTGTTCTTTTGACATTAATTCCAAATACTGACCGGCATTTATTTTTTCCTTTGGATTAATGACATTCAATTTGTGAAATATACCACCCTTCAACTGCCGTATGTTCGAGTCGTGTAACAGGTAGAACAAATACTGTTGATTCAACCTGAAGACGGAACACGTGGACATGAGCCTGCACTTTATGTAGTCGAATTCTCGCAGAGGGATTGCGCGGTCTTGATGCTGGCCGTTGTTACCATAAGGGTACAAATCTGGGAAGCACATGACGTCTAGATATTTATCCCATTGACTTAAGGGTGCTTCTTCTACCTTGAGCATTTGATATAGAGCCGTTGCGTTCTTATTCTCCCTATCGGCACTAATAGGATAGATGGTATACTGCTCGTAGTAATCTTCGGTATCCATTATTTGTGTTAATATCGCCCGACGCTTAGTACTCGTCTCATCATTACACTCCATAACCGTATCCACATGTTCTTCCAAACCGGGCTCTTCTGTCTCTACCTGAATTTCTACGTCTTGCGCAAGTAAATCTAACAATGAGTCTGTCTCAGCGGGTAAATCAATCTCAGCATAAAAAGGATTATTTTCCCTGAGCCAAACGAGTGTCTCGTAAATTTTTTTCACGTCCACCAAACTACTCCACACGACTTTTGACTTATTCGGTAGTCCATAGACCATTACGAATAGTTCTTGATTCAGATTCAGCGCGTCAGTCGGTGCAGGTAATTCTTTTAGTGTTTCCTCTAACGGTAACGGTGAATGGAACGTTCGACCCTTCACTTTCTGTACTCGAAACTTATTTGGAAGATTTTTTTTCGCTACTGTACCCATTCTTAGTACTGTTCGAAAAGCTTTTGCCCTTTGTATGAGGATTTTTTCATAATCATTAAGAGTGAAGAGAACAGGTGGCACGTCGCCTATAGCCAGCTGATTCAATAAACACGTTGGTGGCATTTCATTATCACGGAACTTTTCTAAACAGTATTTACAGATATAATCAGACGCATTGTTGGACGCATCAATATGAGCTTTCATCTGTGACCAATAGTGCCCTGTGATGGGTTTTCTGAGTTTTTTTATGTCTCGCGTTTCTCTACGGTAAAAAAGTTTTTCGCACGATACGCAAGCCAATCGTGGTGTATCCATCGACTGTTGGACTAGCTCGTGGAATGCACGCCTATATTTGTTCGCAATTTCATCTTTGTTTAAATTCATTACTTCAGAACATGGTTGATGCGTAGAAGCTTTCTCGGCTATTTCGCTAGAGAGTTCTTGCAAAAGAAGTAGATCTCCCCGTACTAAGGCATTGTCTATACAATTAATTTTCTCCACTAGTCTCATAAGTTCGTAAATGTATCTCGTGAAATACCGAATCTGCGGGAAGTGCGGATGCAATAACTGAAGCGGTAAAAATTTCGAATTGCAACTCACAGGATTGGTATAGCAAGTTTGTGCGTGTCCTAATTTGTGCTGTGACATATTGACACTACATTGGTTCCAGTGTTTCAATGTATTACGGATATTTGCTATTTTCCATGAACGTATAGCCTGAAACACATTTTCTAGCCTACTAATGGTATGTAAATTTGGTTTGACACACAGCTCTGAGCAAGCCTATGATTTTCGTACATGTGTGCTTGCAGTTACTGATAAAACGTTAGCTAATTTTCCCGTTGATGTAGTGATAAGCGGGTCTATTACAATGTGAAGCTCATCATAAGCTGTATTGGTATAATAAGAGTCGGGCGAGCCTGTATGTTTTGATTCCCCGCAAAAGGCTGCAAATTTTGATTCCATATCAGACGATTCTGCCGCTCGTACTGAACAGATTTCGATCTTATTCTTCAGATTATCCAGCGTACGCCTCACGCTTAGTACGATACGTTTTCTCGCTTGAATGCACCATTTTATAATTCTTTCTGCCTCAATTCGTTTCTGTGGCTTTGACTTACAATTAATTTTCGCGAATAAGATGGTGATATATTTATCTACCGATCCTAACAGTGTTATCGCACTGCTCCGCCTACCCAAATGCCTATATTTTTTCAGAATATTTTCAGTTCTGATAAATTTCTGTTGCGCTCTTAGTTCTTTACGAGCGTGTCTGACTTTGTCGAGTATTGCTCTGTTAACATCGCGATTAATGGAATACTTCTTTCGTTCATACTTTTTTTTCATTTCCGAATTAAGTGCATATTTATTAAATTCGTAGTTTTTTTTGCTCGCGGGGTGTGCAGAATATTCAACTCTTTGTTTTCTGGCCTTCACCTCAGGATTGGCCGCATATCTTGTTCTTTCACGTGTCTGTTTGATATCAGGATTTGCTGTGTACTCTGTCCTTTCACGTGTTTTTTTGATTTCAGGATCGGCAGCATATTTTTGTCTCTCGCGTGTCTGTTGGATCTTAGCATTAGCTGCATATTTTTCTCTTCGACGAGTACGTTGTTGTTCACGGGTTACAGCAGTTGTTTGCTTCTCGTACAATGTTTTTTGTTCTGGATCTAGCGAATATCTCATTTTTTTTTGCAATTTTATTCCTTGTGCATTAGCACCATAATTTGCTCGTTTTACCGGCCGTATTATTCCACATCCCGCACTCTGGCTTATATTTCGTTGTGGCTTATCAGCGCTGCAATTTGCTTTGCATTGTTTGTCACTTCGTGTTTGCCCTATGAACGAACGAGTAGCATGTCCGACTGAGTTCGTGCTATCACTACTGCTCGTCTGTCGAGCTGAATAGTCTTCGCGCCTTTTTCTGTTCATTTGGTCCTTGTGAGTGGCCCACCATCTGTTTTTGCGATTTGTCTGTGTTGGGAGAGTTGTGTTTGCTTTATCGCTATTGCATTGTTTTCTGCTTTTTTCACTCCTATCGTCTGTCGTACTTTGTGAACTAGGCGAAATGATATTCCGTGGAACTGTTCGACAGACCGATGCGTACGTTTTTGCGGGCGATTCTTGTATTTTCAACCGGTCTGTATTTTGGTCTTGTACGATGGTAGTAGACTGTGCTGTTGTAGCAAATCTCATTGCAGGGAACGCACTTATTGTCTTGTCGTCGACTATGCGTAGTAAATGATGTCTCATCGTCAGTGTCGTTCTTCTACGCCCATCGTCATCTACGTAATAGCGCTCGGTCACAGGGTCCTTACCCAGTGCAAGCGATGTTGCGATTGCACACGCAAACACTCCGCATGATGTTGAATCCGGTTGTATTTGTACATTTTCGTACACGACCGAATATTTTTCATACAGACGATTCAATATTTCATGTTGGTGCGGTGATAACTGGTGTTTTAACGTATCGTATACGTGTACTACTGATCCATCGTAGTACATGCAGGTCCAGTGACCGATTTCGTCTGGACCAATATTTCCGCTGTAGAGGATCTGAATATCCCGATCGCTGGTAACACGTCGATACCAATCTAACCCTTGATAAAATATTGGATCTTGTGGTTTGAAAGTCGTTGGGTCAGTTAAAACATTTAGAAATGCGCTTATACACATGTCCTGTAGCTCCTCCGCAATGTTCGTAATGCAGGCTGTGATCCGTGCCCTATTTGCACGTACTATTGCGTCAACGTCTATTCGTTCGTTAGTGTCGTCTGTAATATCTATTATAGGTGACAAATTTACGTCAGCTGTCTTATCGAGCTTCGCAGTATCAGTTTTACCTATTGTTGCGGATCGCTTTGTCTCTTTTTTTTTGTTGCTGGATTTTTCTATAGCTACGTTTTTTAGTCTTCGGCATTGTTATTTATTTTAGATTATTTGTACGAAATATGACTTAACTTATATTTAGGATTTGTCCACCTATTGTTGTATATTCTGATTTCCTCGTAATTATAAATGATCAATTGTTATTGAATGTACTTACAGATGGATTTTTTCGGATCTTCGGATTCAACTGCTGCGTGAATTCTATTTTATACACAATGAGACAATAAAATTTCTCTTGCACGAATTTGAAAACTCAAACAAATTCACTATGTTTATTCTCGTAATCGAACGACGATTTTTCTATCTTTAATACCGTTTGATAAACGACTTGTGAAAATTAACTTTTGCCGCGACTGCGGTATGCTGACACGACTAACCTCAAACTTGTCGATTAAGAACAATAGATCGCGTACTGACAATGAGGTAAAATTAGCGATATTATTGTCACAGTAAAGAAAATGAATAAATTCGCGTGTCTGTGTGAATTCGAACGATGTTCAAATGCACCGAAATAACACTCACTTGTCGAATAATTGCAAGATTTATCTTTCGATACGCGATTTGCAATACCTCCAAGTGGAATGGAAGTTCTATCTTCTAGTCGCTGACTTTTCAAAATAACGTTCCTAAAGTCATCTTTTTGAATTGACCTCATCTCTATTGGGTTTATGACTTCCAAAATCTGTCGATAGAGTGCAAAATCCATGTGGACGATTTAATCATCACAGGTTTTAATTAAGCGTTGTTCTATTTTTCCGAAGATTGCTTTCAAATTAATTCACTTAGTTTACTCCTCAATGTACTTCTATTGCGATAATAATTGCAATACGTAAATAGATGAATAATTTTGGTTGGACTGAACTTGTCCAGCAGTGCACACGAGACATCGCTATCTGGGAAAATTTTTATGAACTTGGACAATTTGTTTGAACTTGTTTGGTTTTATGTGTAGATATGCGATCTTGTCAATTTATATGCTACTCGGTCAACGGTTTCAACCCTCATTCTGCATTCGAATTACGAGGACGCAAGATGTGTAAGTATTAACATACACGTTTTCCATTATGTAAAGTCTGTTTTGTTGTAATTGTGTATTCCATAATATTTTTCAAACAAATGAAATATTCTTATTCAGCTATTATTCGAGTATTGTATATATATATGCGAACAATGGGTCAAGTGATAGAAAGATGCGTGTCCTAATTTTTTACGGCCAGTTACTCCCTTTCGTATTATCATTTTTGGTTAATCGTTTCGAGCTAACATGGCCTAATTTTTTCAATTGTCTTTAATGGCATCGCTTACACGTTATCATCAAATTTCATTTATTTTGAAGAAATTGTAGGATCTAAAGTAGAGGTGTGGATTAAGCTAAGCGCCCACTTACTCACACCATTTTGTATTACTATTTTATTGAATTTAATCAAATCCAGAATTGGGAATGTAAGCTGATTCAATTTTAGCATTTTATTTTTCTGATTAGCTTGATTCTCTGCATAGCCGAGAAGTTTGTTTGATTTTGTTGTTTTGGAGTTTTGGAGCAAGCCTCAGATGTTTGTAATGCGTTCATAGTTATTCAATTGAATAATTATCCTATTGAATTGTTCTGTCTTTAATCTTAATGGTGGGTATATTATGCAGGTGTATTTACAAAAAATGTGTTTTATTCGGTTTATAGCCAATGATCAAGATGATGTTATGGGTTGCGAGGGGGGTGGCAATGAACCGCCACAACTAGATTTGCCTGAAGCCGAAGCAATGGTATGTACAGTATTAAATACAATTATGTCTTGCGTTGCATGAAAAGGAAAATATGGAGTAGATGGATTGTCAGAAACCAGATGTATTCAGATGGGCCATTTTGAACGGATGTATTTTGTTGGACAGTTTAGAACAGACATATCCCAATAGACTCTATATGCTGTGCATAGATGATGGTATATATTTGTTGTAATGTTTTTTGTGATGTTATGTTCATTACAGGTTGCCTAATAAAATAAACTTGTTCCAGGTGGACCATTCAAATATGTCCGTTTCCTTAGGTCTTGGCAAAGTACTTCTTACATTAGTCAAGAATTTGTCCATGAAGTTTTTTTTTCAATTTTTCTAATTGAGCTTATAACCAATTGTGTGCAATATTTTTTTCGAATCATTGTTTTTTATTAACCGATTAACATTTTATAATCTACTTTTTGGAGTATTCATCCAATCATCAAAATCTTGTTATATACAATATTAATATTTGATGTTTTAATTTACAGATCAGAGAGTTGTATGCCATCATGGGGCGGTACATTGCGCGACAGCCCAATGTACCAGCCTCAGATGATGAGGGTAGAGGAAGAGGAAGAGGAAGAGAAAGAAAAAGCGGAAGAGGAAGAGGAAGAGGAAGCGAAAGCGGAAGAGCAAGAGGAAGAGGCGAAGAAGAAAGAGATGGAAGAAGTGGAACAGAAAGAGAAAGAGAAAGAGAAAGAGAAAGAGAAAGAGAAAGAGAAAGAGAAAGAGAAAGAGAAAGAGAAAGAGAAAGAGAAAGAGAAAGAGAAAGAGAAAGAGAAAGAGAAAGAGAAAGAGAAAGAGAAAGAGAAAGAGAAAGAGAAAGAGAAAAAGAAAGGGAAACAGAAAGAGAAAGAGAAAGAGAAAGAGAAAGAGAAAGAGAAAGAGAAAGAGAAAGAGAAAGAGAAAGAGAAAGAGAAAGAGAAAGAGAAAGAGAAAGAGAAAGAGAAAGAGAAAGAGAAAGAGAAAGAGAAAGAGAAAGAGAAAGAGAAATAAAAATAGAGAGAGAAAGAGAAGAACAAGGTGGAAGAGAAAACAGAGAGAGAGAGGTGTTAGACAAACAGGTGGTGGAGGTAGAGGAGAAAGATATAGTAGGCAAGTAAGAGGTGGTAGAGGCGGACAAGAGAGAGGAAGAGGAGCAGGAAATGGATGGGGATGGGGATGGGGCTGGAATATCGGGCGAGGAACTGGCGGACGTGGGGGATGGGATTGGAGTGCTGGACGGGGAAGAGATGGAAGGGTGGAAGAGGGGGAAGAGGGCGAAGAGGGGGAAGAGGCAGAGGACAGGGCGGCTCTGTCCAAGTGTTTTTTTAATTTTTGTTTTCATCAGTAAAAATGTTTTTTCATAATCTGATGTGTATGATCCATTTTTACCTTGTTTCCCATTAACTGGTGCTGGTGTATTGAACAATAATTTCAATACCTTTACATTTGGATTCCTTTTTTTACTTTCGGTTATTCCTGTTTCTTTGTGATTGCAATTATGTATACAATTATGTATAGACTAGAGTTTTACCCTCACTTGAACTACATGGAATACAAATATGCTAATGAACTAGTTTGGTAATTGAGTTGAGTTACCTACATTGTAAAGTTAATTTTGAGGCTTGTTGTACAGTTTATTTCTCAGTTTTTTTTCCATTAACTTTGGTTTCTTTATTTATGGATTATGACCTATTGAATGACTCCCTGACCCATATGTTGTTTTATATACATAGTTGGATACAGGCGATTGCCATGCATATCGTGGGTAATTCTACTAGGCCAAATTGTATATCTTCTTTGCGTTAAATTCTTCTCTTATTAGTTTACAATTTCCATCTCCGGATATTTATTACCATATGATTGAACTAGAATTCAGTTTATAATGTGACATGGTCATTTATTACCTCAAAATTGAAATTGAACTTCATTCTATTTACTTTGATTCTGGATTGGTGATCCGGTAACTCTAAACTTCCATTTAATTGTCAAGGAATTGTGTGTGGACATTATTTCTACAATAAATTATCCAACGTGGCATTTACGTGCTATCAGTGATTATATAGTTTGTTATCATTTACTAATCTTAATGAGTCCATTGTTTCGTAGAACAGATTTTGTAGTCAATCTTAAAATGTTCTCAAATCGCTATTTTCAAGTTTTTGCACTCTGCATGTTTATGATTTGTTGTATTGGGTAGTTACAGAATCCACGACTAGGATCGAACTAACAAGGGATTTATACACAGCTTTGCTCGTGAATGTATGCATAAATATAATAGTTTATTAATAATCCATTATACATGTAATGTATAGTTTTAGTTTAGGAAGCATTAGTATCAGCATTAACAGGTCGACTTATATAATCACAGTTGATCAGCATATTACACCAATAAGGAATGACATGCAGTATGGAATAGGTAGATTGAGTCAGTGGTTGGATTTACAGCAGAGGTTGTTTCATACAGATACAGGCCAGTGTGTACGGTTTGAAGTGATCGATCAAGAACTTATTATTTATAGTGTATATATGAGCTTAAAATATCCCATAATCGCCTAAATGGGTGAATGGTGCAATTAATTTTCGGAAATTCAAAAGGTGCTACATAATTTTAAATGATTTTAAAGAATTCATGTCATTTCACTAATAATCTAATGGATAGCATATTTCAAGGTATCAAACGATTCAATTAGATTTTTAAAGATATTGATTGTTCCAATTCGTTTCATACACTATGCGAAGCATGGGTAAAACCCGGGTCTTCACTCCTCATAAAGTAAAATTTTGTACAATGCCCAATGGAAAAACTTTTTCTGATTTCGTATGATTGCACACTCGCCTTCGGCTCGTGTCGCTAACTCATACTAGTCAGAAGAAATTTTAACGCACTTGCATCATAATGTACTATTACACTTTGCATGTGTAAGACCCCCATTCTCACACATCACAAAGTAAAATTTTGTACAATACTCCACGGAAAAACTTTTTTTGATTCCGTGTGATTGCACACTCGCCTTTGGCTCGTGCTGCGCCCCCACACTCGTCAGAAGTTTCACCGCTCTCTTATCGTAATGTACTTTTTCCAACTCAGTGTGCGAAACTCGATTTCTTATGCATGTTGGTAGTGTGCGAAGTGCCCGATTCACACAGTTCTATATGTAATGTAACGCAGTTTTTTTTACTGAGGAGAGGAAAACCTCTTGCTCCGTCACAATTCGGCGCTTTCCCGTGATAATTGCGATATTAACTTACTGAATGTTGGGCGCCAGACGCTACTGCGTCGTTTCCATACCAAATTACGATACCATACGATAAATTACGATAACCAAAAACTTACGGAAATGCGACGAGCGACAACTCGACTTGCTCAGATACAAAAGCCTTAGATAGAGGGGCAGGGTACACCATATAAAACAATATTATTTCTTTAAGAATAATGAGGTCTCATCAATCAATTATTTATTAACGAAATCGAATAATTAGACAGAATCGATACAGAATCGGCGATATAATGGATCAGTTTGTTACGATAGTTTTCCTAACTGTTCAGGACAGAATTTACTCTTTTACGATACAATTTAATCAGAGGCGTGTGTCAGAGTTGACTCGATATAAAATGATTTGACTAGACTCCAGACTTGGTATCACAGAGCGATACTTCGTACCCAAATGCAAAGTTATTTCATAACACAGCCTAAGATCAATGCATTATTCCAAGATATTAAACAGTGAAAATCGTAGTAAACGATATAGGTAACAAACGATACAGGTTCCCTACTATAATTAATTAGCCACGTTGGCCATACGATCAACGATATTTCGAGATCTACTGTTAAATAGAGACCACACGGTCATTCGAAAAACGCGAATCACAGGTTCGACGATACCAAATTAATTTAGAACGATAGACTGATATTTAACCAAATTCTGACGATACGATATCGGTAGTTGCGATACTAAATTATCCAAACGTTACTGAATTTTACAAACGGAAATAAATTATACTAAATTGACCATATTTTACTAAATTATAACAAATTAAACTGTAACGCGAGGCCTAAGCCTTCGCGGCTATCTTCGCTCAGGGTACTCCAGGAAAAGGATTTTCTACAGTATTTCATGCATAAGATATTTTACCATACTAAATAAGAAATAGAAGCCATATGAGAAGCGATAAGCGATAGATTATAGCCAAAAACAATAAAAGGTCTACGTAACTCAGCCAGACTCGAGGTTGTTCGATAAATTATCCATAGACCAAAGACCAAAGACGAGCTTCTTAGCTCAAAAACCAAATTAACAAATCAGACTTTTATCAGAACTACCTCGTGTCTTTACAGAAAGGATCAAGACCTTACCTTAAATTGCTTCAGAAGAACACACACTATTTTAAAGATACTCGATATGATAGCGATACGATAGCGATACACGATGAAATGCGGTACGATACTCGATGAAAATGCGATACGATACACGTTGTCTTGAAGATGCGTAGCGTAAACTGGAGCGAAGAATAGGCCGAACAGCGAGTGTGTCCTGCTTATATAGTGTTTGTTTCCTTCCAACAGCTCATCCTTCAGATTAGCGTAGGTCATGTGACATATCGGTACTCTAATTGGTCGCTAAACGACAAGTTTTTGACGAACGTATGATAGGAGAGATCTATCCTACCCCTGCCGCTGCTAATACCTCTCCTATTACCGCCTTCCTACAGAACCCCCTGACGCTGGACTCACGTTGAAGTCTCGCTCGCCAGAACTATGCGATATTTCTCCTGGGGCCTTACATGATTCGTCGATCCACCAGAAGCGTAGGTCATAGTCTCGTGCTGAGCATACTAGGGCTTCGCTCACGACAAGATTCCGCAGGTTGGAACGCTGATCCGGGGGTTTTCTTGACCAACCACGGCCGCGATAACAGATTCAGAGAAAGTAGTTCGATAGATACCCTGACTGATGACTCATTGGGTGGGAGGCTGTGAGGATGCACCTGCACATCACCCTATACGCCACCCTCACATCGGTACAGTGTAGTTTCTTGTAGGCGGTAGCTTTTTCGGATGACGGGAGGATTGCTTGTGCTTCTCGCACATCCCTGTACGCCGCCAGTCCGATAGTTGGAGGTGGTAGATCTTCCACTTGAGAGGAGGCGCTGACCCTGGGGTTTTCTGGACCAACCATGATTTGCGCGCCGACAGTGTCGTCCTTGACGATATTGGAAGTTCTTTACGTTCGGTAGAGCCATATTTTGCATCGGTAGTTCCCACGACGGTAGACATCTCGTGGTTTCCATACTCGAGATTACATAATTACAAAAATAAAATAGCGTTAGTTAATCCTAATTATTTTCCCTAAATTTTCCTTTTTCCTGGAGACCCTGTCTACGCCACGCATCGTCGCATTTTCGATAGAATCGCCTTGTGGCGGGGAATTTCAAAGTACCACGTCACAGTAAAAATAATTAAGTTCTCATCGTTTAAAAATAATTTCAAAATAGTAGCCTTGCTTTTCTGATATAACTTGTATCTGGAATTTGCGTTTCCATCGATAGACCACGAAATGGAATGCATAGAAGCCTAAAAAACTAGTTCTTTTGTCTCTGATTTTCTCATTTCTTTAGTCTCGAAGACTAATAAAATTTTATGCCATTGAAAATCATTTTTGAAGGTATTTTTTCTTTAATGGGGGGGCTTCCCAACCCCCCAGCGGGGGCTTCGCCCCCCCAACCCCTACCAGGGGCTCTGCCCCTGGACCCTGTCCACACTCTACCTGTTGCACTCATATTGTAGTATATACTATTGACAGGTCAAGAATTTCGCACACTTAAGAGTCAAACAAAATAGTATACGACACGACACGTTTTATCGTACTTGTATCGTACTGTACTATTATAATACTTCTAATGATCAGCAATTTCCAATATATTAGTCTGTTTGGACATCAGTTTGCGGTGCTGATATAGAGGTAGGTGAAGTTAGTGGTTAGTAGGTGGGTAGAATTTGAAGGGGATACGTAGAGTGTTATAACTTTGGAGCAGCTGTGGGCTACCTCTGTTATGGGACGTCGTCTTGCCGAAATGTTATGTTCGTCTGTTCCAATGGATTAATAATAGGATAGGAATGGTCCAGGTAACTGTAAAAGATATAAAATAATGTAGAATTGAAGGAGAGATTTCAGTATATGACTACTAATTGTCCTAGCATTGTTATCATTTTGGAGCTATGGGCTGTGGGCTACCTTTGTCTTGGGAAGCTGTTTTGTTGAAGTGTTATGTTCGTCTATCTCAATGGATTGATAATTGGAACCTTCGATTTGGGACGTCGTTTTGTCAAAGTGTTATCTTCGTCTATTCCAATGGATTGATATAGGATAGGAATGGTCCAGGTGACTGTAAAAGATACAAAACAACAAATAATTTAAGCAGAGGTTTCATCGCATTGAAGATTGCATCGTTGGAACGCAACGAAATTTAATGTAAATTGAAAAAAAATCTACGTAGACTTAAAATGATCCTACTAGGTTTAATCATATTTTTAAGATATTTCTAGTCGTTTTTACTTTTTACACCTCGCAGGATCTTTTTTGGTAGATTAATATATTTTCAAAATTTTTTGTTACATTTCGTTGCGTTCCAACGATGCAAAATTCAATTTCATGAGGTTTCAGTACATTACTACCATTTTCCTGACATTGTTATCATCGTGGAGCTACGGGCTTTGGGCTACCTTAGATTCGGGACGCTGTTTCGCCGAAGTGTTATGTTCGTCTATTTCAGCGGTGTGATAATCGGAACCTTAGTTTTGGGACGTCGTTTTGTCGAAGTATTATCTTCGTCTATCCCAATGGATTGATAATAGGATAGGAATGGTCCAGGTGACTGTAAAAGATACAAAACAACAAATAATTGAAGCAGTGGTTCCAGTATATTACTACTGATTTTTCTAGCATATGTCATTACAAGGGACCATCCTGGATCTTGAACGTAACGTAATCTTCAGCGTCCGTGTTATCGTTGCGCTTCCCCATGAGTCCCTTTTCACCTCCGCTATCGCCTATATTCTCTGTTTTTGTGTGGAAAATACAAGGTCGCTAAGCAACCTGAACGTTCATTATCGACAATCATCAATTGAATTCAGGCAAAATTCGCCGCTGCGATGATGCTAACTAACAAACGGAATCACGGTTTCAGCACAAAACGAATGGCTGGCGTTACCGCAGGCGCTAAAAACTCTCGTCAGTAGTGCCTGATCGGTAGGTATCGTTATCATGGAGCACGGATTTCCTTGTCAGCAATTGTTGATTGTCAAAACATAAAGCGGCCTGCGGAGATGAACAGGTGTAGCAGGGAAACGCGGAAGCTAAAACTCAACGTCGGCGGTATATTAACACCAAGACATCCAGAATCGCACCTCAAGTGATGGTAGGAAACATACAAATCAATAAACAAATAACGAGTCATGCATTTAGTGTAAATAAAGAGGTCGAGGCTGTTCTATTCGTCTATCATTGTGTGAACGAATGTAAAGTCTAGTGAAAATCAATGTACGTACATACCGTTTGATGCGAGTCATCATAACCTTTCTTTCACTTGCTTCGATTAGTAGTAATAAAGTAAAATTCTACCAGGTTAGTTGGTTTATTCTCTATATTTGAACCCAGCTCAGAGGATCTGTTCCGCGTAATTACGAGAGGCGACCATGCAGATGTCAATAATTATTAATAAGTGATCGGCATGCAACCACGGTCGTCGCACTATTTCACTCTTATTATTATTCACTGATTCACTGATTCACTGATTCACTAATTCACTGATATAAAACCATTAGCATGGCCGATAACACATTATATAATCATATAATATAAATATATAACTATATAATATGATTATATATAAAATTATGAATATTTTAACTGTCAATAGCGCGATCCGACAGCCATCCGACGGCCATTTTGATTTCGTCGACCCTTTGTAGCTCACTTGGTAACTTTAATATGACATACCGATCGAGTGCGAATTCAGATTCATGCCAAAATCAATAGGGGTCGAGATTTCAATGGCTTGTACCCACGTTTCGAAGTTCAAGTCGATCCGTGTCACCGTTCGTTCGGAAACGTGGTCCCAAGCAAGCGTCTAGCGAAAACTTGATGACCAGGAAGAAGAGGAAGAAGAATTTTTTTCAGCAACTTTCGTGACTAATATATCGGAAACCAGTATACCGATTTCGATATAATTCATACAGCGAAGTCGTGTGGTGGGGGAATATCTATTTTGAAAATTTTATCGATAAATAATCACGCGTTCCGAAGTTATGACCTCGTGCTTACAGGTATAAAGAGTTCCTCCGAGACAATAGTTCCGCGTAGCTCTCGCCCGCCTACGGGTACTTGGCGGCGATTCGCTGCCGCGAATCTTGATTATTGGCCAATCACCGAAAAGAATTGTCAATTATTAATAGCAACTTTGGGGTGAAAGTCGAGAAAAAACGATAATTCATTCGACAAGTATCGATCGACGATCATTTTGGACAGCGTAATCGGATTAGTGAGAAAAAATAGCCTAATTAAAGAAAAAACGGGATGTTCTACGACAATTTTTAAAGGAAGATATTCCAATTGTTAACTTAGTGGTGCGACGTCGACCGCGATTGGCTAGAGCGCCCCCCACTGCTCACTACTGCACGGCCCGTCTCGACTCACCCGGCGGGCCGTGCGATTTCATACCCCGCGGCTGGATTCAGCCTGTCGTAGCAATGGAATAAATTGTTCAGAAAAATATGAGACAGATCGTAAATGATACCCGAATGTCTCAAGATCACGCACGAACTTGATTAATCCGAAAATGTAGTATAGATTAATAGTAATAGTTATGAATTAATAAGTAAACCTGTCCGTATCTCCGGTTCTAATGAAGATTAAGGGATGATTTGAAAAAAAAGCGTTTTAAAAAGACGTATCAGATAATGCCAGAATGTTTCCGAGTACTCTAAAATTGACGCAGATTTTACCATTTGTTTATGGGCGAAAATTTTATTTCTTCGGAATGAGTACTAATTTTTGAACAAAAAAATTGTTTTTCATCATATGTATATCGAAAGTGGATATCGAAAACTGGCCCTCAGATTTTTCGGTACGATGTGCGAGCCCATTATCCTTAAAAGGGACGCGAATCTACGGATTTACGCAGAGGTATATGAGCGGGACATGAGTTTCAAACGAGGTGAAAAAGGCCGTGGCAATGGGCTATAGGCTGTAACGGAGTTATGTCAGAGTGCAACTCCGCACCCTACGGCGTTCCTTTATAAAATTGCTAATTAACCAAACCTAAAATTGTGTTGGGCGCCAGACACGTTAGTGTCGTTTTCTGAGATATCGACTAAATCTTCAATCAGTTAAACGGTCGGAACGACGGCCTTGAAGCGACAGCTAACTCAAATGCGCTAAGGTAATGGTAGAGTGGGTGGATTCACCTTCTTATGGAATTAATAAAATATGGAACACCAGATATGAAATCCTTCAATGAAATCTTTGATTTCTTATATTGTTCGGTAAACTTGCGGTAACAGATTCAGCGGTATACAAGATCTTAGATATTACATTATACAGCGGTAGTTATCAGATTAACAATGCAGACTCATAAGCCAAAAATGACGGTTGGAATAATACTTAATAATACTGCTTAACACAGAAAAGACTATTATATTATTGAGCCTTATTGCGACGCAGCGATATAAAAAAATGTAAACACGCCGGTTAGCTAGCGAGCGCCGTAGAAGCGATATAATGCAAGCTATACTATTTTCCAGGCTGCGTATCACCGAGCGATACGATACTCTATAGCAAATTTTCTAATGTGGCGTGCTAGCTTTATTCTCAATTAATTGTGATATAAAAGCTCAATAAATAATTTCGACTGAATCTAAGAGAAGCGATAACTAAATTACGAATCAAATTACATAGGCAAGAATAATCAAACAGAACAAATATAATCAGCGGAAATCGAAGATAATCAAATAAAGCAAACAGACTAGATAGAACAACTAGAACAACTTAAAACTATGACTACTACGTTCAGCCAACCCTCGGGGAGTTGGATAATAAGCGACACACCATGCGTTATTGTTCTAATAGATTTTCTACAAACTACTGAATCAAAGGTAGCGATAGATCAAAGAATTCAGATACTCTCAAAGCGAGAATTTAAGCAGAACGGGCTATCAAATAACTTATTAACAAATCATAAGCAACGATATTACAGAAATCAGACTAATATTGCAAACAAATAAATTCTAAGCGAGAAACGTGCTCAAAATGGCCTCAATCAGCTACGAAGTGCTTTCGCTGAACTTCAGTGACTACAACCATTGACTAAAGATTTGTAAAGACGGCCAGCCACGGGTAATTTTTTGAAGCCCGGTCCGGGGGCACCGCGGGGCACGAGGGTAATGGCAGATTTCCAAATTACCGGTCTTGCCGGTACGGAAGGACTGTGCAGTGGCCTGGTTATGATTAGCTGTGCCAATAAGTAGGTCTGCTATATATCGACCGTGCGTCTTTTTGACTTCTACAGCCTACAAAAATGGAATCACTTATACCAACTGTATTATATAGGGCATTTCGATTAATACCCAATTATGTTGGCTGGTTTTTGAACCATTTTTAGGATGTATTGAACTCAATATGTCGCGTTACTAATGCCATAAGGTCGTAAGCGACATTATACGACCTTTTGGTCTTCTTAAAGCCAGAAGGTCGTATAATTTCTTTTTTTTACGCCATTCGCCTAAAAACTCACAAACATGAATAAATCCATAAAAATTTTGAAAATCGAAAATTTTGGTCGATACGACGTTCTGGCTTTAGTTTCGAGAGAAAATCGGGAAAGATAAAGCCAGAAGGTCGTATCGACCAAAATGTGAGAAATTACATTATCCATGAAAAAAACATGAATTGGAAGCGATAGTAGATAAAATAGGGCATAAACATGAATTTTGGTCGATACGACCTCCTGGCTTCAGTTTTGAGAGAAAATCGGGAAAGATAAAGCCAGAAGGTCCTATCGACCAAAAAATTTTTTTTTTTTTTAAATTACAATGGAAATACGCGTTTTTGTCAATTTCCAGACGATTCCGGGGAAAAAAAATGGCGGATACGAGCTTCTGGCTTTAGTTTGCGTGATTTTTTCGTAAAACTAAAGTCAGAAGGTCGTATCCGCCAAAAATGGTTTTTTTGCGGGAATCTCGATGGATCTATGTGATTCCATCAATTTCATGGCGAATCCGAGGAAAAAAAAAATGATGGATAGGACCTTCTGGCTATGTACTCGGACATACGACCTTCTGCTTCTAATTTTCGATTTTCCCAATTTCAATTGATCTACACGTTATTGGTGATTCCGAAGCGAATCCAGAAAAAAAAAAAATTATACGACCTTCTCGCACTTAAATCGAGTTTTTGGCGCTTACGACCTTATGGCATTAGTAACGCGATGTATGTTGAGAATATCTAGTCTAGCATTCTTCATGTTTTTTTGCTACGAATGATTTTTCAACCCATTTTATATTTTTTATACTCTCAACTCGATGCAGTTTTTTTCAACTTGAAACCGATTAGATTTTGGATGCAATCCGTCCAGTAGCTTTTGAGTTAGTCAAGAAATAAATTTTTTTTTTATGATATCTCGAGAATGGATCAACGGATTTAGATGATCTTGGTCTCAATCGGTAGGATTCGCGCCAACTCAGATCTGATTGAAGTTTGAAATCAATCCATACACTAGTTCTCGAAAAAATTGAACGATCCATCATAATCATAATAATTAAGACAATCATATTTCGTAGAAAATATATTGTAAACGATAAAAGAATATTCTCTGCGCGGGAAGTTCGAGGGTTGGCGCATCGTGATCAACCAAATCACACGCTTGTTCATATTCATTATAATGGGTATATAAATACACGTATTTATTATTGCAAAGTTCTAATCTTTTTCTACGAAACTAGAAACAATTTGCAACTCAGAAATATTTTTCGTTCCATATTTCATCCCGCACAGAAATCAAGAATCAAAAACCACGAGAAGAGCAAAATTATTAGTTGCGAATTGTTTCTACTTTTATACGAAAAACTTGAACCACGTGATAGAAGATATTCGTTTTTTACCACAATTTCGCTTTTTGCCTGAAAATGAGCCGTGTGGTGGAGGCTATTTTTTATCTAAACAAAACGATCGAAACTCGGTGGTGCACGTGCTTCCATTGAGCTAAGGTCCTGTTAGTCAAGGAATTAGAACAGATTTGGGGGGGGGGGGGGGGGTCGAAATTCGTTTCACCCGAAAATAATGATCACCATATTCTTATCTATTTTTTGATTTGTGTTTATTGGTTTTATAGTATATGGGGAATTCCACGCCAAATCAGTAACTGCTGGACTTTTGCATTCTTTAAATTTGCCAATTTTTTTCCCCATTTTGAGCTCATAATAAGGAACTCACCTAATTTTTTTAAAATTTTTGTCTCAAAATATGCAGTCAGTAGGATTTTTTTTCAATTTCCATATTTTTTTTTCGTTTATCTATAACTTCCTGAAAAATCAAGTGATTCAAAAAAATGGGGGGGGGGGGGGGGGTCAAAATGTTTGTTTTGAAATACTCTTCCGTTTAAGATTATGTTAAAAATCCTTCATGTTTTAATTTAATCAGTTTTTTCCAATTTTAAGCATAAATCGCATTTTTTATGTTGATTGTCTCCTTCGATTTTTTTCATTTCTTGTTAATGAAAAACTGTTATTTATTCAAAAAATTTTAAGCCTAGTTTCAAAGCGGGCGATTCATTCTTTCTATTTTTTAAAATTATTTAATTGTTTCTGTTTTCTCAAATTAATAGACATTTGAGAATTAATTTAATTTCATTTAATTTGAGAAAACAAAGACAATAAAATAATAAAGAAGAAAAAAAAGAATGAATTGCCCACTATGAAACTAGGTTCGAAATTCTTCAAATAAATAACAGTTTGTGATAAAAAAAAATGAAAAAAATCGGAGGAGACAATCAACATAGAAAACGCGATTTATGCTCAAAATGGAAACAAAACTGATTGAATTAAAACATTAATGATTTTCAAAATAATCTTAAATGGAAGAGTATTTCGAAACAAACATTTTGACCTCCTCATTTCTTCTAATCCCTTGATTTTTCAGGAAGTTAAATAGATAAACGAAAAAAAATGGAAATTAAAAAAAAACCATACTGAGTGCATATTTTTAGATAAAAACAATCTCAAGTCAATGCCCATGAAATTTACAAATAAAAGATGAATATTCATAAACTTAAACCGGGGAGCCGTTGCGCAGCGTTGACTGAAGAATGTCAACGCGCGCAGTTACACAGACAACGGTCGTAAGCCTCGCGCGTGCTAACTTCTTCAGTTTACAACAGCAAGCCATGGCTGATGGTACGTATACCTATAATCAAGTGTTCGATTCTTTCCACTTTGTCGCGGAAAACTTTGTAGAAAGCGAATGAACATTGAGTTGGTGTTATTACAATTACTTCATTCGCTCCAATTAATTCTCAAATATTGCGATTTTTTGTATTTTTTTCACTATTTCACAGAGACATTTTCTAAAATTACAGAAAACAAGCAAAACGATGCGCCGGCCGTCGAGACGCCGGCGCAAACGCAAGGCGAAGCGGCCGTTGCCGATAAAAAAAGGCAAATAATCATTTCAGTCAAATACGCTAATTTGAATGCAGATCATAGACGATCAATGTCATATTTCAATCAAATGCCACGTGTAAATGCATCGACGTGTTAATTTCAGCGAACAGGGCGAGAAAGGCGGCAGCGGGGGAGGTAAAGGGGAGGCCTCCGCGGCGGAAAATAATGGGTAACTATTTCTTCATTCAATTTCATCTTATAATAACATAAATATGAAGCGGTTCCCAACGTGTTTTCTCGAGTGCTGCTCGCCAACATATTCGGTATTCAGCGACGGGAAGAGGGGAAATGATTGAATGATTGCAATTATGTCAATTCAGGCCAAAAAATCAACGTACCAATTGAACATTGATCGTATTTTTGCTTCAGCTCGTTTTTTGAAATCCTTAACAAGCCTATAAACTATTTCAATCCCCGTCCTCGTTCAGCCGTTGTCGCTCATGATTTCGCAACACATACAATGTATTTATTTGCGGCGATTCATTTCTACATTCGTGGTATGGCCCAGTCGAATTAGGGTTTGACCCGGAAAAAATTGTAAGTAGCAATTTTCCTTCGGAAATCGTTGTGTGGGGGGGGGGGGGGGGGGGGGAGTCAATGGCAGTCTACAGTTTGGTTTTCGCATTCGCACCCCGTTGCTTCACCCCCCATCTCGAATTTGAGGGTGAATTTTTGTTTATTGAATAACTCGTTTATTTTCAATTTTACATGAAAAATGGTTATTACCGAAGTTGTTTGAAATTAAAAAAAAAAACAAAAAAATTAAAAATTAAAAATTGAAAAAAAAAATTAAAAATGATTAGCAAAGTAGCAAATTCAATTGTCAACAAGTTAGTTTATCATCGTTTATACGAAAAAAAATCAATAACAAACGAGATAATAGAATATTTAGGTTCACCTCCACCTCTTTTCGGGTCTTAATCGAAAAATATCGATGCTAGGGAAAAATTGGTAGGGACCAAAATTGTAGGAAATTCAATTCCAAACAACTTCGGTAATCACAATTTTTCGTGTGAAATTGAAAATAAACAAGTTATTCAACAAATAAACCTCAAATTCAAGATGGCGCAATGGGGTGCGGATCCCGAAAACCGAACTCTAGACTGCCAGTGACCCCCCCCCCCCTCCCCCCCCCCGCTCCCAACGATTTCCGAAGGAAAATTGTTACTTACAATTTTTTTCGGGTCAGCCCCTTTTTTGGTCTAATTCGACTGGGCTAGTAGTTTTCAAGTCCTAGCTGTTTAAATTCACTTGCGTGTACACTAGGGTGTTTCCAAATTTACTAAATTTCGATTCTCCAACGGGCCACACCTGAAAAAGTTCATCAAGGTGGGAGAAACAGATTATGATGTCCAAAGATGCGGATTTCAGGTTCAGTGGGACATCGGGATCATTTGATTTTTCTTTTGCTTTTCCTTTTCATCGAATGTATGATGAATAATCACTGAAGTATAAGTTTAAACTTTTTGTTTCAGCAAACCCGTGGAGAATAAGAAGCGCAAGAGGGGGCAGGCGGGCGGCCGCAGCCGCGGTGCCAAGAGAGGGACCGGCGCCAAAACTATTTTAAATTTCAATTTTTATTAGATGATTAAAAGAAAATTATATTGATATGAAAATTTAACAAATGTATTCATTTAAAAAAAATTCCTTTCCCATTCCTCAATTATATGTACAGTAGGGTGTCCGTTATTTCCCAAATTGACTTTTTACACTTGGGTGTGGTCCAAATCATTAGTTTATAGCCTAAAAACAATTATGGAAGAGAAAAAAAAATTTAAAGTTCCATTAACCCCTGCCTGAATGACGATACTTCTCCCATTTCATTAGCGTGGGATTTTTGCACTTCTTAGACTTTAATTGTTTTCGTGTTTATTATATTCATTACCTCATAAAATATTGTTGATTTTACTACTGTTCTGACCTATTTAGATGGACAAATTTTTTTAAATTTTTTTAACGACTTTTAAAGAGGTCTAAATTTATCTTCAGCGTATTTTTCAATGATCTTCGAATGTTTTCGAATAAATTTGGACCTCTTCAAAAGTAAAAAATTTGAAAAAATTTGTCCATCCAAATAGGTCAGAACAGTAGTAGAATCAACAATATTTTATGAGGTGATGAATATAATAAACACGAAAACAATTAAAGTCTAAGAAGTGCAAGAATCCCATGTTAATCAAATGGGAAAAGTATCGTCATTTAGGCAGTGGTTAATGAAACTTTAAATTTTTTTTTGTTTTTTTCCATAATTGTTTTTAGGCTATAAACTAATGATTTGGAATACCAAGTGTAAAAAGTCAACTTGGGAAATAACGGACACCCTAATGTACAGAGCAATCGCGTGAATTTCGTCAACATTGCCATTTATTGTAAATTGTAATGAGCCAAGTATAATGTCATTCAATTTCAAGCTTCAAGTTAGTTATGAAATCTCAAAATTACCTAAAATCCATCATCGCCGTTCAGATAGATTAAAACAAAATAACATTCTTTAGTCAATGGTTTGACACACCGTATCTTAACAAAAAAAAAAAAACGTTGAGCTTCAAGATATAAATCATTTCCAATCTTATTCCATTCCCTATTAGAGGAACTATAAGCCGTTAGTGTGTGAAAATCAAGAGGTATAAGTAATCGTTCAATATATGTTTAAAAACGTAGTTTTTTTCAGGTTGCCTCCCGTGGTTTAACTTCAACTCGTCGTCACTATTGTAAAATAGCTGGAAAAAAATATTCAAATGAATGTGCTTGAATCTTTGAAGCTTTCTGCGTGTCATGTGACTTGAATTTCGATAAAAATAAAAAAATTGTGGTCGGGGTGGTTAATAATAGCCCGAGTAGCGATCTCGCAGACAGGTAAAAATAGGAGGATGCAATATAGTTCGTCTAATAGGGAATAGAATGAGCTTGAATATGATTCGTATCTCAAAGGTCTACGATTTTTTGTCATCGAGATACAGTGTGTCAACCCCATCGTATATCTAGTCAATGATCATAAGTAGAGCGGTTGCGAAGTTGCGAACTCGAACTTCATATTCATCGGCTCGCGCCCACCGTCTTCGCGCGCCTTCGAAGACGACCGATCAGTCGAGCCTCACTGGTTGTACGGTGAACATTGTTTGCAGCATTTATTTGTCTCTACAATATTACAGCTGCGGTTCAATTCACAGGCGTCCCAATTTTATAGTATTGCTTGTTAGTCAGAGCATTCTTTTAAAGATTTCTCTATATAAGTGACACTACCAGTGAGACCGACTTTAGAAGCGTTAGTTAATTGATAACAGTGTCTGCTTGTTTGTGACTTAATTACTAGTGCAGTATTTCCGCAGAAACGTGATTAAGGCGGTAAGTAAATAATTGGAGATTATTGTAATTTTTACAGAGCCGCGTAGACGAGGTAATAAACATAATCTCCACCACCTGCCAGTCGGTTTTCGTCTTTCACGTATTCGGGATAGAATATTTTTGATAACCAAAACAGGACAATGAGTCAGGAAACCGCGAAAAAGAAGACGCATTATTGTCGATGCGCGTACACCGGGTGCGGTACACGCAGTAGAGACGGCATACCCGGCCTCAAATTCTTTTCAATTCCTGTCAGCGATAGGGACCGATGCATCGATTGGTTGGTCAATAGCGGTATCGACGATTATATAGAGCTTTCGGACTCGGAAATGAAAAAAATTAAAATTTGCAGCAGACACTTTTCACCCGCTGATTTTTTTCCGTCCGGTTGTTTGAAAAAAAGCGCGGTTCCAGATTTGTACCCAGTGTCGGACTCGGATGTTGAAATGAGTGTCAGCAACGCGCCGCAGGATTGGGAAATCGAGCGTGCCCAGCTTTTGACTAGGATCAAACGGCAGAAATGTATCATTGCGCAGCTGAAACAAGACAATGGTCAGCTTCGCGGTGCGTTGAAAACGAAAACGCAAGCCATTCGTCGATTAACAAATCGTTTGAAGCACGGCATCATTTCTAATTTAGCTCTTGCCATTGCGGTCGCGAGAAAAGTCAAGGATTTCGTATTGACTTTCGTTATGATGCAGATTTTCCATAAACCCGGTACCCAATACACCGAAAATGAGAAACAAATGGCGCTAAAAATACATTACACATCCCCTAGCTTGTACAGAAAAATGCGAGACGAATTCCACTTCACGTTACCTTCGTACAGTACGATTAAGGATTGGTTCGGAAAAGTAGAACTTTGGCCAGGTATTTGTCCCACAATGTTCCAGCATTTAGCAACGAAAGTTTCTTCCATGAGCCTCGACGAGCGTAACTGCGTTTTGTTATTTGACGAAGTTAGAATCAAAAAGGCGTTTGATTTGCACGACGGGAAGCAAAAAATCGAGGGATTCAAAGATCTCGGTTCCTTTGGCTGCTCGTCCGGTGTTGCTACAGATGCGTTGGTTTTCATGGTGCGCGGTTTGTTTCATAACTGGAAGCAGCCCGTAGCTTACTTTTTAAGTGCCGGTGTTGTCAAGTCTCAAAAATTGACGGACATTCTAGACGGCGTTCTCGACGCTCTATTTGACGTGGGACTGCGCGTTCGTGCAACCGTGTGCGATCAGGGCACCCACAATCAGAGTGTGATATTTGCCAAAGTGACAGATGAAAACCCTTCTTTCATACACAGAGGTTTCAAAATACTGTGCTTTTTCGATTGGTCTCATCTCGGTAAAAGTTTCAGAAACCAACTATACGCCCATGATTTTCTGATTTCCGAAAACATTAGAGTGTCATGGGAAGATTTAGAGTTGTTATGGAACCTCGAAAAGGACAAAGGGACTCGAGCCGCGTGTAAGCTATCTGATAAACACGTAAATCCACACAACTTCGATCGAATGAAGTGTAGCTTGGCTTTCCAGGTTTTTAGTCGTAGAGTTTCGGCCGCTCTGTTTACAGCTGCAGCTACCGGTAGCATTCAGAGCGAAACCGTCACCGCGACAGCTAACTTTTTCTGGACTTTGAACGATTTATTTGATAATCTAAATAGTCGCAGTGCAAACGATGCGAATCCAAATAAATGCGCGATCTCCGATCTGAGGCCAGCCGTTGAGCAAAATTTGCGAAAACAACTCGAAGCGTGTAAAACTTGGCGTACTATCACGGACAAGGACCTTAAAACACCACCGTGCTTCAGGGGATTGATCCTGTCCCTGACTGCACTTCTGCAGTTATGGGACGATCTGAAACTTGAGGGAACTAAGTTCCTCCTGACGTCGCGATTGAACCAAGAGCCATTGGAGAATCTTTTTTCAATGATCCGTATGCACGGCGGAACGTACGATCCCAACCCCAGCTCTAAAATATTTCGTCTTTCGTTACAAAAAAATATCGTAATGAATCTTGCTAAGCCTGCGCAAACAGCCAATTGTGCAGACGACGAAGACGAGATACTTATGCAACGAGAAGGGTATAACGCGTATGGTGTTCCAGAATCGGTGCCACGCAACGCAGCGTCTTTCAGAGAATATCTCGCGGATCGTGACGGACCATTAGACGACGTAGACGTGGAAAGGATACCTGTTGAAGCAGCAGACTATGACACGTCACTCGAGTCTTGCGCGATCGAATATTTTGCGGGGTACGTTTTGAAGAAGTGTACCACGAAAAGTAACTGCGAAACGTGCATGTCGCTCATGATCGACCACAGTCAGAGCATGGTGGACGACAGGCAATTGCTAACGTTCTTCCGTGCCTACGCGACACTGGACAACTTAGAATTAGGTCACTTGTGCGTGCCAAGTGATGAGTTTTCTATGGCATTCAGATCGATAAATGCAGTGTTTGACCGTGGGTATCCGCGCATCAGAGGTGACTATTTGATTCAGGATCAATTGTTTCCTCTGATTGTGCAAGTCGTTCACCAGAGATTTCCGGGGTGGTTCGAGCACGAATCGTGTCGCGATCATCGAAAGGATTTTGCGTACTTCATGATGAAAGTCAAGATACGTAAGGATACTGTTTGGCTTGGCGAGAAATTTCGTACAAGCAAACAAGGTGGTCGCTTCAAGCAACTGCAAAAAATTAGAAATCTACAAAACGCGTAGAAGAAACATTATTTTCGCCATGCGTTACTTTACACTACTACTCTATCCTGTCTGCATGGGCCTTCGGGTCAAGCGACAGCCTTCTGTCTGCATGGGCCTTCGGGTCAAGCGACAGCCTTCTATATTCGCACGAATTTTATAGCAAAGTGCAAATCTTTGACAAACAGTTCTACAGCTGTGCGTCGAAGAAAATTATAATCTTCGGGTGCGAATATAGTGATATGGAGAACTACGTTCATTCACCTTCTCGTGGTGTTTTCCGAAAACGAAGCTTTGTATAACTTCGGCTAAGAAATCAACAACCGTTAAATGACCAAACCTTTCCTAGAACACCTTTCCTCTTTCCCATCCGCTCGTAAGATCGCTTCCCTTCCTTGTTTGATATGCATTAAACCACATTGCTCCGTATCGCAAAGTTTGAAAAGGAATATTCAAGTATTCGTCTATTGTAACTTCTATAGAAACCAAAAATTACATCTAAGTCGTCCCGAATGACTGCAAATTCTAATATTTAGGAGGAGATACAATGCATTCAGAGTCCATTTAATTCAAATTTAGACCTTTCAAATATTCGGCCGTCTCACAAATGGAAAAAACTTCTTGCTGCACTTTCCCAAAAATATCTACTGAGTTTTTAACTAAAGAAAGAGAAAAATCATATAATTCAATAAGGATTATCAAGTTTATCATTTGTCTGTCAGTTTGCGGTACTTTCAAATATTTTCCAGAACCGGCGGTTTCAACGAGTTCTCGAAAATTTAGCGGATTTCGTGTAATAGGCTGGAATTCGCGTTTTTTATTCTTGTGACACAATTAAAAAATTTCGAAGTACTCCACAAATATTTTTTCTCATTTTTAGAACACGTTACCATACTCATTCCTCGGGAAGTTTCCTCTTCAAATTTGTTAAACAATTTGAAGAAAATTGATCCAGCTTTCTTATCAGTTTTAAAATGATCGTGATTTGTTGGCGAATCTCGGGGAATATTTTCAGAATTAAAAAAAACGCCTATATTTTGTCTACAGAATGAATCACTGCCGGAATTATTAATAAGAGAGAGAAAAAGAAAATGAACCTTTGCGGAGAAAATGTGGCATGAAAATGAAAATCGGAAAAAAGATCGCCGACGGTGAGCGTTTGCTAATCGCCGAATGCCCCATATATTCATAGGTCGGTATATCAGACCTCAAACTCTAAACTGCCTTACCCTGTGTGCCCGAATGGTAAGATCATTGTCAGGAAACTGGTTTATTCATTGAACCGGGACGGTAGCGTAGTTCGGCTAAAAATACTCGAGGTCATCAAGAGGGCGGTCGTGCACAGCTGAAAAATCGAGCTTCGACAGACCCCATTAACCTGGCCGTCTTTACAAATCTTTAGTCAATGCTACAACTAAATTCACGTTACCCGTAGGCTGCACGTTACATCCAAAAACTACCAAAGATACGAATGAAATACTAACTAATTAAAGTTCAGCGATAGATTCGTGGCTTTACAAGCAAATGTAACATAGAAACCTTACCTTAAAATAGCTGTGAAGTTACACACACTAACTGATTCGATACTTTATTCTAATAATTTTCGTCAGCGAGAAGAAGAGATTGCATACGTCTAACTGTGGCTAAGCGGAACGTAGAAGTGAGGATCCTCGTCGACAATTAGGCTCGTCGACGTGCGGAATCATAGGTTTTAGGGGTGGGGAACCTATCAGGACCTACTAATTTGCCTATTGGTTATCTGAAAACCGTTCGTCGTTCGCACAGCTCGTCAGCTGTGCGATACTAAGCGTCCTCTTGCTGCCTAGCGTCAGGCGGCAGATCCTGGCGCTTCTCGGCGATATCTTCGAGCGTGCTGCGGTATTTCGTTGTCGGGATGACTCTGGGGAAGATGTGACCTTGGCTCCTACGAAGCTGTACCGTCCATGCGGTATCAACCATCCTAGTCGTGCACCCTGCAGCGGTAGTCTCACCTGAAGACGACCTCGCCGCAGTCCTCTGCCAGATCTGAAGATGTCCCTGACCTGGGCCTCCACCTTTCTTGATCTGGGTTTAGCGCGCGGGACGCTATACTCGTCCCCTCTCACGCGGTGCACTCCTTAATGATAACGTTACGCCGGTCGTGGCCACGGTAATAATACCTGGAGCGGTAGATGGATTCTGGTGCGGTAACGGGAGGTTATAACAGTCGTACAACCCTGTACGCCGTCAGTAGTGTACATATGAGAGTTCTGGATCCAGCCTTCTTTACCGGCCATCAGGCAGTAGGTAAGCTACCGACCGCGCCGATAAGTTATCGACGATCGGATGGTAACGATTACCGATCTTTGTTACCGATAGTCTGATGGTAACGATTTTGGATTGCCGATCTTATGTTACCGATAATCGAATGGTTGCGATTTTCCGCCATGCGATGGCGCCACTACCGATCCGTTTCTTGGATCATGGTAACGATGGCCGATCTTTGGGTTACCGATAGTCTGATGGTACTGATGTTGAATCATGGTAACGTGAATCATGGATTGGCGATGTTCCGTTACCGGCAATCGAATGGTTGCAATTTGCAACTGGGCGATGGCGCCACTTTCGTTATCGGTAGTCCGACGGTAACGATTCTGAATCAAAGATTGCCGATCTTCTGTTACCGACAATCGGATGGCTGCAATTTTTTTTTTTTCGTCTCGCGGTGGCGCCACTACCGATTCGCCTTCGCGTCATGGTAACGATTACCGATCTACCGACAATCGATCCATGATGGCCGCTCTGAAATATCTAATTCCTAGCTTACATATACATATATGCGAATTATACCAGCTGAAATGCTCAAAGAGTGGCAGGGTATGTTATATGCAAGCAGTGACGCGGATCATCCGATAATATATGTTTTTTATTTGGTATTTCTTAAGTCTAACCTATTCTAAAGTGACAATTTTCTTAAAACTAGCCTCAACTATATTTCTTAAGTCTAACATATTCTAAAGTAAAAAAATTTTTTCTTAAAACTAACTTAAGCTATATATTTACAAAAATTTCTTAAAAACCAACTTAAGCTATATTTCATAAGTCTAACCTATTCTAAAGTAGGAAATTTTCTTAACACAAGCTTAAACTAGGGGATATTGCCGTTCGAGCGGAATCATCATCGGTTGCGGTGGCGGTATGTCAGGGGATGATGACCTCGACGACGATGACGGCGAGCTCGGACTCGATTGTGAATACTCCGATGAGGCCGAACTGGGTGATGGCGATCGGCCTCTTTTCATATTTATTTGGATCGTCTCCGTATCCGAACCCGCCGCATCTTCCCGCACGGAAGACGAAATATCAAAGCATTGAATGGGCGATGCTGTGGCATTTTCAGTAGTGGCCGCACGCAGCGCCCAATGATCATTAATTTGATACTGCCGCGTGATGTTTTCTATCATTTCGTAGTGCACGCTCGCGGTTTCATTGATAAAGTTCTCATCCACATGACTGTCGCGCAAAAAACGCAGCACCACCTGCGCGTTCTGAAGGAATCGCGCCCTCAACTCGGCCCTTCGCCGCAGTTGCGCTGCCCGCTGTGTAACTCTTCCGTGAGTTGGATTCATCTGGATTTAATACACATTCTTATATTAGAATCCGTTAAAATTTGCGTATTCAATACCAACAACATACCTTATTTTTTTTTTTTTTTCTTCTTCTTCTTCTTCTTCTTCTTCTTCTTCTTCTTCTTCTTCTTCTTCTTCTTCTTCTTCTTCTTCTTCTTCTTCTTCTTCTTCTTCTTCTTCTTCTTCTTCTTCTTCTTCTTCTTCTTCTTCTTCTTCTTCTTCTTCTTCTTCTTCTTCTTCTTCTTCTTCTTCTTCTTCTTCTTCTTCTTCTTCTTCTTCTTCTTCTTCTTCTTCTTCTTCTTCTTCTTCTTCTTCTTCTTCTTCTTCTTCTTCTTCTTCTTCTTCTTCTTCTTCTTCTTCTTCTTCTTCTTCTTCTTCTTCTTCTTCTTCTTCTTCTTCTTCTTCTTCTTCTTCTTCTTCTTCTTCTTCTTCTTCTTCTTCTTCTTCTTCTTCTTCTTCTTCTTCTTCTTCTTCTTCTTCTTCTTCTTCTTCTTCTTCTTCTTCTTCTTCTTCTTCTTCTTCTTCTTCTTCTTCTTCTTCTTCTTCTTCTTCTTCTTCTTCTTCTTCTTCTTCTTCTTCTTCTTCTTCTTCTTCTTCTTCTTCTTCTTCTTCTTCTTCTTCTTCTTCTTCTTCTTCTTCTTCTTCTTCTTCTTCTTCTTCTTCTTCTTCTTCTTCTTCTTCTTCTTCTTCTTCTTCTTCTTCTTCTTCTTCTTCTTCTTCTTCTTCTTCTTCTTCTTCTTCTTCTTCTTCTTCTTCTTCTTCTTCTTCTTCTTCTTCTTCTTCTTCTTCTTCTTCTTCTTCTTCTTCTTCTTCTTCTTCTTCTTCTTCTTCTTCTTCTTCTTCTTCTTCTTCTTCTTCTTCTTCTTCTTCTTCTTCTTCTTCTTCTTCTTCTTCTTCTTCTTCTTCTTCTTCTTCTTCTTCTTCTTCTTCTTCTTCTTCTTCTTCTTCTTCTTCTTCTTCTTCTTCTTGATGCTTTACTCCGATTCTATGAACTTTCGCTATTCACCGATCTTTTCAAACTGTTTCGGATTCTATGAACTTTCGCTATTCACCGATCTTTTCAAACTGTTTCGGATTCTATGAACTTTCGCTATTCACCGATCTTTTCAAACTGGAAACCGCCTTCTTCTCAAACTGACCTGGCTGGGGGAGTTGGGTTGCATCCTATTGGCTGCACACCACCCCCGAAATAAAATGAGGCCCAACCAACCAGAGAACAGCTCTCAAGACATCCTCCCACACCATAAAATCGGTTAGTCTCAAGACTCGAGCAATAAATCAATGTGATTTTCGCTGCTCTAAGATAAGATTTGTCAAAGATGAACACGGCAATAAGAAAATATGGGTTTTCCGCATTCGTTCACACGGTCCTGCTTGCACAGCTGCATGCATACCGATCCCACGCAATAAATCAGCAGCTCAGTCAATTTTCGGCTTTGCCTGAGACCACACACGGAGCTGTTAATATGGAGCTAATATTGGATGTACAAGGGTTTGGGCGATTCAGTGATAAATTTGTGATAAAAGAGCTGGCTGCAATAAGCATTCGCGCGCATGAGGAATATAGACAGGGTATTACACGCATCCTCTTCAAAGCACCATGCTCCTGGGTGACTCTCTCAAGCGAGTACAGAAATCTTAATTCGTGGTTGACACGGCATCATCATGGAATACCCTGGATTGCTGGAGAGACGCCGTATAGAGATGCGGAGAAAACTGTGAGAGAGGTTATGCATGATGCGCGTTGCATTTATGTGAAGGGATTGGAGAAGAAACGTTGGATTGAAAAAATCCTCAATGACGACTCAAAAGCGGTGATTGATTTGGATGAGCTGGGGTGTCCGAATTTTCGAATACTACGATTGGAATCGCATGTATTTCATCGGCATGGAGACTGTCATGGCGATGTACCGAGAGGCTACCATTGCGCCTTCGAGAACGTTCAACGGTTGAAAAACTGGTATTTGGAGGAGGGCCATAAAAAACCCTCCCCACATGTCTCGAGGGCGGGGGATGATGGCTTAAAAGTCCAGAGCTCGCAGGGAGCCGCATTCGTACGTCTAGAATTCTCGCCATCAACGCATCTTCCACGTATATTCGAACCCGCAAACTCTCTCGAGCAAGGTAAGAATCCTATTACATGATAATCATATTCAATTATAATATATATAAAAACTAAGTCCGTAATATTCACCTCCCTGCAGATGGACTTCAGC
>OZ022232.1:11747642-11831685 GCA_963978835.1 Tenthredo scrophulariae
CCTCTTTGTAAATATATAGCTTAAGTTAGTTTTTAAGAAATTTTTGTAAATATATAGCTTAAGTTAGTTTTAAGAAAAAATTTTTTTACTTTAGAATATGTTAGACTTAAGAAATATAGTTGAGGCTAGTTTTAAGAAAATTGTCACTTTAGAATAGGTTAGACTTAAGAAATACCAAATAAAAAACATATATTATCGGATGATCCGCGTCACTGCTTGCATATAACATACCCTGCCACTCTTTGAGCATTTCAGCTGGTATAATTCGCATATATATGTAAGCTAGGAATTAGATATTTCAGAGCGGCCATCATGGATCGATTGTCGGTAGATCGGTAATCGTTACCATGATGCGAAGGCGAATCGGTAGTGGCGCCACCGCGAGACGAAAAAAAAAAATTGCAGCCATCCGATTGTCGGTAACAGAAGATCGGCAATCTTTGATTCAGAATCGTTACCGTCGGACTACCGATAACGAAAGTGGTGCCATCACACGGTGGAAAATTGCAATCGCGAAACGGAAAAAATTGCAGCCATCCGATTGTCGGTAACAGAAGATCGGCAATCTTTGATTCAGAATCGTTACCGTCGGACTACCGATAACGAAAGTGGCGCCATCGCCCAGTTGCAAATTGCAACCATTCGATTGCCGGTAACGGAACATCGCCAATCCATGATTCACGTTACCATGATTCAACATCGGTACCATCAGACTATCGGTAACCCAAAGATCGGCCATCGTTACCATGATCCAAGAAACGGATCGGTAGTGGCGCCATCGCATGGCGGAAAATCGCAACCACTCGATTGTCGGTAACATAAGATCGGCAATCCAAAATCGTTACCATCAGACTATCGGTAACAAAGATCGGTAATCGTTACCATCCGATCGTCGATAACTTATCGGCGCGGTCGGTAACTTACCTACTGCCTGATGGCCGGTAAAGAAGGCTGGATCCAGAACTCTTATATGTACACTACTATTAATTGATAGGATAGGACACGACTTCTTGCAGTTTTATTTCGTGTTTGGCTGTTTGTCTTACAGTTTTTTCTGAACTGTGCACAGCTACTTGTATCGGTACTTGGCGGCTGATGGATTCTCAGAGTACTATGCGTCCGGTCGCTGGATATACCTATATACATGTCATGAATTTTGCATCGACTGATGAATTTCTGATTTACAGATAACATACACACTAATTTAGAATGAATCTTCCAATCTCGTGGGACGTCATTGTCGTGGCAGTTGGAATATTAGCGCGTGCGAGTTCACGATAGCGCTTTAGTGCGGGCGCCAAAGGCCAAAGGCGCCCGCACTAAAGCACTCCCGTAAACTCGCACACGCTAATCTTTCAACTGCCACGAATATGTAGTTGCGAATAATTATTCTTCACAAGCGAATAAGGAACAAAATATTTTTGCACTCAAGTGAGGCCGAACTGTTACGAGGATGAGTTTCGGGTGTTGAAATTAATCCTTCCCACTACGTGTATACGCTAGTGCACTCGCACATACGCATGCATCGTGAGCAAGATTGTATGACATAGTATAGGTACACCAAAGCAATCATTAACTGAATTTGATATTCATCAAACTGTCACACTCTATGCTACTTATAGCATACACGTACATCCGAATTAGGTTTTATACCGAAATAGCAAAGTAGAGTTTTTTTGATAATTCAACAGTTTTGCAAGTGAATAAGTTTATTCTTACATGATTAATAATATATACTCAAGCTCTACGGTATGTCACCTATCATGGGTGAAATTAACGTAGTATATCGCTCATTGGCTCCCTAGTGAGGTACGTGATTCCAGAGTTCCGAGTCTGATCTGATAATTTAATGACAGTGGAACGACCACGATTTTTGTTTATTATACAAGGTATTTACTTCTGTAAGTTCATACACATAATTAAGGATACGACGAAGTATTTTCTGATACGATTATTAGTTGGAATAACTAGTTCTTCAGTGTATTTAATTGCTGTCGCATTGAAAACTCAATTTTCGCGTGAAACGAAGCCGGTTGTCCGTATAGCTCTAAGAAACCGAATGTGCCCGCCAAGTACGTAGCTCTTGGAATGATGTTTCGATATCCTCACACGAAACTCCCGACTTCACGATTGATTGATTGATTGATTATTTGTATCACGACGTAGACTTGCTAAGAGATCGCAGGGGTACGTTCGGTACTTGGCTTTTTTCTTGATTTCACGACAGAGACTGACGAAACGTTTTGCTTATAAAGCAACTGTGATTTTCGTGTTGGTACTTGGCGGCTCTTTTCACATCTTCGGATGTTTTTCGTGGGATTTCACTTCTTTTTGCAAGTACGAAAATTGAGAAGGGTTGCTCATTTAATTTCAGCAGGGTTATACGTTATTATAGTTTGATCATCACAAGAAATACATTCGGAATTTGGGCAAGTGAAGAAACATTCAGTGAAAGACACATTCACTTCAATTGTCAACTGTGACAAACATAAATAATTTATTAAGTAGAACTCAATTTCGTCTCATGTACAGTACCAGGTTGAAGTTCATAACGTTATTTCAACAAAATATTCGCTAAAAAGTTCTCAAATTCAAGGCTCGAACGTTTCAAATGGATCAAGAACGGTTCATAATTCCTCAAATTGTGTGAAACATGTTTATCTCGAATATTTTACAGTTCTAAACAAATTTGAATCACGAAATATTGTATTTCTTCAACGAATATTGTGTTACGTTAACGTTACGAACTTCAACCTCATTATACAGTTTTAACTTAAATATAGCACTTAATCAGTAATTTTTCAGCCATAGCCTGGAAGACTGTGTTGCCTGACGCGGTAACAGGCTCATATGTGTTCGGAGCTTGCACGCTTGTCTGCTGCAATCCAATTCAGGTCCCTGTGAGAATCATACAAATCAGTAAACGATCAATCATCCGATAGAAATGCCACAGTAATCACTAAAATATATCCCGTGTTACTGTGGTGAAGGTGAGCTGGGAAATATCGACTCGTACGGCATACCTTCTGATATGTGATATCTACCAACAAGAAATGACATGTAGTATGGAATAGGTAGATTGAGTCAGTGGTTGGATTTACAACGGAGGTTGTTTTATACAGATACAGGACAGTGTGTACGGTACGAAGTGATTAGTCAACAACTTATTATATATAGTGTATATAAGAGCTTAAAATATCTCATAATTGCTTAGATGGTTAAATACTGCAGTTAAATTTCGAGAATTGGAAAGGTGCTACATAATTTGAAAAAATGCATGTCATTTGACTGATAATCTAACGGATAGCATATTCCAAGGTATCACACGATTTAACTAGATTTTTAAAGATATTAAATGTTCCAACTCATTTCATAGACCACACGAAGCGTGGGTAGAACCCACGTTTTCACTCCGTATAAAGTAAATTTTGTATAATACCCAACGGAAAAACTTTTTTTGATTTCGTGTGATTGCACACTCGCCTTTGGCTCGTGCTGCAACCTCACACTCGACAGAAAATTTTTCGCCACTCTCGTATCGTACTGTACTATTTTCAACTCAGTGTGTGATACTCGATTTTTTATGCCTGTTGGTAGTGTGCGAAGTGCTCGATTCACACACTCTCATATGTAAAAATGATAAAGTTCCATTCGTTTGAGAATAATTATTTCTAAAATATTTTTCTTCTATTCAACTTTCTCAATTTTGTGTCAAGTTCTGTTGACACATACATATTTACTGATTCAATAATCGCGTTACCAATATGTCAAATCAACATTACATGTTATTTATAAATGATAAAAAATATATGACAAATAATATAATTTTATCAAAATTGAATGAGCCTTGCTTTTCTGATCAAGATAACTTGTATCTGGAACTTGCGTTTCTATCGATAGACTACGAAGAGGGATGTATAGAAGTGAAAGAAAAAGCGTTTTTTTTTGTCTTTGATTTCCTCATGTCTTTAGTTTCGAAGACTAATAAAATTTTATGCTTTTGAAAATCATTTCAGAAAGTATTTTGTTTTTAGTGGGGGGGCTTCGCACCCTCAACCCCTACCAGGGGCTCTGCCCCTGGACCCCGTCCGCACCCTGCCTTTCGCACTTATATCGCAATATATACACTATACTTTCCTATTTTCTAGAGTTCTCGACAGGTCAAGAATTCCACACACTGAGTTTAAAAAAATAGTATACGACACGTGTGTGCGTACTTGTATCGTACTGTACTATTATAACACTTTTAATGATCAGCAATTTTCAAATGTGTTAGTCTGTTTGGTAATCAATTTGCGGTGCTGATGTATAGGTAGGTGAAGTTAGTGGTTGGTAGGCTGGTAGAAGTTGGTTCATTTGAAGAAGATACGTAGAGTGTCATAACTTTGGAGCAGCTGTGGGGGCTACCTCTGTTTTAGGACATCGTCTTGCCGAAATGTTATCTCCATCTATTCCAATGGATTGATAATAGGATAGGAATTGTCCAGGTGACTGTAAAAGATATAAGATAACATAGAACTGAATGAGAGGTTTCAATATGTTACTACTAATTTTCTTAGCATTGTTATTACTTTGGAGCTATGGGCTGTATTTCAATGGAGTGATAATCGGAACCTTGGTTTTGGGACGTCGTTTTGTCGAAGTATTATCTTCGTCTATTCCAATAGATTAATAAGAGGATAGGAATGGTCCAGGGGACTGTGAGACATACAAAATAACAAATAATTGAAGCAGAGGTTTCCGTGTATTACTTCTAATTTTCCTAGCGTTGTTATTAGTTTGGAGCTACGGGCTGTGGGTTACCTTTGTTTCGGGGCGCTGTTTTGCTGAAGTGTTATGTTCATCTATCTCGATGGATTGATAATCTGAATCTTCTTTTTGGGACATCGTTTTGTCAAAGTTATCTTCGTCTATTCCAATGGATTGATAATGGGATAGGAATGGTCCGGGTGACTGTGAAAGATAGAAAATAACAAAGAATTGCAGGAGAGCTTTCAGTATATTACTACTAATTTGCCTAGCATCGTTATTATTTTTGAGCTATGGGCTGTGGGCTACCTTCGTCTTAGGACAATGTCTCGCTAAAGTGTTATGTTCGTCTATCTCAACGGATTGATAATCGGAACCTTTGGTTTGGGACGTTGTTTTGTCAAAGTGTTATCTTCGTCTATTCCAATGGATTTATAAGAGGATAGGAATGGTCCAGGTGACTGTGAAACGTACAAAATAACATAGAATTGAATGAGAGGTTTCAGTACATTACTACTAATTTTCCTAGCGTTGTTATTACTTTGGAGCTATGGGCTGTGGGCTACCTTTATCTTGGGATGTTGTTTTGCCGAAGTGTTATATTTGTTTATTTCAACAGATTGATATTCGTAACCTCCGTTTCGGGACGTCGTTTTGTCAAAGTGTCATCTTCGTCTATTCCGATGGATTGATAATAGGATAGGAATGGTCCAGGTGACTGTAAAAAATATAAAATAACAAATAATTGAAGCAGAGGTTCCAGTATATTACTGGTAATTTTTATAGCATGTATCACAAGGGACCATTCTGGATCTTGGACGTAACATAATCTGTAGCGCCCGTGGTATCGCTGCGCTTTCCCGTGAGTCCCTTTTCATCTCCGCTATCGCCTATATTCTTCGTTTTTGTGTGGGAGATACGAGGTCACTAAGCAACTTGAAAGTTTATCATCGACAATCATTAATTGAACTCAGGCAAAATTCGACGCTGCGATGATGCTAACTGGTGAACGAATGGCTAGCGTTACCGCAGGCCCTAAAAACTCTTGTCAGTAGTGCCTGATCGGTGGGTAACGTTATCATGGAACACGGATTTCCTCGTCATCAATTGTTGATTGTCAAAACATATAGGGGGTCTGCGGAGATGAACAAGTGTAGCAGGGAAACGCGGACGCCAAAAGTTACCGCCGGCGGTATGTTAACGCCAAGACATCCAAAATCGCACCTCAAGTGATGGTAGGAAACATACAAAGCAATAAACAAAGAACGAGTCATGCATTTAGTGGAAATAAAGAGGTCGAGGCTGTTCTATTCATCTATCATTGTGTGAACGAATGTAAAGTCTAGTGAAAATAAATGTACGTACATATCGTTTGATGTGAGTCATCTTAACCTTTTTTTCACTTGCTTCGATTAGTAGTGATAAAATAAGATTTTGCTAGGTTCGTTGGTTCATTCTCTATATTTGAACCCAGCTGAGAGAATCTGTTCCGTGCAATTACAAGAGGCCACCATGCAGATGTCAACAATTATTATTAATAACAGTGATCGGCATGCAACCACGGGCTCGCACTATTTCACTCTTATTATTATTCACTGATTCACTGATATAAAACCATTAGCATGGCCGATAACACATTATATACTCACATAATATGAATATATAACTATATAATATGATTATATATAAAATTATGAATATTTTAACTGTCAACAGCGCGACCCGACAGCCATCAGACGGCCATTTTGATTTCGTCGACCCTTTGTAGCTCACTTGGTAACTTTATCATTACATACCGACCGAATGCGAATTCAGATTCATGCCAAAATTAGTAGGGGTCGAGATTTCAATGGCTTGTACCCACGTTTCGAACCTCAAGTCGATCCGTGTCACCGTTCGGTCGGAAACGTGGTCCCAAGCAAGCGTCTAGCGAAAATCTGTGACCAGGAAGAAGGAGAAGAAGAATTTTTTTCATCAACTTTCGTGACTAATATGTCGGAAACCAGTGTATCGATCTCGATCTAATTAATACAGCGAAGTCCTGTGGTGGGGAAATATCTATTTTGAAAATTTTATTGAATAATATTTACGCGTTCCGAAGTTATGACCGGGTGCTTACAGGTATAAGAGTTCCCCCGAGAAAATAGTCCCGTGGCTAGCTCTCGCCTGCCTACGGGTACTTGGCGGCGATTCGCTGCCGCGAATCTTGATGATCATCCTGCCCTATCGTCTCAAATTCTTCAACAACAAATGCAAAGCGACCCTTCTGATTGGATTGACTTGAAATTCGATGAAAAGGAAATACAATAGTGCCGTATATGGGAAAATCATCTACACCAATAACAACAGTGGTTTTGGCTTTATATGTGTTATTATCCATGCATAAGTATTTTATTGGTTCATAACTATCAAAATCTACTGGCAAACAAGACGTAGCCTCAACAGTCACTGTAATAGATTTACTTTTTCGGTATGTTAGAACTTCTGCTGTGTTGCATCTGTTCCGCAAAGTGTCGCTAAAAGTGAGTTGATTTTTTAAAGCTACGGTGTGACACAAATTGATTTTATTACACGAAGAGTTTGCCATATGTTTTAGCACCCGATGTTTTGCTTCATATCGCATTGCCCATATATGTTTAAGAGGTCCTACGGTCTCCATGATGCGTCGGTAATGTACCATATTATGATGTTTCGATTTAAGTTTTGCTCCAAAAAGTTCCATGAATAACATATGACGTTCTTCGACAAGAGTATCAAGTAGCTCAGTTAATCCAGGCATAACATACGATTGTAATGTTATCGATAAAATTTCTCTAATTAATTGAAACAGTTTCCAATGTTAGTCCTCACGAAGAACAAGACCTCCGAGCATTATTCCAGCATGCCAGAAACAAAGCATTTCTGCAGCCGACATTCGTAAATGCTCACTTTTTGAGTTTTCAGCCCTAATTGGGGGAGGAGGGTTTGAACTGGAAGAATATTTAAAATATATTATAATAAAATTCATTGTTGCTAATGTTACGTCCGGGTATTGCTACCCATACGTTCGCCCCTCACTTACCTCAGTCCTCTTACTTTGCACACGCTTCCCCCCTTTTCCCTCTACATCTTTACCCTTTTATCTACCTGCTACCGGATCGTCCGCGTCCCCCTCTCCTACGTCTAGGAGACGCTCGTTGCACACGGATTGCTAAATGCAACGAGTCAGCTAATCCTTTTATCTTACCATCCTAGCGACTACCTGATTTTCTTACTCTACCACACTTCTCAACCCTACTCATCACAGTAAACACCTAAAATAACTTAGCTTACTTTTATACCTAAATACAACATAGATCATTCGTTATACTCGGATGAAACATAAACTATTCGTCTAAATGAAGCTACTAGTTCACGAATATAAACGTTCATTTACCACCATCAACATCTCCCTCAGTTGTACTTTAGTACTTAGAACAGGGACAAGACCCCAAATTCAAATTCAGATCATAACACTAAGGTAAATTTTTTTTTTTTAATCAAATACTTTAATATGAAGAACATGTAAAAATTGTACACCCCCTCTAGTAGATCATGCATAATGTCGACACAGTAATTTTCGATAACATGAAAGCCTAACACAGTATTCCAAATAGACTCACTTTTAACGTCAGTGCTGCGTGCATCATCCAGCAGTACGTCTGCTTTATAATTTGATATTGTTCGTAACAGGTCTTTAACTTCTCTACACATTTTTTGTGCTTGCGCCTTTGTAACCAAGAATGGAGTTTAATCCTAAATTTAATATTTATTCCAATACCTTGATCTGCAAGTTCATTTAAGTATTCTATTACTCTTTTATAAATGCGCTACTTCGTAAAACACTTGGAGTCCTCAGAGTGGGAAATTTGAAATAGAAAAATGTTATTCAATTTTGATCGCATATTGGGTGGTAAAAAAGGAATCGATGCATAGACGCCAGACATTTGATATACAGTGGAATGCGATCCGAGTGCATTTCCTGGTTCAAAATCATCCTGGTAAATAAAAATAGGTAATTCAATCCTTGAGTGACTATTCGAAACTTTATTTTTCCAATAGTTAGTTTGCACCATGTTTGTGATTTCATCGCTTTCAGATTCTAATGAAGATATGTACTCCATAGTTTGAATGAATACACCCGGAAGTTCAAAAAAAAAAAAATTCAAAACTTTAGGTAAAGGAATTATTAAAGCTGTTACTTTCTTATTGACCAGCATGCCTGTCTTATTGTGTTTTCTCTCAGCATAACCCAAAGTCACAATTTCAGGATCGATCAAACAACCGCGATGCCGTAATGCTTTAAACCGTTTATGTTCTGTGCTCATTTCTGAAAATGCACTTTGAATTTCCTCGAATTGATTATGAATTTCATCTTTTTGTGTACTACTAGTTGAGGTTATGACTTTGCGTTTGAAATGATTGATATAATTGCTGTTCAAAAAATCGTCAAATGCCGATACAATGCGTTGCACTTGAACACGTGACAAGGTTTCATCAGAATAAAATCTAGAGGCAATCTTTAAGGCATCATCAGAATATTTCAACTCAGAATCATTCAATTCATTTATCGGAGCTAATCCATTACTTCGCTGACCATGTGTGTTCTGAATTGGGCTTTGCGGTTCCCAAGGTTGCGTAGGACCTTCAAGGACAATGTTATGTGGTTCTAGAACAGATTCGCTGTCATGTGAAGAGTAGTGTTGTCTAAGATATTTTAAAGTATTGAAACTGCGATTACATGAGTTTACCGGGCACGCAAACACTATGTTACTGTTTATGTTATGAGAAAACAGCATATGAACTTGAAATAACTTCCCCTCTACAAGTTCAGGGGAATGCAAACAACGCACAAACATTTTGAAGAAAGAAAAAAAAATCAATATAAAAAGTTGCTGGAATACTTTGAATGTACAATAATCGATGAAGGGCTATAGCTTTAATCAGATTCTGATGCAGGGTTTTCCTCCTGGAAATCTTTGAGACCTGATCGTACTGTTTGTACGCTAACGAAATGCTTATCTTTTTCAGGTATTTCATATAATTCTAGTTGTAGAAATTGCCAGATCGCTTCACTACCCACAGGATATTTCGCATTCAGTGCATAGAATGATTTGAAGCAGAAGTCAACGGCACTCACCAAATGAGAGGAACTGTATTTTATTTCATTAATGATGACAAACGCTGCCTCCAGTTTCTCAAGTGGACCGACTGTGATAACAACAGGCTGACATCCCAGGTCATATGGCGACAGTAGATTTACTCTCGCTTTTAAAACTTTCTGCAAATCCGTTAAAACCTAGACAAATAATTTAGAACAAATCTCATTAGATGCGGTAGTCAATTTTTCACATGATATATCGTTCATCATCAGATACTTACATTGATCCATAAAATGAAGCCATCTGTTTGCTCTTGTATGGACGGTTTCGAAGTCTTCTTGTTCCCAGTCTTACACAGTGTTAGGCGAAATAGGTAGGGAAGCACTCGAAGTCCAACAATCTCAGCTGGAACATTATCTAAAATTGACGAATACATGCATCATTTTAAGATACAGTTATAAACACATTTGTAAGATCTCTTCATTCTTGAAGTTGAAACTTCTTTTGCCTTATTAACGAATGATTACATAAGAATCTTTTCATACAAGGTATGATATTATACTGAAATAGTGTAAGTTTTTGTGTGGTAAACTAAATAAAAATATGCAGAAATGAAATGCTAATTAACACACCTGCAATACTATCTAAAACCTTGGTAAGAGCTTCAGTAGAGAGGGTGCAGTATACCGTTTATGACCCCCCCCCCCCCCACCCCCTTTTCCCTCTTTTTTCCTCCCTCTTTTTTTCTCCCTCTTTTTTCTCCCTCTTTTTTTTCTCCCTCTTTTTTTCTCCCTCTTTTTTTCTCCCTCTTTTTTTCTCCCTCTTTTTTTTCTCCCTCTTTTTTTTTTCTCCCTCTTTTTTCCCCCCTCTTTTTTTCTCTCTCTCTGTTCTCTTTTTTTTTTCATTTTTTCTTTTTATTTTTTCTTTTTTTTTCTCTTTCTTTCTATACTCTTTCAATCCTAACCTAACCTAAGGGTATTCCATGGGTTCTAGAAACAAATATATATATAGATATATGGTGAGTGTAGGAAAGGACAGGGTTGGTAAAAGACGCACAGATAAATATTGTTATAACGATTGTTTATTCATATCATTCAATATTCATAAAGACAAAGGTTCAAGCTTATTAAGTCTACTGGAATCTATGCGAAGATTCAAACTTATGGTAACTAGGGTTTATTTAAAAGTATTGGGTATAAAAACTACAACTAATTATGTTAATAATAATAAAGTCTTATTCCAGATAAAGTTAAGGAATGGATGTTTCTTATGAAAAACTAGACGTTGATTTTAGCAAGTGCTTAGCGCCGGTATATACGTGTCGAGTCTATGATTGCTTTAATTTCTTTGGCTATGTTGAGATCGAACAGAGCCTTTAGTTCAAGCATAACAGTTTTATACATATTTATACTAAAATTCGGTTTAAAATTCGTTTTTAACACTTCCTGCATTTCGTCAAAATCCTTCAAGACAAGCTCTGTGAAACGCTCAAGCGGAGTATCTACAAAGCCAAACGCGTTGGCCAGAGTAGCGAGTTCCCTCACCATATCTTCTTTACTCTCGTTCACAGCAATCACATGGTTTGAGAGGCGACATAAATGATCACTGACACATGGTATTATAGCATTTAGTCCATCGATCGAGGTTTTCTGCAGCACGATAGACGGATAGTACAGCTTTTGTTTCTTGAGGCTGGGGAGGTTGTAGGTAGATGACTCGTCGTCCGTGGTTCGATCTTCTTCCTTTTTCCATAGCCCAGCTGGTTCTGATAGCTTGATGGCTCTTGAGCCGTGCGCCAAGATGAACGAAAGAGTATAGCCATTCAGATCTACGGGTGTACTATCGGTAGAAATGTCGGGGCTATAGTCTGTGACTGTTGGCTCAGCGATGTATTTGTTGATATCGTTCAAGGCGTTTAAAAACTTCCACCAAATTTCAGCTCTCATCGCGATCACACTTCCACCTTGGCTGGTGAACTGTACAATAGGTTCAAAACGTTCTCCGACTAGTGAATACCCAACCGAGACCGTTGTGGAAAACGAATGGTTTATTCCGTATGTGGTTGATAGTAACATCCGCCTGGTTGGCCGTAGAGGGTCGGTTATGAGTGATTCATCAGCCGAATGAGAATTTTGTAATGCACGCACAGTTTGAGAGTTAAACATGATGGTATTATAATTCAGGCACTGAAGAGTATTGATGCAGAGTAACTGATGTTCACTGTTCACAGTATGGTCTATCCGCAACAACTAACGTTGTTGCGGATAGACCTCTTGAGTTCGCAAGAAAAACCCCCACTACCGGCCCAAGTTTTGAAGGAGAAGTGACCGTTTTTAGCTAAGCTGAGGGGGCAGCGTGGCTCTGGGAGCCCGGGCGTGCCGACCCTGGTGCCAGAGGCAGTATGCCGTTTATGGCCCAAGGGTTCGCAGGTAGCTGCGGACTTTACCCTAGTGTTTGATGAAAAAAAAAGTTTGCCAGGCTTCAGCCTGCACAGATATGTTCAAGCAATTACTTTGGGATACACCTTCTTTTCTGTAAGGTGATTGTAAAACCAAACCCAGAAAAAATAAAGAGTCCTGTCTCTTTGAAGACAGTTTGTCATGCACGGCCTACAAGCTTCAGCCTGTCTAATAGCACGATGTGACTATGGTCCGTTAATAATTACTTCCATTATCACCCCAGCAATATGAATGTATGATAAATTGTACGCCTCTCAAACAGACGATCGGCCATTGACGGTTACTAGCCATAGTAAGCGTATCGTTGGAGAATGAGCACTCAAAGTATAATAGCTGTACATGCAAAATTCATGGAAAGATTGCAATTATTTTCTACTAGTTAAACAATGAAAAACTTTCTGACTCAGTGAAAGGAAAAAGATAGGTGTACGATGCAGCTGTCTTTGTAATTGATTTTCTTCGAAATGTAATTGACCGATTTCTATTTTCAAGTTTACGCTCCGACTGCCCTCGCGAAGGTGCAAGTGTATATTCTTTAAGCACTAAAAGTATAATAGCAGTACACGTAAAATTCATGGAAAGTTCGGAATTATTTTCTACTAGTTAAACAATGAAAAACTTTCTGACTCAGTAAAAGGAAAAAGATAGGTGTACGATGCAGCTGTCTTTGTAATTAATTTTCTTCGAAATGTAATTAACCGATTTCTATGTTCAAGTCCACGCTCCGACTACCCTTGCGAAGCTACGAGCGTACATTCTTTTGTCTTGGTTGTAAAGGCACAATTGGGGATTAAAGGCAAAGTGTATGCAGGTGCAAACTTGCTGGAGTAAGGGTCGGCCGGGTGAAAATGTTATATGAAGCTGACTATGGTCAGGCCGATGGATGGTGACGTTGTTTCAGGTAGGTAAGCAAAGTGCATGCAGGTGCAAACTTGTGGGAGTAAGGGTCGGTCGGGTGAAAAGCTATATGAAGGTGACTATGGTCAGACCAGTGGGTGGTGACGTTGTTTCAGGTAAGTAAAAATAGTCAATGATTGGCGTACGGCTGTGATATAGTTGATTGGTTCGTTTTCACAGAGTAAGGATGAGCAAGGTGGCAACTAGAACATATATAGACATGCCAAAACTGTGTAATTTTATCAGTTTGAAAAACTATTCAGTGGAGGAAACTCTGCTGGTTGTGATTTTCTGATTTCGAGTGGTTTAACTATTACTGTTGCGTTTGTTTTTTCATTCGTGAAAGGTATTGTTACTAAGCGAACAAGTTTGAGTTTCGAGAAAATTTTGGACAAGTCCTTATTTTTCTTCTGTTTGAATTTATTTTTCTTTCGTTTGAATTTATTTTGGTGAATATTTTGACGATGAATCGTGTTGAAGATAAACGTATCATATCAATCGTGAAGGGTCTAATCCTGATGGTGATACGGTACCTAAATGCTTCAAGACCGAGCTGCATTACGCCGCGTATTCGTGAGTGGCATCGCCAAGTCAACGGGATGCGTACGGTGCAGGAAGTGACGACTGTTCTACGCAATATTATGGGTATACTTGACATGACGACAATCATAGAAATCATGACATTGCCCCGCTTAGTGAGCAGGCCTTCTTGGATGGTGAAAATGCTGGATATCGTGAGAGTTGCCCTTATACCAGCCGATCTTCGAATGCTGGAGGATGTGATTGAGCGGCGAGAGCGGAAGACCGGGACGACTGCACATCGGGATGCCGAGGCTATGGCACGAGAAGAAGCGGATGCTATAGAAGCTGTCGAGGCTTATGAGCTGGCGGCGGAAAGTGTGACGGCATTTACACAGGATCATCCTGGTGTAGACGCGGACGGTGCGGCGACAATGGAAGAGACTACGGAGCGACTATCACAAGTCGCAATGAAAGATGTGGAGGATGCGGGTGAGACCAGGGTGATCGTTGGAACGACAGATGAAATTTCTCGATATGCACCGCATCTATCGAGTGAAAATACGCGGTATAACACTGTGAGCGGTAAGTGGTGTTAGAAAATATATCATGGGTAAATTAATTAATAATAAAAAAGAGATATTATATCATTTTTTTATGATATTATATATTTTTTTTTCCACGTAAACCTTATTCTCAGTCATGCAAATTGACGTTGTTTTTCATAGTTTTGAATACTTTTACAGATGGTGGGGATATACCGAGAGCGAAACCAGCGGCAGGTCTGTTCAACGTCAACGTCGGAGCTTCTACCTCAACGTCGGGAATTCCAGCCAGATTATACGCGGTCAACGAAGGGGCTAGCACTTCAGCAGTGCAGCAAGGCGGAGCAGCTCGTCGTGCAGGAAAGCGTAATGCTCCATCGGACGAAGTACCTGGACAGGACGATCGAGCGGAGGTTGACAGGCGAGTTAGTGTACCGATTCGAAATGTAGGGTTAGAGTCAGAAATAGAAGACGTAGACGGTAGACGATTTAGGATCACACAGCGTGTTAATAAAAGATATCCGCGTTTTGGGTTAGCGGGAAATCAGGTCACGGTAAAAATCATAGCTCCGCCGGAGGCGGAAAACAAACTACGTTGGTTAGAGGACGCTTTTAGGGAACTTCATAGGTATTTCAGGTCATTGTGCGGTCAGGATGATCTAATGGGCATAACATTTGTTACGGATGGTTTCACGAGGGGTGCAGCGGGCTTAAACTTTCGACCGGCACGCGATTTTCAATTCGAGGATTTATGGGGTCTTGTGTTCAGAGTCACACAGAGTGCGAGCGAGTTTTCGATAGATCAGCCTTTTACTATCAATATATTTACGGTCAATTCACCTGTTGGGAGGGGTAAACGCTTACGTTTGGATGGGGAGGGAATACTCAATAAGCGGTCGATCTTAAAACTTAAAAATACGGATAATTTATGTTTACCGCGGGCTTTATTCGCAGCCGGGGTGCACGCGCGTAAGAATACTCATCCTGATTTTAAAAACATTTGGGGGAGAGTTAGGGATAGCGAGAAATACCAAAGAGAGAGAGCTCGGGAATTAGTTAGAAAGGCGCATGTTACGATACCCGAGCAGGGCTGTGGGTATGATGAGCTCCTACAGTTTCAGCAGTATTTGGCACGAGACGACACTGTAATAATTGTATACTTCCGAAGTACACTCGGAAAGGGAGGAGAATGTTTTTTCAATGGCGAGGATATCGTACTAGGCTTGGGACGGAGTGCAACCTATAGACTCAACATTCTTTACGACGAAGACAGCAGACATTATGATCCAATTTTGCAGCAGCCGCCTCTAATTTTTTTTGCATACCATGTAATGTAGGCTATACTCGTGGTATGGAGCACAGGTGCTCTAATATATGTCCTCGTTGTCTGTCGACGCCCGCTTGCGATACGCGGGGTGATCGAATGGAATGTATCTCATGTAGACGTGAGTTTTACGGCATTGAATGTCTTAACAATCATAAAAAACCCGCTTCGTTTAGCGGAAAGCGGTCAATCTGCAGTACTCTGCGGATTTGCGAAACCTGTGACATTTATATGGATACATCCAAGGGGAAGCATGTCTGCGGGGAAACTTACTGCAAGACCTGCCGTTCAACTCAGAAGATAGAGCATAGTTGCTATATGAGACCTGTGAAACATACCACAGGAGAGCCTGCGAATTATATACTCGTTTTTTACGATTTCGAGACACAACAGAATCAGACATTAGACGGGGACGATACAGTGAACGTCCACGTGCCAAATCTGTGCGTTGCGCAGCGGGTCTGCACGCGCTGTATAGATGCAGATTTTAGTGAGGGCTGCGCAGGGTGCGGTGCTCAACGAAAATTTGTTTTTAGTAGGGATCCAGTGAGGGAGCTCGTCGAATTCGTAGATCGAAAAATTGAGGGTTATAGGAAGATTATATGCATAGCGCATAATGCCAAGGGTTTTGACGCGCAGTTTATTCTCAAGTATCTGGTGGAAAACGGAGGCGAACCACCGCGGGTCATACTCAACGGGAGTAAAGTAATACTTTTGGAGACGAATAACACCCGTTTCTTAGACTCACTGGCATACATGCCAATGGCTTTGTCAGCATTGCCAAAGGCTTTCGGTTTACCTGAGTCTACCCAAAAAGGATTATTCCCACATTTGTTCAATACCCCGACTAATCGAGGGTATGAGGGTCCCTTACCTGCGGTCGAGTTTTACGCACCAGATACTATGACGAGAGAGACTCGGGAAAACTTCTTTAAGTGGTATAATAGATTGGTTAGCGAGAATTATATTTTCAATTTTGATATAGAGTTGCTTAGGTACTGTCAGTCAGACGTGACAATTCTACGCCTCGCCTGTCTAGCCTTCCGCAAAATCTTCCAGCGTACAGGAAATGTTTGCCCATTTACGGAGAGTACAACTATTGCGTCAGCTTGCTCGATGGTATTTCGGAAGAACTTTCTACGTGATAATGAAATCGGGATTATCCCACCTGCTGGATACAGGCTAGGCGATAAGCATTCACGTAGAGCCATCGAGTGGCTGGTATGGAGAGAGCATGCGCTAGGTGTCGAGATCGAGCACGCTGGCAGAGGAAAAGAGAGACGGATACAGGGACGGCGGGTTGACGGATACTACGTGGGACCCGATGGCGTAGGCCATGTACTGGAGTTCCATGGCTGCTACTGGCACGGTTGTCCCCGTTGCTTTCGAATCAACAGGGATAAGCGGCCAGCGGTTGGCGAAAACATGGATCGACGGCTCGAGCAGACCATAGCCAAGACAAGACGCCTACGGAGCCAGGGGATGATCATCGAAGAAATATGGGAGTGTGAGTTTAATAGGATGGTTGAAACAGATGCGGTGCTGCGAACATATATTGAGGATAACCGTCTTCTTCCGATGTTAGGTATAACTAAATTGAACCCTCGTGATGCCTTTTTTGGAGGCCGGACCGGTAATACGTCGCGGCTCTACGAAGTAGATGGCGGGGGCAGTGAGCAAATACACTATGTCGATGTTTGTTCGCTGTATCCGTACATCAATGCGACAGGTAAATACCCGCGTGGTCACCCGAAGGTATATGTAGGGCAAGAATGTGAAGCTTTGATAGGGAATCAGGGTGTAGATATTAGCAGAGTCGAGGGACTGGTTCAATGTGTCGTGCTGCCGCCGCGTAATCTTTATCATCCCGTACTACCTTTCCGCATGCATAATAAACTGATGTTTCCGCTTTGTTACAGCTGTTGTCGCGAATGATTACAATCACCATGCCCGCATGGTGATGAACGCGAACGATATTTATCCGGAACTTGGGTTTCAGTTGAGCTGCAAGAGGCTGTAGAAAACGGTTATAAAATTATAACAGTATCGGAAATCTGGCAGTACGAGGTCACCAAGTTTAATCCAGAGACCGGGGAGGGCGGGCACTTCGCGGGTTATATACGTACTTTTTTTAAACTTAAGCAGGAGGCCAGCGGCTGGCCCGCTGGCTGTAACACCGAGGATGCGCAATGGGACTATCTCCGACAGTATAAGCTAGTAGAGGGTGTAGAGTTAGACCGTGCGGAAATTGAAAAAAATCCAGGGCTTCGCTCTGTGGCGAAGTTATGCCTCAACTCATTCTGGGGTAAGTTTGGTCAACGGGACAACATGTCAAAGACGACCGTCATTGATACACGGGAGGGACTGTTGGCTCTGCTAACAAATCCAGCGATTTCACTGGAGGATCTAGTCCCCGTCAACGACGACGTGTTGTACGCCCGCTGGTCCCACATAGACCAGAGTATTGAGCCATCTGCCCTCGCGAATGTAGTCATAGCGGCATATACAACGGCACAGGCGAGGCTGACATTATATTCTTATTTGAAAAAGCTAGGTCGGCGTGTATTATATTATGATACAGATTCTATTATTTATGTTCGTTCGGGTAGGGCTGGAGACTACGAGCCGCTGGTCGGTAATTTTCTGGGTAATATGACCAACGAACTTGAGCAGTATGGTGGGGGTAGCTATATACGTGCCTTTGTTTCTGGTGGTGCGAAATTCTATGCTTTCATAGTTGTGTGTCCAGACGGAAGGGAGGTAGAAGTCTGCAAGGTAAAAGGGATTAGCTTGAACTATTCAACATGTTTAAAAATAAATTTCAATTCTATCCGGGAAATGGTAGCGGAGGATGCAGCACCGATTCGAGTAGAGTTTCGGGGAATAAGACGAACTGCAACACATGATGTAGTGACCAGGGACCAGACGAAGACCTGTCGGCCTGTTTTTGTGAAGAGGCGTTGCTGTAGAGATAGTTGGGAAACCCTTCCTTACGGGCACACCGATGAATAGCCGAGGCAGGCCGTGGCGCGTGTGTAGCTAACAATTTCACTATAGGTCATGATGAGCAGAGTATAGTGTTTCAACCATCTTATTGAGCTCTTTGTAATCTCGGTGTAAATATGTTATCGACATCGTCGGATTTATCCATGATATTAATCTTGCCTATCTTTTTTAAGTCATTTACAGGTGAATTTTGTATTATTTATCTTGCCTATCTTTTTTAAGTCATTTACAGCTGAATTTTGTATTATTTATCTTGCCTATCTTTCTTAAGGCATTTACAGGTGAATTTTGTATTATTTATCTTGCCTATCTTTCTCAAGTCATTTACAGGTGAATTTTGTATTATTTATCTTGTTCATATTATTCCTATATCATTTAAATTATTGAGATGTGATATTTTTGATATCTATATTATTTAAGTAAGCCAATTGTAATATCTGTAACATCAATATTAATATTTATTCTGTTCGTAGTGTTCTTATATTATTTATAGTATTGGTGTCTCAACTGTATTGTGTAAATGTAAATTTTAAATATAAACCAATCTATCACTGTAATAAATAAAACTGTTCGCTAGCAATCCCGCCCAGTGTATCAATAAGTACAAGATATTCTATTAAACAATATTGTTTGTAATGACGTGGTCAGTTTTTCTGTAAATATACCTGCCGGTAAAATTTCTGCTCATATTGCTACACCCCCAACGAAATAAACGTCTGAAGCCGAACTTCCGAGCATTTCATACTCATAACTCCCCAGCCCAACATTCTCCCATGGTCGGTATACGTACTAGTCCAGCCTTTGATGAAAGACATGAAGTATAAAAAACTTTTCCAGACAGTAAATTTACACTGTAATAAAGCGTACATCGGATGAGAGATGGCGCGTGCCACGCACTTAGACTCCTTCGGAAAATATTGTAGCATAGTTAGTCGAAGGTTGAGTCAAACTTCATTCATAGTACCTAAATCACCCATCGTGTACAGTCAGAAACAGAGAGAGCCCTTCCATAAGAAAAATGGACACACGCTGGCGTCACCCTTTTTCAGCGATAATTGCCGGACCGTCCGGTTGCGGTAAATCAATTTCCGTCAAGACCTTTCTGCGAAACATCGAAGATTTGTGCGATACACGATTTTCTCGTGTCCTATGGTACTATGCTGAGCAAAATTCGCTCCAGGGGGCTCTCAATAAAAACAGTACAACAGATACTGAGATTGAGTATCGGGAGGGCCTACCGCAGGAATCCGACTACGATACGGATAGAACACCTAAGCTAATTGTGGTCGATGATTTGATGCGAGAGGCTTCCAACAATGTAATCGTTGATCTGTTTACCAAGGGTTGTCATCATAAGAATCTAAGTGTGTTTTTCATCACACAGAACCTATTTCACCAGGGTCGTGGACAGAGGGATATATCGCTCAATACAAATTATATTATCTTTTTCAAGAACCCTCGAGATCGTGCACAAATACAGCATTTAGCACGCCAGGTTTATCCTGAGGATCAGCGTTTTTTACAGGAGGCCTATTATGACGCCACTGCGCAACCGCACGGCTATCTATTACTCGACTTGAAACAATCGACGCCTGAAAACTGCCGCTATCGCACCAATATATTTCCATCTGACAAGTATCAACACGTCTATGTTCCACGAAAAGATATAAAGTCGCGTTCTGTTTCCAATTTACCAGTCGTTCGGTTGTAATGCCACGCGTACGGCGGTCTCGTGATACCTCGGATAGTATCCCAAGTGTAAAAGCTTCAACGGTTGCGGCCGCACGTAGACGATTCGGAAACGGAAATACAGCAACACTGCAGGCGCTCTGCAAGCTGAGTCCTGAGCAACGCCTGGTACTGCTACGTACAGCCAATAATTCTCTTGTGAAGAGTATATGCGAGTGTGCCTTGAACACGGTGCATGGTAACGTCGTATTGACGCAGAAGGAAAAAGTTAGACTTGCTAGGCATAAACAGCTTCTCCGTAAACTGGCTAGCAGCAAAGGAAGCCTGAAGAGTAAAAAACAGATACTGATTCAACGTGGTAGTGGTTTTTTACCCTTGTTAATCGCGCCCGTTCTCGGGACTCTATTTTCACACCTTTTTGGCGAATAGAAACAGAAAAGCGATGGAACATGCAAAGAAAATGGTTTTGATACCTTCGGAAAGTGTAGAACGTTTCCAACGTAATATCACGTCCTCTGGGGCACTTTCCAGTAGTAATTATGAGAATACAAATCAAATCACGAGAAATCCAATCGCTAGGCTCGATAGCGAAATGCAAGCCATTCTGGATTCGCCCGCCGGGGATGACGCCGCGAAATGGAAACTGTATCAACAGTTACTACAACGTTTTTTATACTTCGCCGAGGATTCACGAAAACCTTTAAGTCTAGAGCTTCACACAAAGTCTGGAAACGATACCTCCGCAGATATCACGAGTGAAAAAGAAGCAGAATCATCCTCAGATAAGCAACAGTTATTATCACGAATTGTTTCTACAGTACCAAAGAAATACCGATCAAAGGCAGAACATCTACTCAAACACCTGACTGATGTTCCGGCGCGTTTCTCTTGGGACAGTAACGGGGTGGTGACCATAGACAACAAGGTTATACCGGGCACAAACATCGTAGATTTGGTGAACGATTCCATGCGCTCTAGAAAAGGCTTTCAGCCTGACGGCAGACATGCGTACGCACGCTTCCTTCAGAGTATCAATGTTCCGCGGGAATATGTTGGTCATCAAAACGTTTGGCGGAATGCTGCAGTATCACCGTCGAGCGCAGAAAATGTCGTTATACGGAGCGGTCCAGGGCAGCGTCGAGCATCCCACCGTTCTGGAGACACCGGAGCCAGCAGTGGCGAACATTCTGCCAAGGAAGACGGAAGTACCGACGGGAGAGAGGACGACTCCTTCTCTCTACCATCGAAACTAAAGCGCGATCGAAAAACACCCCGTAAATCGCCGTCCACATCGTCAAAACAGGGCTGGTTGTCATTCGGAATGCGAAAATGAAAGAACTAGAACGTTTGTATTTTGACCCCTCACACCCAGCTGGTTATGCAGGAGCAAGAAAGCTAAAAAAGGCCGCCCGAGAAGTAAGCTCGGCTGTAATTGAGAACTGGCTAAGTGGACAGGATGCTTACACATTGCACAAACCTATACACCGTAAATTCCAACGGCTACGGTACAACATTTCAAATATTGATGAACTCTGGGAAGCCGATTTAGTTGAACTCGGTTCGATAAAGGATCATAACGACGGATACCGCTACCTATTAGTAGTCATCGATGTTCTGAGTAAATTTGTATGGGTGATTCCACTCCATAGTAAATCAACTAGTGACGTGGCCGAAGGGTTTAAGCAAGTTTTATCCTCTACCGAACGGCGTCCTGTTACCCTGCAGACTGACAAGGGTAAAGAGTTCGTGGGTGGCGTTTTTCAAAAACTACTTGCTCAGAACGAAATCCGTTTTAGAGTGACACGTAACCCTGATATAAAAGCGGCTGTTGTTGAGCGATTCAATCGTACTCTAAAAGAACGCATGTGGAGATATTTTACTCACAAAAATACCCACCAGTACATTGATGTACTGGAAAACATTGTTCGCGCGTATAATAACACTGTACACTCAAGTATCAAAATGGCACCGTCCGCTGTAACGCTCTACAATGCGGCCGAGGTGCGCGCGAATATTCAACGTATGCAACCACTACATAGGGCTCGCAATCCGAAATTCAATAAGGATGATCTTGTACGCATAAGCAAGACGAAGGGTACCTTCGCTAAAGGATACGAAGCTAACTGGAGCGAAGAGTTGTTCAAGATCCGCCGTGTTTTACCTGGCTCGCCAAACGTATATGAACTAGAGGATCTTTCGGGAGAGGAGATTGACGGCTATTTCTACGAAGCAGAGTTGCAGCGTGTGGCCACTGACATTGAAACCACCGTGTTTCAAATCGATAAAATCATTCGCAGTAAGGGACGAGGGCACAGTAAGAAGGTTCTTGTCAGTTGGAAAGGTTACCCTGAAAAGTTCAACAGCTGGATCCCGGCCACTAGTGTTCAAAATCTCGCTTCACGATGAAATCGCAGTTCTACATTACCCTACCGAGTAATAGCTCGATGCAGTATTTTCCAGAGAACAAGACCTGCTGTTATATTACACAGCTACCGCGCACGATTGAGCTCAGCGGCGAGTGGGAGGTCGCTATTGTCGAAATACAATATCCTTTAACATACCTACCTGACAAGAAAGAGGAATTGACCCAGCAACCAGCCGAAAGCGGGTATAGTGCAGATGCCATCATGAACAGACTTGCAAATGGGGGTGGAATTTTCGAGCCCCATGGTACACCAGAGCTACTCGTAATGCCTGACAAAAACAATAAAAAGGTACAAAAGATACCGTCACTTATGTTCGTCTATTGTGACATCATAGAACCACGTATCGTGGGCGACGTCTATGCACCTCTTCTGCGTATACTACAGGTTAGGCAAAGCGCAGACACCGTGGATACGGAGGTCAAAACGTTTTCACCACCACACTATTTACCTTTACTTCTTTTGAGTTTTCGGACAATCGAAATATCTATAAGAGACCAGCAGGGTAAATCCATACCATTTGATCACGGAACCTTGACCGTCACACTACACTTCAAGAAAGTATACTAATTTGATGTATGTGGTGAGAATAACAGGAAGAACGGTATAACATCATGGCTCACTACATAGAACATTACGAGTCACAAATAGGCGGTGGAATCGATCGTGCCTTCGTCGGAGCACCCAATCAGCGGGGGCATGGAATCGGTAGTTTTCTCGGCGGTCTATTCCGACGGGCTATTCCGCTTTTAAAAAGGGGCGCACGTGTACTAGGCGAAGAGGTTTTGCGAAGCGGCATGAATTTCATGTCAGACCTAGACGGTAATGTACCATGGAAACAGGCTTTTAAAACGCGGGCCAGTGAGACACGGGAGAATCTGAAGCGGAAAGCCCAGGAAGGTATTGAAAAGGTTATGAAAGGGGAGGGCTATAAACGCAGGTACGGAGGGACGCTGGGCCAGTCTGGACTCGTCCGTGCGCCGCGACTATCGATAGCAGCTACTTCGTCTAAATCGCCCAGAAGCCGTAAACCCTCTAAGAAGACAAAGAAAAAGAAAACGACTAAGTCCGCTTCCAAGAAAAAGTCACCGAGTACTAATAAAAGATCACCTGGTAAGGGTAGAAAGAAGACCTGTTGCAAGAAAAGGGCTATTACGGATATTCTCGGTCCTTTGTGAAGAAAAAATCTAAAGTGAATAGTGTTATTCGAGTTATCTACAAAAATGGCCTACCTACATGCTCATTCCTGCGAATGTTTGAAATCTGAACTAGATCTCTTTACTCTGCCACCTACGCAGACCTCTATCGAAGGTGGGCAATGGGTGCAGTACAAACCCGTGTCTGCACTAACAGATGACTCACCGATTGAATTCGTCGTGCCGGGTCAGGGTGACGAGTACCTAGATCTCTCACACACGATGCTTAGGGTATGCGCACGTGTACTCCCTGTCAAAACATCTTCAACTGGTGAAGCTTCGCCAACAACTGCAATAGTAGCCCCGGTGAACAATTTCTTGCATACTCTCTTCAACCAGACGGATGTATACTTCAATCAAAAACTGGTCTCCCCGAGTAACAACTCATACGCATACAGAGCTTACATCGAAACACTGCTAAACTATGGCGATGCAGCTAAAAAATCGCATCTCACATCCGGCTTATGGTATTCCGATACCCCCGGTCATTTTGAGGAGACTACGGGTGATAACAATACGGGATTCGAAAGTAGATGTGAATATTTCTCTAACAGCAAGCCCGTTGATATGCTTGGTCGTTTGCATTGCGACGTCTTCAATCAGGAAAAGTTTCTGTTGAACGGAGTGGAACTCAGATTAAGGCTAGTCAGATCCCGGGATGCCTTTTGTTTGATAAAGGCTAACGATCATCATAAGGTGGATATTATGGACGTGACCTTATTCATACGGCGTGTAAAAATCAGCCCAGGTATCCTCTTAGCGCATGCAAGAACCCTAGCCAAGACAACCGCGAAATACCCTATGACGCGCGTAGAGGTCAAAACAATGACAATACATAGCGGGGTGCAGGCCGAGACCCTCGATAATGTTTTCCTTGGTCAACTACCGAAGCGGTTAATTGTCGGATTTGTCGATAACAAAGCCTGTAACGGTGACAAAAAACTCAATCCGTTTAATTTTTCATCATTCGGGCTTAACCACCTATCCCTGTATATCGAAGGTACTCAGATTCCCTCAAAGCCATTACAACCCAATTTCAAGAATAAACTATTTGTGGATTCATACAACACTCTGTTCACGGGGACCGGTATACACTTCCTCAACGAGGGAAACTCAATTCCCCGCCAGGACTATGCACGTGGATACTGTCTCACCGCGTTCGATCTCACACCTGACCTCTCAGCCAGTGATAACGGGCATTGGAATCTCATCAAACACGGTAGTGTTCGGATAGAGACACGCTTTGAGGAACCCCTGACCACGACGATAAACTGTATTGTATATGCCGAATTCTCTAACGTCATCGAGATCGATTCGATGCGTCAAGTCATTACAGATTTTGGTAATTAGCTGTGAAAGCTAACTATGCGACGTCCCGGAATCCTGTCGAAACCTGTATCTCATAATCTGTAGTTGAAGCAACCCTCTCGACAAACGACCTGTGACCATCATAAAACTTGCTAGAACCTGCTCATCCCCTCCGGTTCGCTGGATGCGGAAGGGTAGAATTGAAACCATAAAACACCAGGGTTTAAATACTTCAGATGGTCCAGCCTTCTCCTCAGTCTACTAGAAGTGTCCCAAACGTTTGAAAGTACTTGTTCAACTCTCCGAGCTACCATGAATTACATCATCGATATACAAGGTTTCACTGGTGAAAATGGCGAGTTCATACCGAAAGAGGTTGCCGTAGTCGGATACGAGTGTGAGACTCTGGCTCACTGGATCATCGCTCCGCCGTACCCCATCACCAGTCTCTGCTCATCAGACCGCTCACGCATCAACTGGCTGACAAGTAATCACCACGGATTGGAATGGTTCGAAGGTGATGTGACGCTCAAGCAGCTACACGCGAATTTACGCGCGATTGCACTTACGGCGAAAAATATCTTCTGCCGTGGTGTGCAAAAAGCTAAATTTCTTCAAGAGGTGACAACGCGTGAAATTGTAAACTTAGAACGTGGTGAATGCAGATGCCCAGCGTTCAAGGACATGTCAGCGGATGAGGTATGCTTCGTACACTCAACCGTTGCACAATCGCTCAGTTGTGCATTACGTAATGCTATGAAGTTGAAAACCTGGCTAAAGTCACAGGAATTATCCACAAAAGACCTGTCTGCAATTCCTTTCCGGACTGAGGTGCTGTACACTCGTTGTCCATCAGAATCCATTGAGACCCTTGAGCAGAAGGGTACCGCCAGCGTTAAGGATATTAATAAGTGTGGTGATACGTGGCAGGAGCTGGAGAACAAGAGATTACGCGAGAGAACCATCTCTTCGTTTTCGCCCATTACTAAACCCTCGAGGTCAAGTGATCAACCAGAATGTTTCGATAGGAGATATTTGAGCTACGACGAGGTAGATGCCTGTACAAGTCCAATCAATATCAATAATCGTCGCAGTATCTAGCTAGCCAGGATACAGAATGGACAGCCTTCAAATCTACAAAGCACTGGAGTTGCTTCCTAGCCGTTCCAAGAGGGTGTTTGCAGCCGACCAGATACCCCTGTTATGGTCGTACCCGGCAACCATCGTGGCAAACACCGATGAGCATACCAAACCAGGATCCCACTGGGTGGCGTTTTATGTGTCAAACTCTGGTCATGGAGTATACTTCGATAGTATGGGTCTACCACCGGTCATACCACATTATCTACGAGCTCTACGACGGAACTGTACGACCTACCGATGGAATGACAAACAACTGCAGAGTATTTCATCCCGTGTATGCGGTCAATTCTGCATTATGTTTCTGCACTATATGAGTCAAGGTTTCACGCTTCAACGTTTTACAAGTATCTTCAGTGGGACTCTGGAGTCAAATGACAGGCTGGCTGAGTCTTTCTACAATCGAATAACCAGCGAGTATAAAGGAAAATGTGATGGAAATAACTGTATGCTCGGATGTATTCAACGCTGCTTGCCATGTAAAAACTAGACTTAAGTATTCAACATATATTTATATATATTATAATCAGCCCGTGGTTATACCTTGGACCACGAGGCGCATGTATAGTTTGCTATAAGGAGCGGTTCTTCCCGAATCTTGTCTAGTTTAAGCCTTTATTTTCAAAATTGTTAATTTTAGTTTTTACACAAAATATCTTTCGATGAATAAGTTTAAATGTTTCGCTCTGTGAATTTTGAATAATACGAATAAACAACCATTGTAATCATATTCAAGTGTTCGTCTTTTACTCGTCCGTCCCCCTTCCTACGCAGGTGTATACCTGTATCGCCACACCACCGGTCCTACCGTAGTTGAGAATTTGTACAGTGTATATCTATATATATTTGAAAGTATCATAAACGGCATACTGCCAAAACGGAGGAGGGTAAATGTATATCTATATATATTTGGCAATATCATAAACGGTCTACCGTCGAAAGAGAGAAGGGACAAAACCTATACCTGCGTACACTTTGGTAACGACGACTGTTCACCCTTTCTACCGTCAGGTACACCACGGCAGTAACGAGTGAACAGGCGTCGCACTAAGGTCAGAACTGCTGCCGCAGTAGGAACGGATTCGACGGGACTCACCTATGCTGGAAGCGACAGTATTCACACATGTTGGAATCGCTAGTCCAGATTTGATTAGGTTAGCGCAGCTCATGCATGCCTAGGTTAGGTTAGGTTAGGTTAGCTATGATTAGCCTGGGTTAGGTTAGGCTGGGTTACATTTAATAACGAAGAAAAAAAAATAATAATAATAATAAATAAATTACTTGATTAATTAATTAATTAATTAATTAAAAAAAAAAAAAAATGGCGCCGGGGGGGAGGGGGGGGGGGAGGGTCATAAACGGTATACTGCACCCTCTCTACTAGCTTCTTAGTCTTTGCCAGGCGAATTAAATTGGTGACGATTGTTCGCCACTTTCTTCCAAATTCCACGCTGGATAGTTTCAGTTTATCATAGTCCATTAGTATCTGAAATGGTGAGTTCAATATATCGTTACATTCTATCGTTGAAGTAGTTATCGAGTCAATCATACTATGTGAATAGATAATTTGCTGATATTATAAATCTCAAGTGTTATCACTGGATTAATATTCTCACGTCTAACGAGCTGTCATGTATTCCTTCAAGTCTAAGGCAAATTTTAGAGATACATAGAAACATATTATTCTTTGTTTCAGAGCAATCAAGAAGGTTAACAATTTGAAAAATCCAATCCAATTCTAGTTTCTAGTATTACATATTCATAGTTTCAGATGATTGAAAACAATATTGCAAGAATATGTAACTACCAGAGTTGAACCAATGGGCGCACTCAACTGTGGAACGCGCTCGTAATATGTGGATATTTCATCGCCACGATCACGACAATGATGTGTCTGTGCCCACAGGCTTTTAATTTGCTCGTGATCATCAAGGGATGCATTGCTTAATTTGTTTGAATTCGAAACGTCAACATCGCTGCAGCTGTTATTATCAGATGTGGAATCGGTCTCTTTGTTTAGTACTGCCTTCTTTATCCGCCGTTTCAGATTTCCGTACTTGTCATGCAATTTTCCCGATGCGGCTCTTTTAACTTTTACTCCTTTAAATGGAACATAATACGTTCCACCTTTTTCATACTTGAACAATGATGTTATTCCCCCCCCCGCCAGAAAAGGAATTCGTCGTGTGCGATTCTGAATATCATGATATGACAAAATCATCAAAGTTACTCTGTGAAAACTGAAAACTGCATTGAGAATTGTTACTCGCAATTAGAGAAATTTCGAGGAAAAAACTTAACAGCATTTCTATATACCACAAGAAAGGGCCTATTGACAAAAAGGCAAAATTATCTTTAACCGCATTATATTGCAATCTTGAGTAATAAGTATATAGACTTCATATTGTATTGTTGGATAAATGATTCGATTGCGGATATTGTGGCAGTATGACAAATATATACCGACAGTTTCACCGAAAACTCTCTGTATACAACAAGCGGTTGTGACAAGTATACATACTTGAAGTTCAATGTCAGCAAATGCTCAATTATTATGCCACATAGCATATTTCTATCAGAAGATGATAAGCGTGGTCGGGGTCAATAGAAATCGGCCGGATATGGATTTGGTCAACAGAGACTTGAGTTTCTAGAAAGATGTATGAAAAACTCCAATCAAATACATATTTTCAAAGCACATTGACAATATTGAATATCTATAGTGGATGGGACTTTCTCTATTTTTTATAAGTCTCTTGTTCTGTATCTGAAAATGCAGTTTGCTAAATTCCGCGCACTGCACGGAACAGGATAAATGAAGAAGCGGTGTTACGAGCGTTCAGATTAGATCCGGCGAGGAGCATCCGAACTGTCGCTCGGATGTTCGACTTATCTTTTAGCACGGTCCAACGAATCATAAACGACGATCAACGACATTCATTTCACTATACACCCGTGCAAAGTCTACAGGAAGGCGATCCTCCGCGTCGGCATGCCTTTTGCCAATGGCTTCTACACCACCACGAGATCGATCCGGATTTCACGAAGAGAATCCTCTTTACCGACGAATGTCATTTTACGCGTGAAGGTGTGTTTAATTCACACAATTTTCACGAATGGGCCAACAAAAATGAAAATCCGCATCTCCGTAGAGTACAAAGCTTTCAGATCCGATGGAGCACAAATATGTGGGCTGGTATTTACGGAGGCATTCTCGTAAGTAAATCACCTCGATCATTTTGCAACTTTCATGTATCGAACCGATTAAAATAATTATGACCCATATATTGGGAGCACTAATCACGCATAATTGATCAATTTGTCAATGCAAAAAGATTGGAAAATCTTTAAAAAAAAAAAAAATCAATTCAAATCGTATATTAAAATTATTGTTCATGTAAACAAAGCTATAGAATTTCGTATAGTCAAGTGTAGGGTAAGAGGAGATTGAGATCGGAGTGGCGGGTGGGTGGTGCGGGCTCTTGAAACTTAGATTTGAAATGAAAAATATTCAATTTGGCATAAATTCATCAGCAATGTCATATTTATCACTATCAGCCGCAAACACTTGACATTGAATAATTTTTTTTTCTCCACGTCTTTGGATATTAGTATCGCATAATCCCACATATTTCACCGTAAATTATATTTTGCATACGCAGGTCGGTCCGTGTGTTCTGCCAGCTCGGCTCAATGGCGAGTCTTACAGAAATTTTCTCTCCAACGAGCTACCAGAACTCCTCGAAGAGATTCCGCTAGCGGATAGACGAAACATGTGGTACCAGCACGATGGTGCTTCACCCCACACCGATCGGGTTGTCCAAGCCGTATTGAACAGGCAATTTGAGAACCAGTGGATTGGCCGTGGTGGCACTCCGAATTGGCCGCCAAGATCGCCAGATCTAACCCCCCTAGACCTTTGTCTATGGGGATTCATTAAAGAGTACGTGTATTGCCATCCAATTCAATCGCAAGATGAATTGGAAGGTGAGCTGCACGAGGCGTTTGCACTCATAACCCCTGAAATGTTATTAAGAACGCAAGATAACTTGGTGCGACGCGCGCGTGCGTGTGTTCGAGAGTTAGGGGGACACTTTGAACACTTAGGATACTGGAGGGCACAAGCGGATTGATAATAAAAAACCGCCTCGTCCAGTTTACCTTCCAATTAAACTTGCGATTGAATCGCTTGGCGATACACTTTTTTTTCATTTTTTTTTCCAAATTTTCAATCCCAAATACCGAATTAAAAAATGACTTTAATTATCAATTACTTGTTCTTTAAATAAAAATTGAATTAAACATTTTTACTTCACGTAGTGTGATATTGGCCGTCTTGCCCACACTTCGCGTGCGCGTGGCTAAAACCGCCATTTTTACACCTTATGAAGTAAAATTTTGTAATGTACTATTAATCCTGACCACCGGTTGAAAAATAAGTTCAAAAGTTTTGATCCCATATATTTCGACTAAAAATTAATTAGTTAATGTTTGCTCCCGAATACCGGGATAAAAATATTTTTTTTTCCAATTTTGTATTTTATATTTTCTACTAGTAATGACTTACAAATTCTTATTTCGAAATCTTTAGGTTGTGAATAGTTTTTTTCATTCGAAATTCTAGTTATTACAATCGAGAGCAAGTTTGGAAATTCTCACTCTTTGGAGAACAATTCATTCCTTTTAAATTCCAGAAAGTTGCATAGTAGATTATTTTTTGGCCTCAAGAAAATTCGTGTGTTAAATTTGTTCTCTTAAAATTTATTTTTGCCATAAACTTTGATTTCCGCTCAAATTGTTAGTGCACATTTCGTTTTTTGTTTACAAGTGGTCCTGAGTATCTGAGCTGAAAATCAATTGTCTAATTTTTAATCCCGAGTTATTGAATGAGGAATCAGTTTTCTAATTTCTAGTTCCGGGTATGGGAATTAAAACCTAATTTTCTGATTTTCAATCTCAAGTTTCCAATTTGTAATCTCGAGTATTTGATTTCAAGATTGAATTTTTGATTTTCAATCCGGATTTTTTCTTTCTCTCTAATTATGGATTGAAATTCAATTTTTAATTGTAAATATTTTTATTGAAGAATTCGCAACCCTGTTCAATTCTGACTCTGATTAGTATTATTGTTTGTTTTTTTGTAACTGTTGACTTCTGACCAAGTCTTATCAGTTTAACGTAATTTTTTGACTAGTTCTTGTTTATGGAAAATTTCAGTTTCACTGTCAGACAGTTGATTGATTTGCGTTTTAAATTTTGTTGATAAATTCAGCCTCTGATGAGGGCAGCATATAACTACCAAAACGTCAGGCAATAGACATCACACACTGACTCGACTGGATTGATTGAGATCTTTCCTCATATTATTATTATGATTATAATTATTATTATGATTATAATTATTACAATTATTATTATTTATTATTGTTCTAACTGTGTAAAAATGCATCCTGCGGACATTAAATAATGACTATATATTCACACAATTCAAATTTTTATTAATGAGAACAGCTGATTGAATGAACTTGGACTAACGATGGTCAATAATTTACAAATGAGAAGAATAAGTATCTTATATCGTGGCTTCGAGATGACAATTTTTACCGAGAAAACAATAAAAATCAAAATTCATTCATACGAAGGTATACAGGAATGATTTTACGTCGAATCCGTAGGATGACCACCGTGGATGACCAGGTTACCGATTTCTATGGTAATAATTTTTCTCAATCGATCAATCGAAGATCAAGACCAAATATCAGAGATCAAAATAATGTTCAGGGTCTTGTGTAAGAAGAAGGAAAGCTATTATAATAACCGATAAAAATAAGTTTCGTTTTCAATAGATCGCCACGGTTTAAGGTACATAAAATCACATCCCACCATTTCCGCGGAAGGTATTGGTGCCTGTGTGTGCGGATGTAGTCGATTTACTGACCGACGATGTCTCGGAAAAATAATGGACGGATATTAATTTTCGTTGGAGCAAACGATACGGTTCTCTGTATCTTAGAACTGATTATATTATTTTGGATTCGATCGGTGCAGTAGTTTTTGGGTTAATAGATGACATCTGTAGAATGACCAAGGCATTCAAAAAAAAAAAAAAATTGTGTCAATCCAAGATTTTATATATGACTCAAATGTGATAAAATTTTGTAACTCATTGATTCGGTAGTTTTTAATTGATTAAGTAGTTGGTCCTCGAGACTTAGTGTGTAGTTGAAAATATTCGCCGCAGTATTTTTATTGTTGAAAAACCTCAAAATAATCGTTTTTTCGCCCATAATAGTTATATCCATTTGGATTGTTAAATTCACTCATTTAAAATATCCGATAGTGAATTTTCAATGCTGGCCACCTTAATTTTCAAATATTCACTGACAGCGAGTAATAATGAGCATTAATTTAGTAGTTTTATTTCCTTTCATTCCTCTTTTCTACAGATTTCTACTACTTCGCTTGTCGGTTGATGCTTCTAATTTGCGAGTCAGCTAATCTTGAAATTAGGGCTATTGGGTTTTTACTCTAGTGGTGGAATTGAAAGCTGGTTTAAAAGTAATTATCAATCACGGACGCCTATGGTGACAGTCTTTGAATAATGCTGATTCGATATTCATGAATAAAGCTGTAATATTACATTCGATAACATTCGCATGCATCTGTTTCCATTGCATCGCCTGTATAGCTTAGCTACACACAGCAGACAAGCCGCGGCCGCGGACGTCTGATCGTCGTTTGTTTGGGAGATCGCGGTGGCGGGTGAGACGTCGTGAGATCCGGCAGGCCAACAATAGCGGCGTAACGGGGGCTGAGCCATTATCATATCTGCCCTCGTATTGGCTTACTTCAAACGGCTCCTACATGAAAACGGCTAGGCATTCGACATTTTAGGATGAATAGTTTTAGTCTTAGATTTTCGCGAGGAATCCACCGATGTAAGGAAAGTACCTTATTCTGAATCACTCTGTATGTTAGTTATACTCTGATTGCTCAGAAATGCATATACCGAACGTGCCTTTAGAATCCAACACGTATGATTTTGTTTATTCTTTCATTGCGTCGTCTGTTACCTTGGTGAATGAACGCCTTTTTGAAAGGCACTGTAGTACATTACGCCTTCGTAGAACCTTCTCGAAGGTGACGTGTGGAAGTAAAAGACACCGAACCGTGCGCGTCGCATCAACGCAAAGCTACTCGTGGCTAACGCGCATGCGCTGTTGAGTCCGCGACTTGGTAATCCGGGGTTCTCTTTCTTTCTGGTTTCGTCCGTGGTGGAGAGCGTGTCTAGGGATAAGCGCATCGCCGCTTGCGAAGAATACCCGACCATAGAACTGAAATAGTGCAATGGACAAATGAACACAAGCGATTTTAACCAGCCGGGGGTTGGCTGAGTATATCCAGATATTTGAAGGTAAGTAGATTTTATACTGCATATTTATGATATTGACTTGTAGCTTTTGCATTCGGTTCAGATCTACGCCAAAATTAAGTGCAGCCGAAACTATGTAATTTGAATAGACAAACATAAATCCCCGGTATTCTTCTATATAATATGATATTGTTACGACCCGATGCGTACCTATACACATTGCCTTTTTTTTTCACTTTATAGATTGTTAGCCGGTTAGTCTTAGCGAGGGATACGATAGTGCGTAGCACTTTGAGGTTCCCCTGATCGTTATCATTCGTTGGGACTCATTGGTTTAAATCATTATGACATAATATGATATTTCCCTTGTTTAGAATATCATCACCTTCTCCACGAAGTCATGTATCCTATAGCACCTCGGAGCGCTAGAAAGGTCAGCAAATCTAGTCTTGCTGACCATGCACCAATAGATGATTTGCCGTAACTCCTCTGATCCATAATGCAATCACGCAAGAACAAATAGGGGTGCCCATTAAGGGTGATAATCCGTAATTAAGGAAAACAACTAGACTAAGGAATGGAGGAATGTATGTCAATTATTGAAAGAATCCGAATGCATAAAATTATAATAGTTTTTGTCAACCGACTGTGGCGGAACAGGGAGCCGCAAGTCGCGAACCAGGGAGCTTCCCTAGGATGCGACGCGTCTAACTCATCCGCGAAGAAACTAAGCATCTAATTGGTTAATTAACCGCCCGGATTAATACACATATTGTCGCGCACGGTTACCTGGCTGCATCTCTTCAGCAAACAGCGTCTTTCGTCTGTCAAATCGCGAGGTGCGTAGACGTGAACCCGGGGAAGTGATATACAAGCTAGAGTCTCTGAGACTTTGGGATTTCCCTAGTCGTAGGATTATTAGGGATCCTCGCCCCGAGGTTTAGTCCAATAACATAACACTAATGTTGGCATTTAGTTTACATATTATCATAATCATTTCATTTGTCAAACCTTATTGTTCACCTTAGTAACTGTTCCATAATCGTTTTCAGAATATATCTTATTTCTACCAGTTAATTAATCTCCATATTATTTCATTTCCTTTATTTTGTATTCTCTTTAAGTCAGGCCTCAATCGTTTTTTTACACATATGGTACGACTCCATATAGGGTTCAGCAACAACGTACCCACATACCTGATCTGACCCAAGTCAGATCACTCATTCACTCTTTCGTGGATATTAATATTTGGTTGTTGCGTGAGTCAATATTAGTTTCCGCTCGAGCTCATGCTTCTCACGTAACAATATCCTCAAATTAGATGTTGAGCAAACTAAAAATCTGCTCTAAATCGAGACATGAATCGAGTGAATGACCAGAGTAATCTGAGCCTAATCCTTAGTCCAAAGGCACAAGCTGACGACTTCAGAAAAATTCTCTACGATCAAATCAACATGGCTAGGCCTATACAGTCAACGCAGAATTTGGGTAGGTGAGTGTTCTTGGCGATGGCACACAAATAACATTAATATTAGAATTCCACAATTTATGAATGAAAATTCGTATAATCCTATAGTATTCTTATAAGACCTACAGAAATTCTGCTACAAAAAATGTACCTGAAAATGCGGAACTGGTTTCAACCGAAACAGCTCTAAAAGGTAGAGCTTTGGTATGACGCTGGTAAAACTTCAATCAATTCCTATGTTATCAATGCTTCTTGCGTCATAGTTTTAATCACATCATATTCCTCTTTGTCTGAGGTCTTCAGCACACTGAGGCAGGAAAGTGAGGGATCAGATTTGAGATTGGATCACTCGTTCCATTTTGAGATGATTTATTGTTTTTGATTTCAAATTTGTATCATTTTGCATGTAATATGAGACTGAGAAAAATGTTTCCTTTAATATATAATGGAACCGATCCCTCATTTTGTGCATAAGGTATGTGTCAATCTTTACTGCAAAGGAGAAGTTGATTGGAGCAAAACTCAGACGCAAGAAGCATTTAGCGTAGCTGAAAAGATAGTTTGAGTTTGATAGTGAATCGCATTTTAACGAGAATTGGTATATACTAAAAAAAAATTTGAGAATATATGGTCTAAGATAATTCTAAACGTGAGAAAAAATAGAAATAGTCGAGGAAAAAGTATAAAATTTGGAATATTGATTTCACCCTTGTTGTTTACTTCGTGCTGCTTTTTGCCAAGAATAATCATTAATAATGAGATAATACACAGCAAAGCATACACTATTTCTTTGAAAGTTTTCTGTCCATTTCTTCATACTGGTCGATCGGGAAGTTCGTAGCTCTTGTCTATGTGAAGAAAATTTCTTTAAAAGTTTTCTGTCGATTTTATGTTGGTATAACACTTATTGTTGGTATTTTTTCTAGCAATATTGTCCAGAATCGTATTCATCACAGATGTTTTTTGTTTTTGTTTTGTTTTGGGCGCTCCCGGGCACTCCCCTTAGCGTTCGGCCTTTTTTCGTTCATTATTTTTCCCCATGGCTACATCATTGCTTATTTAAAGTTTTTCAATTGAGACATTACTGAAAAGTAATTACAAAGGTGGAATATCAAAAAATACTGAAGACAAGGCTAAAAAATATAAAGCACTTGATCCACTGTAACGTGGCAAAACGTTAGGACCTCCTCCGTCCCAGCCTTACGCGCGTACCGAGTGCCCAAAAACCGATCTCCGCGGTTCAAACCCTTGCCGCCTTGTCTCGCGGAGCCATATTGGCGGTACTCGTCTGCTAACAGCCGACCGGCGACCGTCAGCGCTCGCCGGACAGGTGGTAATGCGGTCAACCACCTCTAGCGGAAAGATCGCCATTCCCACTCCGCGGGCTAGAGAGCCACCACGCGTGCCTAAAAGTTAGCCGAGTGCGAAAGAGAGAGAGAGAGAGAGAGAGAGAGAGTGACCGTAGTTTTGAAGTGAAAGAGTGAGGGACTGAGTGAAACCCCTGCATCCCCTGGACCTCGACTCGACAGTTCGGACTACCGGACAATCTACGACCCGTGCCTGTACTCGGATCTCCGCCGTCGATCTGATCAAGACCGCCGTAACCGAGCCACGCTAGAGCGTCGTACCGTAAGGTAGGGGCCATCTGATCTCTAATCTAGCACCCAGGGACCACCCTAAAAATCCTAGAAGCCTCGAGCCGTTCACGTGTTGGGATCCAATAAAATCCCCAAACGTCAATCCACTGGTGTCATTATTTCTCGCCCCCACGAAATCCCTCTACCACTAGGAGATAGCCGGAGGGTCCCAGAGAGCGAGAGAGAGAGGACTTCCAACGAAGCCTGGCGCCCAACAACATCCCCTATCTAACCGTTGGGCCTGGTTTGTATTCGGCTTAATTTCCTCGGTACCCGAGCCCAGGAAAACCCGTTACACCACATATTATCAATACCATTGATGATAATAACCTCGACTGTTCTAGTTGTGTGACGGACGGTGTGGGTAGTGTGGTTGTTAATTCCGAACGGTTTTATTAACAAGCGAGGACCTATCAACTATTGGAATTTGGTTATCCGTTACATGCGTGAAAATAATAAATTAAGAGATCTACCTTACGATAAATCGGTAAATACGATCGTTGCCGTCTAGTCCTATACAGGTCTCGATTGAATTGTCCAAACTATGGTTGAGGCTAATTAATATAAGATTAATTAAATAATCAAAAGTAAAGTAAAGTAAATGGATAAAAGGTGATTCAAATGAAAATGAGAAATTAACTGGTAAAAGCTAAATTATATTCTTGAAAGATTTAAGATAATATAAAGCATAAAATGATTTATAAATGATTATAAGGTTATAAAAATGATTTAGTGGGTCACCGACGTGGGGATCGTGAAGGCTTTATTACTATAGGTTGAATCAAGCGTTATTCTGAATATACCCGCTACATGGATAAATGAATGGACAAATATAAATGCCTGATCACGGTTCTCACGTTGGTGATGTTGAATAATACCCAATATTAAATTAATATAAAGAATACTGAAATTGGAACTCTCTCTCTCTCTGTCTATTTATCTATATGTCCAGTTAATGATAAGGGGAAGTCTATTGTACTTCCTCTAACGATATATCGGTAGGGTCTCACTTGTATCGAATCAAGATAGGTAATTACGGATTCGAGTAGAAGGAAATCTAGCACTGGAATTGGGGTAGAACCCGAAATTCTATGAATTATCCCAGGCGGCTTGTTGGATTAACAATCATTAACAAACGTTCCGGTCTTAATTCGTTTGAGATAGCAAATAATTGAATTCCTCAATAAAGGAAATTAAATATTATATATAATAAAATATAGCAAATGTCTGAATAAATTTATGGTGAACATGAGTATCATTGGGATGGCACATATTTTCATAAACATAACTTGTTATAGGTTCCCTTAACGTTGTCTGGATCATATTGGTCAGATAATACATAGGCATTGTTATTGAAAATTCGGATAATCCTGTAGGGCCCATAATAGTAATGTAAAAATTTATGCGTCTTATTTAAGATCGCATCTGACGGGTAAGGAATGTTATTTTACTCTATTTTACCAAAACACAATTATTAGTGATTTGCGACGATACTTATGATAGTTATTAGTGGAAAAAATTATTATGGTTATTCGTATTTTAGTTGAAAACACGGACTTTGAAAGTCTGAAACGATCGCTGGTTAGGGCTGGAGAATTGGTAAGTCTAATTTAGTCTGAAGTCTCTAGATCAATCAGGTTGAAGCTCGTAACGCTATTTCAACAAAATATTAAAATGAAGAGAAGAAAAGAAGAAAGAAGTATTGTAATTGCTCCGACAAGGAGACTCCAATGAATGAAATATCGACGTGGTAAGTGTGATTTTAAACTTTGTAAGCTATGAAATAAAAGCCATATATAGTGTTTTTCGATACAAGAGCGCAAAGTAGCAATCCGCGCACGAGTGTGAAGGCCCGAACGAGCCCAAAGGTCGCAAGTGAGGCGCCTTCACACGAGTAAGGGATTTCTGCCTCGGGCTCGCGTATCGAACTCTATTTTTCTTAACAAATACAACGGTAGGTCCTCGTCTGGTGCCGTCTGTGAGCATGAAAGCAGGTTTTAGCGTACCCGTGCGTGAAAAATTTTAGCACTGCTAGCGGTGCGCGAAAGTTTTCTCGCACACGGGTGCGCAAAAGACTGCTTTTGGTGCCTGTAAACGGTGCGAAAAGAGGGGTTCCGGTGCATGCGTTAATAAAGCTAATTCGTAGGCTTTTAGATGTAATCTATCAGATACTTTTCGTGGAGTTCTCGAGACATCCAACGAGGGCTCAATAGATGTAAGAAAATAATCGATATCAAGAATCGTGGCAGCGAATCGCCGCCAAGTCCCCGCAGGCCGGTGCGCCAGCCCCGAATCATTTACCCGAGCAAACTCTTGTTCTTGTAAAAAATCTGTCATATCTTTTGAACCGCTGATTATTTTTCAATAAAATTTATAAAGGCGTGAGGTCAACCCTACTTGAACGTGCTAGCAAAAGTTGCACGAAATCGAGCGAGCAGTTCCTGAGATATGGACCGTCAAAGTTGATCGAAAAACACAATCTTCTCCTTCTTCTCCTTCTTCGTCGCAGGATATTCTTCTTGAGACCACGATATCTGTCGAACCGTTGCACTTATGAACTTTCAATTTGAAGGGGGTATTTTTGACACCGAAATCTCGCCCCCTATTGTTTTTTTAGCAACATTCGATCATGCATACCGAAGTTATTAACAATATTAATCATTTTATATATATATATATAGATATAAATATACACATACTAAGACGTTTCCGTGAAACATCGCAGTCAGTCACAGCCAACCCGACACTACCCAAGTCTTTCGTCTGTTTCTCGCAGGCTGACTATCTCCTTTTTAATTTTGAACTGTGAAAGGCCGTGGAATGATCAAATAAATGACAGTTTAAAATTAATAAGGGGATGGCCAGCCTGCGAGAAACACACGAAAAACTTGGGTAGTGTCGAGTTGGCTGTGACTAACTGCGATGTTTCACGGAAGCCTCTTAGTATAATATACTGTAATTTACTGCGTATGTTTCACCAGCGGAAGGCCGGTGAAATTACGCTAGTCCGGGTGAATTCTTTGTCACGGGTGTGATTTTTGGAGCCCCTCGTAGGAAAAAATGCGTAATACCTTGAACCCTAATACAGACTTGGGATTGCTTTACTGCACAGACTCGGATAGACACTTTTGGTCTAACAGAGCTGGTATTAGTTGAGCGCACCAAAGCTGCCTCCCTAACTACAGACTTGGGATTGCTTACCTTCACAGACTCGGATAGATACTAGATCTACCAGAGCTGGTATCAGAATAGCTCACCGAAGCTGCCTCCTATCTACAGACTTGGGATTGCCTAACTTCACAGACTCGGATAGATACTAGATCTACCAGAGCTGGTATCAGTAGAGCGCACCGAAGCTACCTTGTCACAGACTTGGGATAGCTTATCCTCACAGACTCGGATAGATACTAGATCTACCAGAGCTGGTATCCGAATAGCGCACCGAAGCTGCCTTCTATCTAGCTAGCTAATCACGATTTTATTTAGCAAGTGAATTTACTCTGAAAGAATTTATTTTATTTAAGCAAGGAAACACAATATGAAATGAAACGCAAGGATAAAGTTTCTTATTGGTTTTATGTTAATCTGCAATTGCCCTGGCAATTTCTCTATTTATAAAAAAAAGTAACTATTTACAATAACTAAATTATAATTTCTGTTTTTTGTTTGTTTGATATTTGTTTCTGTTTTGTTTGATAATTAATTTGAAATATAAATGCTGCTTTAGCTAATTATATTTCGTTTTTGATTTGAGTTTATAAATGCCGCTTTAGCTAGTTATAATTCGTTTTGATTTTGAGTTTTGAGTTGAAGATTAGATGTGAGTCGATCGCCTGCTTTAGTACGAGTCGCTCTATGGAGAGTTTGGTTATTTAGATTTGGTGTGAGTCGATCGCCTGCTTGAGTACGAATCGCTCTATGAAGAGTTTGGTTATTTAGATTTGGTGTGAGTCGATCGCCTGCTTTAGTACGAATCGCTGCTCGTCGGTATATAGTGCTTGTGACGTCACGCGGCGGTCGGATGATCGGCGTGTGACGCAGCCCCGTGTATCGCCGAGTCCGAATGTGTCACGAAAGATGAAAACGGCCGCGTCGCGGCGCTAGTAGTCACTTTGGCCGCGCTTTAGCCTTCTTGGCTCCGATCGCTCCGATCATTTCGGTGTTTACAATTATCCGTGCAATTATTATCACAATGATTATGGTGAAATGTATCGCTCCCGGGTGTAAATCGGGTTATAAAAATACTTCTGAAAGCGAGAATGAAAAAATACACTTTTTCTCTGTGCCTAAAAATGAAGATTTGATAAAATTATGGCAAAGAGCCATAATGCGGAAAAATTTCACTGTCAAAGCGGGTCAATCTGTGTGTGAAAAACATTTTCACAAAGAAGACATTCTTTTTGAGAGAGTTTTGAAAGGACCAGATGGCACTGTTTTAGGAAAGGTAAGTAATTATTTTTATTCTCTTAACTCTTAACTCTTAACCTTAATATATATCTATAAAAGTTTTTGAATTGGGAACTCACATTACTGATATTTTGAATTTGAAAGTTTGCTGTTTTTACGTTAGATACAGGGAAAGTTAGATGCGGATACAGGGAAAGAAATGTATGGCGTTTACCACAATACTGGTATGGTATTGAGGCAGATACTGAAACAGTATCCGAGATATTCACCATAGTTATGGGACTCGTAGCGATAGTGTATAGGAATATCTCGGATACTATTTCAGTATCTGCCTCAATACCATACCAGTATTGTGGTAAACGCCATACATTTCTTTTCATGTATATTTCCTTGTTCATATCTGCATATGATCACTCACCGTTTTATTGTTTACAGTTGAAATATTTGAAATTAGGTTGTTTATAAGCTTTTCATGGAGATATTTATATTTCTTTCTGCTTATCTTAAAATAAATTGTAACTTTCCCTATGTTCGTTTTTGATGAATACTGAATAGAAGATAAACAGGTTTGGGTAATTGCTTCATTTCAGAGTCCTTATAAATGTGCTCGATTGAGAAAAGGGGCTTTACCCCTACTGTTTCCTGAATGCCCTTCTTATCTATCAAAGCCTGCTCCGAAGCCAAGAAAATCGCCAGCAAAACGAAAATTAGAAAATAATTCGAAACAAAGGACAACAATTTCCAAGAAAGTAAAAATACAACATAGACCTGAAAGCACGAATACCAGCTTTGAAACTGAAGAAAGTACAAGTAGTTTTTCAAATAATCCTGCTCCGCATAACCCAGAATTTGTGTTCGCATCAATTTTTTGTTTCGAAGCTGAAATCTCTGCTCCGACCTCGTGGTCTCGACAAAACATTTGTTCCGAATCAATCCGCGCAATTCAGTTCACACAATGGAAGATTAAAAAGAAAGACGATGACATTGAGTCAATCTGTACAAAGCAAGTTCTTGTTGATGAAAAGATGAGCTATCGCATTATTGTAATGGGTAGAAAAATGAAAGCAGAGGACTTTGGTTTCGAAAGCCATTCAGCTCTCACAGCTCAGGATCTTGAAAATATCATTAAAAAAATAGATAATTATCGAATTTGCTCAGGATGCGCAGAAATAAATTCAGATGAAAATATCATAACATCCTTCACTCATCGAGACAAAGAAGGCTACTTGCGTCACAATCTTTGTCCACTTCTTTTGATAAAAGAGAATGAAGATGAGTCGAAAACCAAAATTACAGACAAATGTAAATTTTGTATGCGTGCAAAGCACACTTTAAACCAAAAACTTGTACGTATTCAAAAGAGAAAAGAATACGCAATAAAGTATCTCAAGCTCCATAATCTCAGCCCTAATAGGAGAAAGAGAATCCAAAGTTTGCAAAATCAGTTGAAAGCAGAGACAAGAGCGAGATTAAGAGCTCGGCAGAGAATTTGTATATTAAAGGCAACGATAAGGTCTTGCCAAGAGAAAATCGCGAACACCAACACTGATTCTTTAAATCAAATGTTAGATGGTCAGGAAAATCTCAGTAGGAATGAGCGCACAGCTATTGTAGAAATGTTTGCTGCTGCCAGGAAAAAAAATACTAAAAACCGCAGATATTCAGACGATTGGGTTATTCTTTGCTTATTGTTACATATGCGTTCGCCTGTTGCGTATCGAATGTTGAGAGATAACAAAATATTACCCCTGCCTTGTACCAGAACTATTAGAAGGTAATCACGTTTAATTCATATCTATGATAGGTATAATTTTCTGTGATATAGTTTCTCTTTCATCTTGAAATCAATTATATCATTGAATGGAAAAAAAAACACAATTTCAATGACTGGAATGAAAAATAAACTACTCTGTACAAGCATATAATTTTTCAGGTACCTGGCTCTCATTGATACTCCATGTGGCTTCGACCCTCGATTTTTCGGAGTTCTGGAGAAATATTTGAATAGTAAACCAGAAATTCAACGTGACGGTCTGATACTAATGGACGAAATGAAGACTCGAAAGAGTTTACTGCTGGACTATACAACCATGAGCTACAAAGGAGTTACTAATTTCGGCAACAAAGAATCAACAGAAGACGTTACCCAAAATATGGCTGATTACGGACTGGTCATTGCCTTCCAACCCGTTAATGATGACTATACCCAACCAATTGCCGTTTTCGCTTCCAAAGGTCCAGTCCATGGCGATGTTCTAGCAAAATTGATTATCGAAGCCATATGTCTCTTGGAGAAAGCTGGAGCAAAGGTGCACGGTGTTATTGCTGATGGGGCAGCAACAAATAGGAGAGTTTGGACCGAAATGGGCTATAGTGGAAAAATGTCATCATTCAAAAATTCGTTCGAACATCCCATTGATGAAAATCGCAAGGTTTTCTTTTTTTCAGATTCGCCTCACCTAATAAAGAATGTTCGAAATCGCTTGGCCAATAATTTGAAATTACAAGTATGTTTGAGCTGTGCTTTGTTATTATTACTGGTAATGCTAACGTTTTAACAAATGTGTTTCATCATTTTGAGGTCCATCCAGATGAAAGTCCGATACAATGGGAATATTTTAAAACTCTCCATGACATTGATAAGCTTCAACCGGCCGGTAACAGGCGGTGTCCAAGAATTACAGATGCCCATATTGACATCGCAAAGAATAGTTTGACTAAAATGAGAGTCTTTTTTGCAGTCCAAGTACATTTCCCCTTTGTATTTCTACAATATTTATCAACATTAATTATGTATAATTAATCGTTAATGTTGATTCATATTTTTGAATTTTTCAGATCCTGAGTAAATCTGTTGCAAGTGGCTTACGTTTCTACAGGAGATATGAAAAGCAATTGGAAAATTGTGAATCAACTGCGAAATTTTGTGAAAAATTCAATGATTTGTTTGATGCTCTGAATCGGACATCAGCTCGGACAGGATTGCGACTTGGCTGTAACGATTTCAAAGTATTTTGAGACCTGTAAAATAATCGCATGCTTTCAGGGCTACTCCAGAATATTATTTTACCCTTGTTAATCTTTCCTCAGGTTCTTGAAGACACCCTCAAGTGGTTGGATGAGTGGGAGAAAAGAGTCAATGAAAATTTAGTGCCTGCGAAATATTTTCTAACAAGTACCACTGCTGAAGGTCTCAGAATGACTATACATTCCACGATAGATTTGGCGACTTATTTGCTCAAAGAGAAAAAATACGATGTAGTACTAACAGGAAAAATCAATCAAGATCCTCTGGAAGTAAGTATGTGTTGCGTAACTCGGTGACAATGTCGAAGATACTAGATTAAGGATTGAAATAATTTCTGACCAGGAGATCCCATTTTTCGGAATTTGAACGATCTGCATTTTGAAATGTTATATTCGTTACATTGCTGCTTTTTGAATGTTGTTTACGAGGTTTTATATAAAGTTATGGCAGTTGGAAATGTTATTATTTCATGCCTGATATGCTTGAATGAAGAAAATCAATGATATAAATAAAAACTGCTACTTTTACAGTGACTTATTGGATTCTATCTGATTTATTACATAGATTAGTAACTCCTAATCCCTGTTATTTAATTGTGTTTGTTTAGAGATTCTTTGGTACAATTCGTCTTGCTGGCGGAACCAATGATCATCCAGCCACTCCCACATTCCTACAAATCTACAAAATCCTCGCATTCTATAGCATTCTTAAACCACCCAAAACTGGAAACTGTAAGATCGATGATGACAGACCTATCGAACCCTTGATTTCCATTTCCGAATTAAAACAAATTTACAAAACTGAGAAGACAGAATCCATCGTTGAAATAATTAAGGAAAAGTTGAATATCGTCATTAAGAACGAAGATAGTGATTTCTCTGATTTTGTACATGCTATAGATCATGATTATGGGCACCCGCATGTTGTGGATTGTTTAATGTACTACGTCACCGGTCAAATTTGTGAGAAGTTGAAGAAAAGAAGCTGTACCGATTGTCGCTCTGCACTATTCCACTCCGAAAACGATACAATGGCAAATCATCCAGTTTGTTTGTTGAATACCTTGGATGAAAATAACAATTTCAGTCATCCAAATTTCAAATTATTTCAATTCATAAAAACTATTGAAACATATTTCATCGCTTATAGCAAGCACAGCGATGTTTTCGACCTAGTCGTGAATGAATTAACTAAGAAGGAATTTCATTTCACCTGTGCCCAACATGGTAAAGACGTTTTAGCCTATGTTATTTATTCTTATTTACAGTATAGAATGCGACAATTCGCTAAAATTTGTTTGGCAGATTCTAAGAAAGTTAATTTACAAAAAAAGAAAGAAGCTAAATTGGCTTTATTTTAATCGGAAGACCTATTACCTATTATACCTATTATTACCTGTTATTATATTTTATAATAAAGTGATATTTTATAATATAAACATTCTATGTGTAAATACGTGTTTAAATGGTTTGAATATTTTATGTTCACTATTCAATTGGTGATCAAACTGTTTTCAAACTGGAAATATACCAATAATTTCTCTACACCTTTTCATAATTACAAGTGAGTAGATTTATTCTTATTTTTCACCAATCCATATACTGAGGAAGGAAAATAATTTCGAACGGGCAATTTCTGTTATTTTGGCAATTTTGGCATTTTTTCGTTATTCTATTCTTGTACTCTTCTCCTGCTTTTCCCTTTCTTCTAATGCACTACATGCTTTTGTAGGACAAAGTTACTACCAGCGCCGCCTCGCGGCCGTCGTCAACTTTCGTGACACATTCAATACATTAGAGAGATAGGCCGATTGAGGCCGATGCACGGGGCTGGTGTGACGATCTGCGCGGTCGTACGGTCGTATGTCGCGTGTTCAGCCAGCTGGTATCGGCCGAACACGTTACAATACATAATAATTATTTTATCATTATGATGTGTGAAAATCTTGATGGATCATCCGCTCCATAGTTCTTGGTGTCCAGGTCCTCTGCTCCATAATTTTCGGTGTCCAGGACCTCCGCTCCGTAGTTTTTGGTGTCCAGGTCTTTCGCTTTGTAATTTATAATGTGCAGGTCCTCTTCCTCGGAGTTCTCGGAGTTCAGGTCGTCCGCTCTATAGTTTTCGGCGTCCAAGTCCTGCGCTCCGTAGTTTTCGATGTCCAGGGTGTCCGCTCCGTAGTTTTCGATGTCCAGGGTGTCCGCTCCGTAGTTTTCGGTGTCCAGAACCTCCGCTCCGTAGTTTTCGATGTTCAGGTCTTCCGCTCCGTAGTTCTCGGTGTTCAGGTCCTCTGCTCCATAGTTTCCGGCGCCCAGGTCCTCTCTGCTCTGTAGTCTTCAGTATCCAGATCCTCCGCTCCGTAGTTTTCGATGTTCATGTCCTCCGCTTCGTGGATCTCGGTGATCAGGTCCTCCACTTCGTGATTTTCGGTGCCCAGGTCCTCTGCTTTGTAGTTTGCAATGTTCCGGTCCTTCACTTCGTAGTTTTTGGTGTCCAGGGTCTCTGCTCCGTAGTTTTTGTAGTCCAGGTCCTCTGCTCCGTAATCTTCGGTGTCCAGGTCCTCCGCTCCGTAGTTTTCGGTGTCCAGGTCCTCTGCTCCATAGTTTTCGGTGTCCAAGTCCTCCACTCCGTAGTTTTCGAAGTCCGGGTCCTCTCCGCTTCGTAGTTCTCGGCGTCCAGGTCCTTCAGTTTTGCGCTCAAATTTTCTGCAGAAACTTTCTTGCAACACATTCATTTCCGGAACCAATGCATGGATCGACTGAAATTTTGGAATGTGCGATTTTGCGATCAACGATATTCGAATAAATCAGCGCCTGCACGCTTGGAACCAGCTCTTACCATGTAACCTTTCGGTATAGATATATATGAGATCTGATATAATATCTCATGTGTTTTGCGCGAACCAAAGATACATAACAGTACATAATTTCATTTCATGACAAATGACTGAGAGTTGATCTTCCTATGTGTATAATACATATGAAAGTTATTTCAGCGCTGACCCGTTGGTAGTACGCTAAGCGTAATTGATTCTGAGCCGGATGTGTTTGACAATTGAAGAAACAGCTTAAATTTTTGCAATCCAGAGCACAGCCGATTGGCTGTTTCTAGAATTTTCAAACACATCCGGCTCAGAATCAATTTCATTACGTGTAAACATTGTAGATGTCAAAAATTACCGCCAAGTCCGAAAATGATGGAAAAATGAAAATTGAGAAATACACAAAAACCTTTCGCCATTCTGGTGGCGTGAAATCAGTAAAAATGCCAAGCCCCACGCCACAACCCCCCCCCCCCCCCCCCCCCTCGCAAGTATACTATACGTCGAAAAGTCGGACATAGCTGTTTCGTGTAATCGCAAAAAAATCATTTGAAGAGATACATACTTGGCGGGCACATTTATTTTTCATCTCACTCTTCCACAACTACTTGCTTTCCATTGCATACTTCTTCCAGTCTGCATAGCAAACGATGTATACTTGGTTGAAATTGTTTATTGAATGTAAGTCAACTAAAGAATTTCAAATCAATTTTCAATTTTCTAAATTCTTTTGTTAGCGTTATATTGCTCAAAATCAGGATCGTCTGTACGCCTAAAAGAATAATATTCGCTCTGGTTCAACAACATTTAATTGTGACTAATATTTATCCCTTCTTGAAATGGCTTATAAGTCACGTAGGTGCAGATAACGGCGAAGCAACACTGGAACCCCAGTATTGCTGACCCCTGATCCTCACACTATTAAAAGTAGTATGTAGGTGTAGTTTTTTTCTCTCTCATTTTTCCAAAGAAATAGGGAAAATTAAGCTAATCAATTAATAGAATAATACGGTATTAAACCAAACATTACTAAATTTAGGGAGCAATTTAATGCATGGTAATTTGAATGTAAAATAGAGATATAAATGTAGATGGAAGATATTCAAACTAAGCTAGTATGAGTAGTCAGTAGACTATAGGTGAGGCATGAAGTAGCATGGGACCGCACAACGTCATCAGGGCCCCGCTCCTACGCTTAACTGCAAGTAGTCCCCAAACCAATCAGGCGACAGTTAGCCACTAAGTGAGATCCTAATTAGCTAAGCCACGCGCGCAGTAATACATACATTGTTGCAACCGCGGGGATCTCGTCGCCTTTGAACTTGAACTAGCGTCTTTCTTCTGGTAAATCGCGACGTGCGTGGACGCATCGACCCGTGTGCAATTATCGAGCCACGAGTTGTATTCAATCTTTTCTTCCTTAAAGTCAAGTGGTGATACAAAGGACTCTGTACCCGTTAATAAATAATTAGGACTAGAAATACATTTGAATTCAGGCCATAGATCCCTTCTGGATTTATGTATTATATTATTAACCATTTAAAAGGTCTTTCTTCTGGTAAATCGCGACGTGCGTGGACGTATCGACCCGTGTACAATTATCGAGCCAAGAGTTATACTCAATCTTTTCTTTCTTTTCATAATTAAAGTGGTAGTATAAAGGACTCTGTACCCGTTAACTAATATTAATAACTATTTAAAGTTCTTTCTTCTGTCAAATCGCGAAGTGCGTGGATGCAAGGAACCGTGTGCTAATTAGAGCCAAGAGTTATACTCAATCTTTTCTTTGTTTCATAATTAAAGTGGTAGTATAAAGGACTTAGCACCCGTTAATAACTTCAATTAAACGTGAAGAATCTAGAGCGTAGTGATCCGTTTAAACTCCTAAATCAAGTTTAGAGACACCTTTAGATTATTTCTGATAATCGACCTTAAAATATAATGAACTCTGCTTCCGCCTTATACTCATTTTGGGTATTTGTAATATTTAAGATAACTCAAAATCAAATATATTACCAACTCTAACTCGGTAACATACCCAACGTCATTTTTCGCAACAAAGAATCAGTGCGTTTGAATCCGACTTCCATATCAATCAGGCAGACTCATTAGCTTCAGTTCAGAACATTAAGACATTTGACACGTACTCAAATAATATCTAAATTCTACGAAATTCAAGGGCTACGAGGTTCCTAAAAGTGAGGGCAGTTGATACCCTGTGATCGGGGGGTAGTTTCATGCTACGCTATGTCAACCAAAGCTAAGTAACCCCAGTCGCTCGCAAAATCGCTCATTTATACCTTATATTTTATATCCAAGATTCGCTGTATTGTTATCCAGAATTCTTTAGAGCTAATCATATGCATGTTAAAATACAATTCACGCTAATCATATGCACGTTAAAAATCAATTCAATTTAATGAGTAGTATAACCACGGGAATATCGTTATAGGCCAATACCGACGGTATTTCGGGGTGATCCCTTCCTAATAACGAGACCACCCGTCGAGCTTGCATTGCTACTCATTGTTCGAGCCGTATATTACTTTAATAGAATAACTCAAGATTGATATTGTTATAAAGGGTAAAACCCAGTATATTTAACGCATACGGTCTAGTAGTCTCAAACATACGAATTGTATTCTACACTGACAAATGAGATAACGGTTGCTGCGAAAACTTCTGTTTTATAAACAGTCTTGTTCAAGACCCTAAAACTGAACGCTTGTATTTTTCAAAATATAACTAATTTTCTTTGAGCCACTTTATTTGCACTTCGAATCACTTTATTTCCCTCGGGAATCCACGTCCTATTTCTGTTGTATACAAGTTTTACAACATTTGGTGCCAGAAGTGAGATTTTCCAACATTTTTCCGAGTCCGATAGAGTGATTTACTTTGGTGCATTTCTTGTGGTTTAATTGAGTTGTTACGATTTGGATTTACTAAAAACAAAAAGAATTTCCTTGAGAACGTAATCTTATTTGAATCAACGAAAATGAGCACTCGACGAAATAACCGCTCCGGCCGGGCCGTCAGAAGTCGCCGATTGCTCATCAGTCGGATCAGGTACCTCAGGCACCTCAGGCTTCAGAACCCGAAGCTGCAGTCCCGACTTTTGCCCTGCTGCAACTCCTTCAGCAACAAGCAGCTACACAACAACAACAGCAGGCTGCTCTTCTACAACTTGACCAGAGCCAACAACAGCAACAAGAACGACTTGTCCAGGTTTTTCAGGACCAGCAGAGAGATTCCCGTGAGTCCTTGACTCAATTGTTTTCCGCTCTTCGGGAAGATCGACGAAGATCCGGAGACGAGGCCTTGAGAATCCAGCCTCCACCAGTCCCTGTCCCTTCGACCTCCTCTTGCCCGTCCAGCGTAGCCCCCGAAATTCCAAGGTCTGTGCCTTTTACTACGGGGGATGAAACTCCCCAAACTTTACTTGGGCCCCAAATTCGAGAAGTGATAACTTTGAATACTCCTCTCACTCTTTCTACTCCTTCCGAGAACGCTTTGAATACTTCTTCTCATCATCTGAGTAGTGACGCCGCACACTTATCTTCCATAAATAATGCTGAGTATCTCACAAAACGATCAGATTTTATTAGACCACCCATTTTTGAAGGTGATAGACCTTGGGCCGATTTTGAGTGCCAATTTTTGGTCGTCGCCAAACTTCATAATCGGAATTCTATTACAAAAGCAGGCAATTTAGCCACAAGCTTGAGACGTCCCGCTGCCGGTGTTTTGTCAACTTTAACTTCAACTGAAATTTATGATTACGAGAGGCTCAGCTCGGCCTTAAAGATCAGATTTGGGAATGAACATTTAACGAAACTATTTCTTACTTAATTTAATACTAGACGACAACGTCGTGACGAAGATCTCGCCACCCTTGGGCATGACGTAAAAAGGCTTTCTAGAATAGCTATGCCCAGTTGCGATGAGAAAACTCGCGAAACTTTTGCCATAGACAGATTTATAAACGTGTTGAGAATTGTTACTCAACATTCCTCTGCATTTCGTAAATAGGCTATACTAAGTAATTGAGCAAGGTGTGACCTGGAATGCGACAAAGCGCAGCGCATGCAGGTTACGCCAATAAACGAGTCAGCATAACGCATGTAATAAATTAGGCTAAGGACTGGGCCGCGCTCAGTCGTGAGCAGATACTGAAGGACACGGATAGTCTCTCTCCGAATACTCATCGACTCGAACAGGAGCAAGTGCTCCAAACACATCCTTTGTATTTCGATAAATATTAAATAAAGTTTCTACGTCACTATCTAGCACTTAGAGTGATTGTCAGGATCACCTCTGGGAACAACCCTAGAATTCCCTATCCTCTACTTACCGGGAGTTCAAACAAATCACAACGTTGGTGGCAGCGGTACAACGGATAAACCAGAGCTTGCAAAATAGTGACACTAAAACCACAAGTGGAAAAGAGCAAAAAAAAAAAAAAGTGAATTAATAAATAAATGAAAGAAAAAAGTCAAGAGTTAAAAAGGTGCAACACGCAGTCGTTGTAACCCAGTGAAAGATACATCGCAAGGAAAAAGCTACAGCACGCAGCATTTCGTAGCCAAGGCAGAAAAACCAGCACGAGGTACCTACAGCAGCAGCAGCGGCACGCAGCAGTTCAGCAGCAACGAAGGAACCAGAGGGCCAGCAACAGCCGATCAGACGCAGAGAAGCGAGATGAAGATATTCATTCTTGAGTGAGTCAATTTGAAATCCTCGCAGTATTAGTATTTAAGCCGCAAACATTGTCATTGAGAGCTAACTGCCAGATAAAAACGTGCGAGCTTTAGAATTTGGAAATTATCGTGTTTAGAGAGTACAAGGAATTTTGGTTATTTTCTTTTTCTTCTCGTCAAAGTAACGGATCAATTCAGGCTCATCAGGCTTGGATTAGAATCTCGGATTAGAGTAGATGTCTGCTACTTGGAACAAAATAGAGGAGCTTGTCGCGCAAGGTCAGACCGGGTGGGTACAGGATCTTCGGAAAGAAGTCCTTTTACAAGTTTGCGAAAGATACGGGCTAGCAGTCAGTGACTCAAACACGGTAGAGGAGATTAGGGCAACCTTACGAGCGTTTATTAAAAACAATAGAAAAGGGTAACCAACTCCTTCCCCAAAGCCTAAGACAAGCACTTCCTTTTTTCCTGACCAACCTCCAGTAACACCTCAGGAGACGGTAACCACTCCAAGAGAGTCTCCTGACGATAGAGAAGTAAGGCAACAGCTAGCTACCGAGATGACGGACTACTTGTCATTGAAGGAGGTACGACAGATGGTCAACGTTTTTGATGGAAGCGAACCACGTAAAGTGGACGATTTATTGCAAACAATCGAGTATGCGAAGGATAAAGTAAATCCAAATCGAAGACCAGACGTGTTAGAACTGGTCCTGAAAACAAAGATACAGGGCGAAGCAGCCATGGAACTCAGATATAAAGATATAGATTCTTTCGAAAAATTAAAAGCCGAGCTTTTAGCATTATACGGAGTTAAAAGCTCCACACCAGCCCTGTTGGTAGAATTATTTTCAAGTAGACAAAAAACAGGTGAAAACGCGCATGATTACGGAAAAAGAGTTACGCGTCTTATGATGGATCTTATTAGAGCATGCGGAGCTAGGACAAATATAGCAGCGGAAAGAAAAGGAATAGAAGACCTACTCAGATATCAAACACTTGCCATTTTTGAAAACGGGTTACATTATAATTTGAGAATGATCGTAAAATCGTACCATTTCGCGGAACTTTCGGCTTCAATAAAGGGCGCGGAAGAGGAAGAAAAATCGCAGAACGGCGTGAACTCTATAAATCGACGAACGAACCAGCCGAGTGATAGGAATACGTCAACAGTAAAGTGTCTGAAGTGTAATCAGACGGGACATTTCGCACGGGACTGTACCCAGGCAAAATACAAGTAATCGTTACCTACAGCAGGGCAGAGTAGATCGGTGCATCGTGTAGAAGTGATATGCAATTTTTGTAAACGCAGAGAGCACCTATACAAGGATTGTAGGGACAGAATACGTCGCGATGAACGACGGTCAGGAAATGACAGCAGCGGATCAAGCGAAAATCGAAAAGTTAATACGTGACACTCGCAAAATTCAAATAGTAAACAAGAAGGATCACCGCAATTAACGAGAAACGCGGGATCATACAAATCATTGAACGTCGCCAACGCTGATAGAGCAAGTCGGAACAGAATAGAATTAACGGCAAACGGAACCACTAAGGAAAAGATGACGCTTTTAGTAGACTCTGGTGCCGACGCATCATCAAAATAGGGATGCTGAAAGACGATTTGCCAGTCCTAGAAGAGACGACGAGTTTATCAGGAACAGGGCAAGGCGTTGTTGAGGCACTTTGTAAAGTTATATTAACAATCCCATTGAAAGATAGAAGTATTGAGCACCCTTTCTTTGTGGTAAGAGACGATTTCAGTTTAGATGCCGACGGCATCATTGGAATAGATTTCATAGAAGATCATGAAGCCGCGATAGGTGAAAGCGCTCATGCATTCTTCATACACGGGCAGCGTTTCGACCTCTTACGACCGTGGAGAACGGAAAAAATTAGACTAGCACCGCGAACAATAAGGAAGGTCAGTGCAAAAACAAACAGCAAGTTCATCGGCATTGTGGAGAAAAAGGAACTCGCTGACGGGGTATACCTAGAAAATTGCTTAACTAAACCGGCGAACCGAGAATGCATAGTAGACATTTTGAACCTAAATGATCACGAGGTGATATTGGAGACGCCGACAGTGGAATTGGAGGAGTTAGGCGAAGAAAATAGCGAAACGAAAGAAGAAGAGACGGCCTACATAGGTTTACTAACTGGTAAGACGGGCAAACAACGAATCAAACTAGTACATGATACCATTCGTACAGATCATCTTAACGAGGAGGAGAGAAACACTCTGCTTGAGATATGCGAAAGGTATAGCGAGATCTTCTATTTACCGGGGGATAAGCTAGGCGTTACTAACGCGACCAGTCATACAATAACATTGACGGATGGGGGGAAACCGATTAATGTTCGTCCATACCGTCTACCTGAATCGCAGAAACAGGAGATAAACAAGCAAATAGAAACCATGTTAGAGAATAACATAATACGCCCGAGTCGTAGCCAGTGGAACGCACCGCTCCTAGTAGTACCGAAAAAACCTGACACATCAGGGAAGCAGAAATTTAGAATAGTCGTAGACTATAGAAAACTAAACGAGATCACGGTAGGGGATTCGTACCCCTTGCCAAATATTACAGAAATATTGGATCAGTTAGGAAAAGCAAAGTACTTTACTACATTAGATCTCGCCTCGGGATTCCATCAGATTCCAATGGCGGAAGAAGACAAAGAAAAAACCGCTTTCTCGACAGCACATGGACATTACGAGTATAACTCAATTCCATTTGGAATGAAGAACGCGCCAGCGACATTCCAACGTTTGATGAATACCGTTTTAGCGGGACTACAAGCATCAAAATGCTACGTTTATTTAGATGACATTGTAATCCACGGAGCGACACTCAAGGAGCACAGCGATAGGCTCATCGAGGTGCTAAAGCGACTACAGGAGAGCAATCTCATCCTCCAGCCAGACAAATGTCAATTTTTTCGAAAGGAGACTAGTTACTTAGGTCATGTGATAACATCGGAGGGAATCCTCCCGGACCCCTCGAAAATTGCAGATGTCAAAAAATTCAAGAGCCCGACAAACGTTAAGCAGGTACAGTCATTTTTAGGGCTTGCAGGTTATTACAGAAGATTCATAGAAGGATTCTCGAATATAGCACGACCGTTGACGCAACTAACACAGAAGGGACGCAAGTTCCAGTGGACAACGGTAGAAGAGAGCGCATTTGAAACATTAAAATCACAGCTAATTACGGCACCCATCCTAAAGTATCCGGATTTTACCAAACCCTTCTTGATAACAACGGATGCATCCGACAAGGCAATCGGAGCAATCCTTTCTCAGGGACCGATAGGTCAAGATTTACCTATAGCATACGCAAGTCGAACGCTTAATGAAGCTGGAAGAAATTACTCGACAACCGAGAGGGAAATGTTAGCAATCGTCTTCGGAACTAGTCAGTTCAGACCGTACGTATATGGGACGCATTTCACTGTGATCACGGACCACCTTCCTCTTAAATGGATCTTCAGGATCCTGGATCAAGGCTACTGAGAATGAGATTAAAACTCGCCGAACACGAGTATGATGTGGTCTACAAACCTGGAAAACTGAATACAAACGCGGATGCACTTAGCAGAATATATAAGATTTACAGCAATAACCAGGAATTCGGAGAAGAAAAACCTTTAGAAAAAGGTACAAAGATTCTCGCGATGACCGAGGAAAAAGAAGAAAAGGGAGAAGCAGAAGAGGAAGAGGAATCAGAACCGGAATACACGGAAGATGAGAGGAAAAAAATCTTGTACGAATATCACGACGCACCCATGGGAGGGCACCAAGGCGTATCGCGTACGCTAGACCGCATAAAGATGGAACACAAATGGCCGAGAATGCGCAAGGAAGTAGAAGACTACATAGGCAGATACGAAAAATGCCAGAAAAATGAAACGCAGAGGAAGCTGAAAGCACCCATGATAATCACCGATACCCCTTCGAAAGCTTTCGAAAAATGTGCGCTGGACATCGTGGGTCCGTTAACCTCAACGAAACTAGGCAATAAGTATGTACTTACGTTCCAAGATGCTTTAACCAAATTCAGCAAAGCTATGCCGATAGCTGACCAGGAAGCTTCCACGGTGGCTAAAGAATTTGTAAAAAATATTATATGCGAATACGGAACACCCAAGGTAATCCTTACTGATCAGGGAACCAATTTTTTGAGCAATGTATTCAAAAATATGTGCAAGCTCCTGAAAACTGAAAAAATTCAAACGACAGCATACCATCCAGAATCTAATGGAGCACTGGAACGATCGCACAGGACACTAGCAGAGTATCTAAAGAATTATATCGAAGAGGACCAAAGCAACTGGGATGAATGGTTGCCGTATGCTATGTTCACGTACAACACAACCCCCCACACTGCAACAGGGTTCACACCGTACGAACTTGTTTTCGGGCACCCAGCGGAAATACCATCATCGGTAAAGCAAGCGCCGAGACTTACTTACGCGTATGACGATTACGTTCAGGAACTACGCGAAAGACTTAGGGCAGCTAATCTTAAAGCAAAAGAGAATTTGGAAGCGGCCAAGGGGAAAGCGAAAACATGCTACGACAAAAAAACGGTAGAGGTCAAGTTCCAGCCGGGAGACAAGGTCCTCCTGCGCGACGAGACAGTGAGGCGGGGAAGATCGGCGAAATTAACGCCGAAATATGTAGGTCCATACGTAATCATGAAGAAGGACTCGGATGTCAACTACACCATCCGGAAGGGTCGGAAAGAGACCAAAGTTCACGCAAACCGCATGAAGCTATTCGTAGAACATTGACTAGAAGGAGAAAAGCACGTCCCCAACCCCCATCCTACCCTCCACCATATTCCTTACAAATTTTTCATCACAACAAAGGGAGGGGTTTCATTAGTATTAATGTCCAAATTGGGTTGCAGATCATGGCTGGCAGTGGCGCTGGCCAAAGGGGAAATCAGTCCATCTTACAAGATCGAGAGGTTCAGGGACAATCCAGGCGTATACTACGAGAAAATAGGGACACTGCGAGTGTACAAAGATAGGTGGAGTTTAGTAATAGACATGGATCTTCGCACAGTGTTTGAGCGAGAGGAAAACGTGAAGACCCACCTGAACAATATACGCAGGACATGCAAGGGTCCAGATAACGCAGGCTCGCTTTTATGTCAGACTTTAAGTGAATCAGTAGGAAACTTGCTAGATAAAGTTGATAGGGGTTTGCAGCTAGTTCGCGACGTCACATGCGTCGGGCCGACACGAAGGCGCCGAGGTCTAATAGACGGTTTAGGCTCAGTAGCAAAATCCTTGTTCGGGACTATGGACGCAGCGGACGCGGCCAGAATAGATCAGGAGATCGACGATCTTCGGGAAGACCAAGCCAACTTGAAAACGGCAATGAGTAAGCAAATCCAAATCGTAGCTTCGACACTAGGAGTGTTTAACAATACCATGAAGGTAGTAGAAGAGAACGAGCAAACCTTGCTCGAGATAACTAGACAGCTTAACATCAGTCTCTCGAACAATATAGAAAGAACAGCGGCAAGGCAAAACCTCGACGAGCATATAGAGGCAATAGGCCTAATAATAGACGCGTTGCTGGGCGACGTGAAAGACCTAGTGCAATTTTTAACCGAAATGAAAAGGGGAATTGTCAACCCTGCCGTGCTCACGCCGGCTAAAATGTTAGAGTACCTCTCGTCGGCACTACCACATCTGCCGGCGGGGCACAGCTTTCCTATACCATTGACGCGACCGGGAGTTTCATTGTTAACGACAGTCGCAGATATTGAATCATAGGGAAGAGAGGACACGGTAGTCACGGTGATAGAAATACCTCTGATAGGCATCGAGGAGTACAGTATCAGCAAAGTATATCCCCTGCCTGTAAGGGCACAAAACGATACGTGTTGGTATCTAGAGACGACAGAGGAATTGGCGGTGGTGGACCACGAATATAGAAACTACCTACGAATGAAGGAGGCCGACCTGGGAACTTGTAAGCGATTAGGTGAATATTATTTGTGCGACCCAAGGCGCCCCACGAACTCGATGGGAGTAGGTTCACCCTGCGAAATCACTATCCTTTCAAAGTTAGACGTACAGCTGTCGCAATGCCCGAAAAGAATTGTTAGGCAATAGTCTTAGTTTTGCAGAGACCAGGGACATGGTTGTATGTAGCTCCAGAGGCCGAGGCAATCACAATAGCTTGCGAAGGTTTGCCTGCGGCACGCGAAACTCTGATAGGCACTGGCACACTAGCTCTCAACGGGAAATGCACTGTAACTGCGAAAGATTTCCGTATAGAAACACTACGGCAATATCAAAGCAAGCAGGAGTACAGCTACCTGCCGCCGTGTAATCTAAGTTTACATGAAACCGACTGGGAGGCAATCCCTAAGACCAACAACAAAGGTGTTAGTGTAGTGCTTAAGAGCGTCCTGCGAGACGCAAATGAACTGAACTCATTGGGAACTAGCTCAGAGAACCTACATAAGGAATTAGATGATAAGAAGCATAGTCGCATGCGGCACTTGCCATATGTGGCACCGTTGTATCCAATAAGTGGAATAGGATTACTATGCATGATAGGGTATGTAATCTATAAATGCACATCTTTAGGTAAATTTAGGTGCAAGGAAGCATCGAGACAAACGGCCACACCGGAGCCTCCGCAGCCGCGGAAACGGGCTTCACTGGCTAATGAAACAGTTACAAATTTTAAACGCAACTCGTCTATCACGGGGACAACGTAACTCACAGAATTAGGTTATAAATGGGTTTTACTAGTAAAAAAACATGTAATCAATTGGGTTAAAAGTATATATAAGTAACATTACTCTGTATGTAATATCAAAGTAATAAAGTCGGGATTGGGTTAACGTAAGATTAGCATATAAGGTTAAGAATAAGGAAATTTCAACTTTGTGAATTGGAAGAAAATAGTCCGGAGGCCTACTCTCCTAAGGGGGGAGGGATGTTGAGAATTGTTACTCAACATTCCTCTGCATTTCGTAAATGGGCTATACTAAGTAATTGAGCAAGGTGTGACCTGGAATGCGACAAAGCGCAGCGCATGCAGGTTACGCCAATAAACGAGTCAGCATAACGCATGTAATAAATTAGGCTAAGGACTGGGCCGCGCTCAGTCGTGAGCAGATACTGAAGGACACGGATAGTCTCTCTCCGAATACTCATCGACTCGAACAGGAGTAAGTGCTCCAAACACATCCTTTGTATTTCGATAAATATTAAATAAAGTTTCTACGTCACTATCTAGCACTTAGAGTGATTGTCAGGATCACCTCTGGGAACAACCCTAGAATTCCCTATCCTCTACTTACCGGGAGTTCAAACAAATCACAACAAACGCTATCCTTGATGTTGAATTGAAACAGTGGCGGGTCCAGCCACTTTACGAGACGCCATAATTAAAGCTCTGGAATTGGACGCCCTGAACAAACAATATTTAGGTGCTGGACGAATTCGACAGGTCGAGACAACGAAACCTGCCCTCGAAACTCCGCGAAAACCGGAAACTAATATTTCTCCTCCCCAACAAAATCGCCGAAACAATTTTAATCGAGAATCAAATAAAGTTGATTTAGAATGCCGGTATTGCAAAAAGTCCGGTCACGATCTTGAACATTGCTTTATTTTAAAACGAAAAAATCAACCGAATCAAACATACGGGGTTTCGAATAATTATAGACCTTCAGGTCAAACTTCGTGGCGAAGAGAATCGGCGCGAGATGATGACAAAAACCGGGAAGAAAGAATGCTCCCTTTTAACAACTCGCGTTCAATTACTGATCCAAAAAACTGATTTCGGATGGTTCTTCGGGGCGGGAATCGTCGTCAGCTCGACCTGGAGATAGCCCTGTTAAAAAACATTCATTAATAAGGAGTCTTAGACAATCCGGTCTCTATGCTCAGGGAACTGTCAATGGAGTAGACTGTCTCTGGGTTATAGATACTGGAGCTGAAGTTACCGTGGTCCGATCGGATCTCCTTAAAAACGATGGTAAAAATACCCCTTATACCACTTTGAAAACCGCGACAGGAGAGACAACTCCAGTTTTACAGGAAGTCTCTGTCCAAATAAATATCGCAGGGTGTATCAGTTCTCCTCATAGGGTATTAGTAGCCGACATTGAAGACGAAGGAATCCTGGGAATTGACTTCTTGACTATTCACCAATGCGTAATTTCAACAGTAGGCAACTCGTTACAGTCAGGGTGATGTGAGATTCCTCTTTTGACAAATAAACAGAGTCCCGATCTCTTCTTCGGCTACTCAATCGCAAACAATCCGCGAAATGAAGGTCGTAAATTTAGATCGGGAAGAAACTGAAGAAACGATTCCTGAACATCTACATTCTACAAGACCTTTCTACAAGGTCCACGGTTGAATTAGGTCCTTTGCATAAATCGGAGTTTCTGACGCTCTTAAAAAACTTTCAGGATTCTTTTGCAAAAAATAGTGGGGATGAAGGGAGATGTACTTTAGCTTGCCATAAAATAGATGTTGGGACAAATTCGCCAATTATACAACATGCTAGAAGAATTCCTCTTAATGGAAAAGAAGAAATACAGAAAATGGTAGAAGACATGCTCGCAAACGACGTCATCGAACCATCTTCAAGCCCTTGGGCCTCCCCGATCGTGCTAGTGAACAAAAAAGACGGATCCAAAAGATTTTGTATCGATTATCGAAAACTAAACAATGCCACCAAGAAAGATTCGTATCCACTTCCACGAATAGAAGATACCCTTGACATGTTAGCCGGTACTAAATGGTACAGTACCATCGATCTTCAGAGTGGTTACTGGCAAATCGAAATGGATTCGGAAGACAAAGGAAAGACCGCCTTTGTTACTGGTCAAGGAGGATTTTGGCAATTCAAAGTTATGCCATTTGGTCTATGTAATACTCCTGCAACGTTTGAGCGAGTAATGGAAGTCGTTCTTCAAGGCTTGATAAGGCAAATTTGTCTAGTATATCAGGATGACATCATTGTTTTCGGCAGAACTTTTAGGGAAGTATTGCAGAATTTACAACAGGTTTTTGAACGTCTGAAACAATCCGGTTTAAAGATGAGTCCCAAAACTGCCATTTGCTCAAACAAGAAGTGAGTTTCCTCGGACACATTGTCTCAACACATGGCGTCAAAACGGATCCCTCAAAGGTTGAAAAAGTAGTGTGTTGGCCCCGACCTACAACGACACAAGAGGTTCAGAGTTTTATGGGTCTGTGCACCTATTATAGACGTTTCGTTAAGGGTTTTGCTTCAATTGCTAGACCTCTTCATCACATTTCCGGAGTAACCATCCCTTTTAACTGGACCCCTGAATGTGAAGAAGCCTTTGCTCGATTAAAAGTTTGTCTAACCTTATCTCCAATTTTGGCTTATCCACAAGAAGACACTTCGTTCATTTTAGACACAGATGCTTCACTATCGGGTTTAGGGGGAGTGTTATCTCAAGTTCAGGACAATCAGGAACGTGTGATTAGTTATTTTAGTCGAGTCCTAAAAAAGTCAGAGAAAAACTTGCGTTACACGTCGTGAACGACTAGGTATGGTAGAAGCTGTAGATCATTTTCGTCATTATTTAATCGGAAAGACATTTTTAATTCGAACAGATCATGCTCCTCTTAAGTGGTTGCTTTCCTTCAAGGCTCCAGAAGGACAAGTAGCTCGTTGGATTGAAAGGTTGAGTCAGTACGTCTTCGACATTCAACATCGCGCTGGGGTTCTTCACGGCAATGCAGATGCTCTTTCTAGACGACCGTGCGAGAAGCTTGGAGATTGTAAACAATGCACTCGCTTAGAAAAACAACCAGAGTCCTCGAGTATTCGTGTAATTTCCATGGGAGGAAATTTAGAAGAATGGAGAACTGCCCAAGAACAGGATGCTACTTTGAGTTTATTAAAGTCTTGAAAAGAATCTGGAATTCGTCCCGAATGGCCAGACGTGTCTTCTGCTGAACAACAACTTAAAGTTTACTGGGCACAGTGGGACTCAATACATTTAATAAATCAAATATTATACCGCAAATGGGAATCACCGGATATGAAAGAGATAATCTGGCAATTATTAGTTCCGAAGGAAAAGGTGTCTTAAGTCCTGGCTGAACATCATGACTCTCCAACAGGAGGACACTTTGCTTCTAATAAAACCTTAGGAAAAATTCGAGAACGGTACTTCTGGGCGCGTTGTCGTTCTGACGTTGACGATTGGTGCCGGGGCTGTGAAATTTGTACTGCAAAAAAAGGTCCCCGCACTAGAGGTCAGAGTTCCTTGCAGATCTACCACGTCGGAGCTCCTTTCGAGCGAGTTCGAGCTATGGATATCCTAGGGCCTCTCCCTACATCTTCTTCTGGGAATCGTTATGCATTAGTCATTTCAGTTTATTCTTCAAAGTGGCCTGAGGTTATTCCTATTCCGAATCAAGAAGCTAGAACAGTTGCCCAAGTTTTTGTCAGGGACTTTGTTTGTCGTTACGGATCACCTTTAGAGCTTCATACAGATCAGGGTAGAAATTTCGAGTCAATTTTCATGAGCGAAATTGTACAGGTTTTGGGATAAGAAAAACTCGTACCACTCCTCTGCATCCTCAGTCGGATGGCATGGTGGAACGTCTGAATCAAAATCTTTTAAAATATTTAACTTTTTTTGTAGATAAAAATCAGAGAGATTGGGACGAATGGATCCCTTTGTTTCTTCTGTCATATAGATCGGCGATCCACGAGACAACCGGACAGACTCATGCTAATATGCTTATGGCTAGGAATCTTCGACTTCCATCAGACCTAGAAAAAGGACCGGTACCTTTACAAGGTCTTCTTCAATCGGAAACCGGTCAAAATCTGCGAGAAAAATTAGAAAAGATTCATAATTTTGCTAGAGGACGAATTCAATCAGCTTCAGATCGTACAAAGGCTCGATGCGATCTTAGATCGCGAAATATTCAATTTTCAACAGGAGATAAGGTTTGGCTTTTTCAGCCTAGAAAAAAAAGGGTCGTTGTCCTAAACTTCAGTCGAATTGGGAAGGTCCATACAAAGTGATAGATAAAATAAATGATGTGGTTTATAGGATTCAACTCTCTCTACGTACCAAACCTAGGGTAGTTCATTTAGATCGTTTAGCTCATTATGACACATCACATCCTTCCTGTAGTGAAGAGGTTAGGAATGTTCGCTCTTTGCATCTAAATAACGAGATGTCGGTTTCAAAATTGAGTAACGATGAATTTACTCTGTTTTCCGCTAGGTGGTCCAGAGACCTTCCGTTTGGAATTAGACGTAGAAGTTCTAGACCTCTCACTATCCTTGTAGAAGGGAATATCGGTTGCGGAAAAAACACTTTTGCAAGAAGATTCTTGAAAGATAAGGATATTTTAACTTTGTTAGAACCCTTAGATGAGTACCGAAACGTAGGCGGGATAAATCTTTGAGAGAAAATGTATGGGGATCTAAGCCGATACGCGTATCATTTTCAACACCACGCGTTGATGGTTATGCGGAATCGACATATGATACGTACGTCTCTTCCGAATAAAGTGATGGAACGATCAATTTATAGCTCCAAGTGTTCCGTCGAAGCCCGAAGACGAATGCAGGATTTTGAAGATGTCGAGGTGCAGTTATTAAACGAAAACATTAATTTACTTATTGTTGGGTCCCCTGAAGATTTTACAGTCGATTTAATTGTATATCTGAGGTTATCACCAGAAGAATCTTACTCCCGTCTACATGCTAGGGCTCGAGATGAAGAAGAAACCGTTTCTTTAGATTACCTTAGGGTTCTTCACGAAGTTCATGATGATTGGCTTATAAGAGGAAAATTTTCAGCTCTTTCAGCACCAGTTTTACTGTTAGATGCCACTGACTCGGCAGAAGCCGTTTATGAGAATTTTTGCGGGGTTATGAGACCCAATAATGTTTAGGTTATCGTTGACTGAATATTATAAAGACAGCTCCCCTTATGGACCTTTGTGAGCCGACTAAAATTCGTAGCGAGCTAGCGCCCCCTCAGTAATTCTAGCGGCATATTCAGGAAGCGAGTGAAAAATACTGAAACTCGCTGGATCCGTGTTGCAATTACCGACTGGAATAAACCGTTTTCGTGATGATATGTCAGAGCGGTTAGAGTAGATAGTTATAGGAATCGCAAATATCCCCGACCCCAGGCGCGTGTTTTGACCGGTTTCGTCGCATTGTAGCTCACAGAAATTAAGTAAATAAAATAAAGATGATTGATAGTGACTTAATTTTAAGTGATAAATAATGCGAACTGGAAACACGTTTCCACGCAATCCCGTGCCTTCCTACGTAGACATTATGGTAATACGACGAATTGGCTCCAAAAAGAGTCACTGAGGCGTAAGTATACATTAAATCGAATTCGTTAAACTTCGCGGCAATTGAATAAGGTGATAAGAAGAAATGCTTTAGTTCGAACAAATATGTTTTGCACTGTATAAAACACATTTGAAGCAAATGACAATCATGCAAATGACCAAAAGAGATATATATGGCTGTTTGTGGAATTGAGGAATTTCGATATTTTTGGCATCGCGGAAATACGCGCTCGAAACGTTCCTTTCGTTTCCTATACAACACCTGTTTTCAATTAATTACCAGAACATCGCGGATTGGAGATCAATATTGTTAAAGAGTTTGGGATAGGTAGGTTAATTAATGTTTCACTGTACCAGACTACTCTTATCCTTTATTTTATCTTTCATACATCACTGTTACCTTTCGTTATCATATTGCAACTAACTGACTAGCGTGTTCTTTCGTTCGCTTATATACTTTCTTCTTTTTCTAGTACCTTCTGTATCTTTCTACGTCTATCTATCTATACTGTTAGTCCAGATCCTTCTACTCTACATCTTTCTAGATTTCTCTGCCCTTCCTTACCTATCGTAGGTACAAAGTTAATATTGCACTTTTCAATACTCTTCCTCAATATTAACCTTTTATCTATTGTCTTAAGCCTATTTCTTTCACATGGTTTTTGAACAATATTTTACTTATAGGTTTAGTGAAGATATCTGCTAATTGTTTTTGTGTATTAATATATTCAATATTTATGACCTTATCTTCTACTTTCTGTTTCATAAAATTATATTTTATATCTATATGTTTAAGTCTCTTTTGATTGTAATTTTTGGTAGCTTTTATTGTGCTTTGGTTATCTTCAAAGATTGTGATCGGCTCTACACTTATCTCTAATTCCTCTAGTAATTTTTTAATCCAACAGGCTTCCATGGCTGCTTCGCTTAGTGCTATGAATTCGGCTTCAGTTGTACTAAGAGTTATTGTTGCTTGTTTTTTAGATCGCCAAATTACTGTGTTACCGTATATTTTGAAAGCATATCCTGACGTTGATTTTCTAGTTTCGTCTCTTGCCCAATCGGCATCAGCGTATCCTATTAGTGGGATACTATTTTCATTTTTATAATACTCCAATTTATAATGTAGAGTACCATTAATATACCTTAAAATTCTTTTCAAAGCTTTCCATAGATTTTCATTCGGTTTGGATTGGAATCTACTCAAATAGTATACAGATGCTGCTAAATCAGGTCTAGAACCAACTGTTGCGTACATCAATGACCCTATAAGTGATCGACAGTTTTGTTCATAAGCTGAATTTATCTTAGTCTCATCATAGTGGAAATTAGCATCCATTGGTGTCTCTATGCTATTGCAGTCAGTCATACCAAATTTTCTCAACACTTTTTCTAGATACTCTGTTTGATCTATGGTTATCTTATTTCCTATCTTACTTACAGCTATTCCTAAATCCCACGAAAAACATCCAAAATGTAAAAAAAAGCCGCTAAGTATCCAGAACCCAAATTATCTCACAATAAGAATTCACGAAAAACTTAGCGGCAGTCTCTGTCGTGATATCAGGAAAGCCTGCACAGCACTACGATCTTCCTGCAAGTATACGTTGTCAAGTCGGACCTCACTGTTTCGTGTAGTGATATCGAAACATCATTCCCAGAGCTACGTACTTGGCGGTCGTATTTTTATATTCATGTATACTACCGCAATTATAACTGAATTTATTCTTTCCGGATTAACGACTATACTCTTTTGCATGAAGCAGGAAATTCCGGATCTTAAAACTCGATTGGTATTAGTTCGTAGAAAATAGTTAATTTATGGCAATTATGCATACTTTTGGTTAAGATACCTTTTCTTCTAATAACATTTGCATCATCTGGATATTAAGAAAATAACGGTAGATTGAGATTAATTACAAATTGATTTGATTCATGGCGGCTTTGCCGAGTCTCTCGCAGGTATTCGGAGTCTCCTCTGATGGACGACTCGAAATCTAGCCTTGATTCTTGGATGGACGGGTGGTTGAATTTCTTTTTTCAAACACACGCGATTAATATTCTATGGCATGAATAAGTGATCCAATTATTTGATATATGTGTCTCGGATATGACTTTTGCGAAGCTAGTTTCCGTTCGTGATAATATACAGCCAGAAGAATATCGTTACGCGTGAGTGTACGTGCGTATTAGGGTGGGGGCGCCGAGGGCCGGAGGCCGAAATTTCTTCTCTTCTTCATAGAGGTATTATACTTAAAGTCCATACCGCAATAATGATAATCAACGATATGTTGGATAATTAATATCGACGTTTCAGCGTTAGTATTATCCTATCTCAAATCGTATTTCGAAAATCATCTTATCGCAAACTGTGGCCGAAAACTATCCCATCTCAAAATGTGTTTGAAAATCATCCGATTTCAAACTGTATCGGAAACTATTCCATCTCAAAATGCGTTTTTATAAACACCATTCCTATACTATGAAACATTCGAATTAACAAGAGTTCGAATTGTCGAAGTTTTTCAGTGCAATTCAGAATTGAAAGATGTAAGAGGCCTGCACAGTGGTGCCAACCTGATTGCGGAGAAACCAAATGGATTCCTGTGATAGAATACTTTTCAAACGCATTCTGAGATCGAATGGTTTACAATCACAGTTTGAAATAGGATGATCTTCAAACGTATTTTGAGGTAGGATAGTTTTCGACCATAGTTTGCGATGGGATAGGATGATTTTCAAATCGATTTTAAGATAGGATAATATTTCGCTCAGGCATCGATATTATCATTGAATTCAGATATTGTCAATAAGATTAATGAATATGTCACAAACCAACGAATGGTCAAGTGATTATAGAGACGACCCCCTTACCAAGTATAATTACCAAGTATTAGACGTGTACCTAGAGATACAGAGAAAATACACTGACGATAAGGCTAAGATTATTATAAGTTGTTGACGTAAATACCGACGTGTTCAGAATATGGCGAGTGTCACATTATTTCCATGAGTATTATCATTGGTACAATTATGTGTCTCATTATTAATAAAATCATCTCTATAAATAGCGAATGATTTTCAAGAAAACGAAGGGTGATTAATAGTTATAGGTGAAAAAACGTAGCTCTGGGAATGATGTTTCGATATCACTACACGAAACAGTGAGGTCCGACTTGACAACGTATACTTGCAGGAAGATCGTAGTGCTGTGCAGGCTTTCCTGATATCACGACAGAGACTGCCGCTCAGTTTTTCGTGAATTCTTATTGTGAGATAATTTGGGTTCTGGATACTTAGCGGCTTTTTTTTACATTTTGGATGTTTTTCGTGGGATTTCACTCCTTTTTGTAAGGACGAAGCAACGATATTACTGTGGATCGCCGAAAATTTCTCGAAATTCGATGTTAATTTTCAATTGGTTTATACGAGTGTGACCTTTGAGTATACTGTACAGTTTTGATACCTATACTGTTACAACAGTTTAGTGATGTTATAACGTGAAAACGGAACCCATCGATTGTCCAATAAAAACTTCTTAGATTATACAGGGTGACTCAGAGTTCGTGACAAATCTCTTTAGGGGTCCGTTACAATTGGGATTCCTGTTACAATTGGGATCGAAAGTTCCTCAGGGATTTTCCCGAAAAATGATTTTTTTTCCGAAATTTTTCTCCGACGAACGATTTTGATTTCACATTTTTTTTTCTTTCATTTTTATCATTTGTCAATTTTAAAGAATCCCAAATAATGTCAATGAGTTTCATTTTTTCGATATTCGAGAGATTTCTCGGTGAAAGTTTCTTATTTGGTGGAAGATGTTGGAAAAATGTGTTATAGTTCCAATGAAAAAAATCATTTTTCGGAAACATGGCTGAGGATCTTTCGATTCCAATTTTGACAAGGATCAACCCCTCAAGAGATTTGTCACTAATTCTGAATCACCCTGAGTAGTCACCTGGAAGAAACTTATCTATTTCCACAGAATTACGGAGAAGGACATGTTTTAATGTATACAACAGTACGTCAGTGGTAATATAAGTAAATTTAGAAGATGGAAGTGGTGGAAGAAACAATCAAAAGTTAATAACGCTTACTTTTTCTGTGAGATATAACAATCACAGACCTTTTATTGGTTGGATCCTAAGTCTACTGCACAGATGATGGCTCGTTCTTAGGTATAAAGTAATGATACATCTGTTTGTGCAGATAAAAGACAATAAAATGGTTTACAATTGCATGACGTAATATTATGAATGAATTATACGAAATTATGACTGCGGCGTTGACAGGACAGACACTTAGGCTAGTACACACGTAAAAAAATTAGGTAAAGGCCATTCCACGGTGGAACGCAAACGCGAACTCGGTGCGCAAACGCGAACGCAGTGATCCGACGCTCCTGATTGGTTGTTGAAAAAATTTGTTCAAAGCTAAGCCAATCAGGAGCGTCAGATCACGTATAATTGAATTTGATTATTTTCACACAATCTTCAAATGCATTACATCAGAAGTATTGCACCGAAAGTTTTTATGTATAATAATGGTCTGGATATACCGATACCCATGTTGCGTTTGCGTTTGCGTTCCACTGTGGTATGGCCTTCAGTGTTAGAGCTGCCTGTAGGTATACGAATAAAAACAAACTGTCAATCTTCATGATCGTGATTACTGAACCAAATTCTGTACTGCTAATGATCAGTCACAAGCAACTGGAGTGAGAAAATAATTTACCGAGATACGTACATTTTCAGTCAACTAATGCACAGAATTATCAGCAGACTACCATGATTGCCAATTAATCAGATATAAACATTCCTACTGCATCTATTATTGCTGAATACGATAACTGAGGATTATCAGAATCTATGCACTAAAATCTGAGCGGTCTGACAAGCAGAATCTGATAACGGTTAATAAATACAGTGTCCCATACAAGAGATGCCATGGTTGAAACTATAGCGGACCAGTACAGTAGTGATGACAATGACAATATCTGCTGTTGGCTGGAATGTTGTGAATTAGAATTTTCTGGCAGAGTAGGTTTATTTGTCAATTGTATTCCAAATCTGACCGGCAAGTATACGGGTAAACTGTCACTGTTCATTGTCTAATGCCGTCAATCTGCTGAAGAAAATTCGATTAATTAGTTTGAATAATACTTCATGAGATGAAAAAACCAAATAAATGCCATCTATAGATACAATGTACTCTCCTAACATAATGTTGGAAGGAATTATCATATATATTACCTAAAGTTTCACCAACGTCCGAGTCTTTGTCTAGTCCTTGTCAAATGGTCCATCTATTACCATATACGTACATTGCATCAGGAAGTATTCAGGCGATTCATGTCGGTAGTAACCTTTTATAACATTCTTTTGGGCATCTTTTAGAACAAGCAATAATAATGCAAACCATTTACGCATGAAGAGGTCAAGATTTTAAGTAAGTAATAAGTCATGTTGAGTTTTGTCAAATGTGCGAGAATAGGTATTGCTGATGGGCAAGTGCCATTGCGACAACTTTTTCTAACTTTCGGTTTCTTTTCTTGACTTTTCCAGTCTTTGAGGCAAGTACATATGTGTGCTGTAACATTGCATGTTACTAGGCGCTCCTTACCCCTTGGACGACCTTAGCGGAGTGTCCAAAAATGAATGCATGAATAGGGTGGCCCCGAGGCCGAACCATAATTCCGAGAGGCGACCGTGACCGACCTAGATCTATGTGACATATTATTTATTCTTTTGTTTTTCTTCCCGACTTTTCTCTGACATGTGGGAGACGAGGTCCAGCTGACGGCTAAAACACTCCGACAGAGACGCACCCCGACAGACGCACGAGACGTAATATCGACTGTGGAGATCCCTCTCGACGACCGCTAGCTCCAACATCGACAATAAGGACACGGGGGAGTGCCTAGGGCATTCTGCAGCGAGGGAAATCGGTAGTGGAAAAGATTCTCGCCACCAAGAAGAGCCTGCAACCCGTGGTCCTCCGATTCAACGAGCGAATAACGCTGTGGTGGACTTCGAATCACGCGCGTAGCGACAACAAGTCGCCATATTTAAGGGATCCTGCGCTCGATGCGAAAATCGATATTTGGCCGTGACACGAGGGCGCTGATTACCGGCGCCATGCGGTCTCGTCACTCTGCGTTAGACTAGCGTACTCGACACTCGTGTGTCCCGTAAAGCTGCCTATTTTTGATCTGAGTACGATTCCTTTTTCTGTTTCTTTTGTTGTGCGTTTGAGCCCCGTGGGCAGCTTTGTTTCTTTTTTTTGTGGTTCTCCTGATATTCGAGAGTGTGTGGGAGTTGGCCATCCGGAGATGGATTACGGCAGGGAGAAAATTCTGTTTCTCCGGTGGCTGGAAGACGGTAAGCGTTAGCTATTCTTACCCATGCTAATTTGAATCCGGCAACGGCCGTCTGCCATATTGCCTAAGTGTAGCCACGAGGCTAATTAGAATTTTTGGGGATCGAATTAAGCCGATCTCGGAGAGGTAGGCCGTCACCAGTGTCCCCATGTATTAGAGTTCGAGTTCGAGTCTTTGTTGTATGTCAATTTATTACATATTTTAGTAGTTTCGTTGAGTCAATACCTGTCGTACACGGGTGCGACAGAGATAGTGATAGTCGGTCACTGTCGCTCTCTCTTCCTCCTGCGGGGAGAGATGAAGTTCGAGGCTTAGTCCAGGGCTTTTATTTATTTCGAGTTCGAGGCTCAGTTCGCGATTCGAATTGTTAGAATTATTTAAATTATTAGTCGCGCAAGCCGCAGAGTTAGGTTAAGTTAGAATTAGGTAAATTTAAAAGAATTGTAAATAATTGTATTCGTTTTTCACCGTGAGGTTTCACCTCATGGGGGCGTACCGATCGCCTATACACGATCGGGAACGTCTTTTGTTCTTGTTAAATTATTGAGCCGCGAGGCATTTATTTCTGTTAATTTAATATTTAATTCAGGTCGAGCCGTAGGCTCTAGCTTTGTTAGCTGTTAAGTTGTTGTGATTTCCTCCTCGTGGAGAGTATTTAGTGTTTTTGCTAATGTATTGTCTCCCGAGGACCCGATTTGTCGAGTTCTTCAGTTTTGTCATATTTTTCCTTGTTATTGCTATCCTACGTGGAAGCCAGTAGTTTGTTTGTTATTGTAAAGCTCGGCAAACGCGGCTAGGTCGCCTTTACACGGCCTGCAGCCGATTCATACCCGAGGGGAAGTACCCCCGGGTACACGATTTGTTAATTCTATTTTTATTTTTTTCATTCAATAAATTCTATTTTGTTATTAAATTCTAAATTTCGAGTCGTTTGTTAACGCTCCGCTAATCCTTCATTTGATCCCGACCCCTCTCCGCGGTACTGTAGCTAGCCGACGCTTCGAGTACCCGTAGGTAAAATTTTGGTAATATTTTGTTTAGATTTTTGTAAGCGGCGGTTATCCGCCTGGCGCCCAACTTTTCAGATTCTCAGTTTCGGCCAATTGTAGAGTGGAGGGACCTCGGAGCCTACATATCCGGTCTAGCTCCGAGGACCAATAAAAATCCACGTCGCAAATTGGCGCCCAACGTGGGGCCCGAAGAAAATTAAATTGCAGTTTTGTTAAATAATTATTCGTGTAAACTTGGTAACGGCTTCACTGTTGCTAAGTAAGGAGAAGTCAGTCAAGTGTTTATTTTTCTCTACCAACCGGAGAAGGGTTAGCGGCGCGTACGCTCGAAGCAACTTTGTATCGTAGCCGTGCGGCGCAAAATCTTTGTTTATTTCGGCGTTCGACTTTTTTTTTGTTACTTGCCACGCGGTATTGCGAGCGATTTCTGTTAGTTTGCTCTGTTATCGGGAGAATACCGATTATTTTAATTCGGTGCATTTTGGTTTTAGTATTATTTTTTTTTTTTGCCGCGTCTTCCGCCAGTACGAGACCAAGAAAGGAGGGTTGCGTTAGGAGTGTACTCGTCCCCGGGTGCCGTCAATACTGTGGCCCCGATTGTAGGCCCAAGCCTACAGTGCATACGTGTATTTCGTTGTTGGATCATAATCCAAGCCAACTGTGACAGATCGTAGTATATCGCCATGACGAATAGTCACATTAGAGGATAAACCTGTCATATACAACAATTTTGCGAATAGGTTGCATGTATGCATGGTGTATGAAATGGTTTATTGTTCATTGGTATTGCCTCATTATCTGCCGTATAATTGAATTTGATTATTTTCACACAATCTTCAAATGCATTACATCAGAAGTATTGCACCGAAAGTTTTTATGTATAATAATGGTCTGGATATACCGATACCCATGTTCTAATAGGTCGTAACTCACAAAATTTGAGAAATTGCCTTTTGTTCAACAATGGAATGATAATAATGTTTCGCAGCTTAATGTTGAAGTTGTAGCGGTAAGATTGTTGATTTACTATTTTTAAACAAATATTCTAAGCCGTAAAGTCATATCTTCTCAATGGTGATAGTGGAGCGTTTTCATGGCCTGCAGAAAAATTTTCTGAATGTGGGATACGACACATTAGAACGTGGGTATCGATACGTTATACCAATTGTATAGTTGAATTTTGGCAATTCGTATCAGATTATGTAGGCAGTTATTTGATTCCATTAATATTGTGGGACAGTTCAATAGATGTCTCCAATGCAATATTTGTGTTATTTCGGTAGGCATTCATGTAATCGTACAGATTTGTATGCTGATCATCTACAACAGGACTCGGCACATTCATTAGTCCACAGAGCCAAAACTGTAAATTCACTCAACCCGTTCGCTGGCACTAATCCTTTAAATGCCATTTCTTGGATTTTGGTAGGTATGAGTGGGGATATGCAGGTATAAAAGGATCCAGACGGTCAGACGTAGTCTTTGCTGTCCCAAATAGACCACACACCCCTTAGTTCCTTTTATTTCTCCTAAACGCTGCCCCTACCATAGAAATGTCCGGTAAGGAGAAGTAACCGTTTTTAGGTAGACCAAGGGGACGTACGGCCATAGTAATTGACACTTAGAGCCAGGCCGGCGCTGAGCACCCGACGGTGCCGCTCCCTGATCTACTATGAACACACTTTGGTTTGATTTGAGATCTTCGTTCCCAAGTAAGAGCAGTTTGCGTGCCACCTGCTTGTTGTTGTGAGTGATTGACTCTGGTGAAATTTGAAAAACTTGGTCATCGTTTTTACCGGTTGCTGTGTTTTAGGTAACGTTGTCTTGATTGATAATCAGTGTCTCATGGTTGATGCAATATTACAAAGGAACCCCCCAATAAACTCACTTTTTAGTCAATATGTTTATCATTTTCTGTGCTCGCGTAATATTCACATTATTGTATTCACAAAACACCAGTTTATGCTCTCGTAAATTGTAACTTAGCGGCGATTCGCTGCCGCGAATATTGATAAAATAATAATTTATCTAAAAATGACACGCACAATTTTTGAGCACACGACGAAAAAGGTGGTTGTTTGATCTATATTGATTATCTATATTGATTGAACGTTAGGCTACGACGACGAGATTGACTCAGGTTCATATTAATAAATGAATAAAACTTCTTTTTATTCTCGTACTTGAATCTGCACTTTGAGGTACTTTTTTTTCTGCTTCGCGGCCTATACCTTACATGAGTTTTAGGTTCTTTTTCTTCTTAATTCTTTGACGTTGCTATTGCTTGGGTTTTACGTTGGGTTATTAACTGTCATTGATCGTGCATCGAGCATCGATTATATTTTATATAGATAAATTTTTATGTTAATGTGAGCGAAGCTGTCTTCTGACGTCATCACTAGTATTTTGTCGCGTGCGCCGCCATGCGGCCATTATGCCGTACCAACCACTTCGGCATTTTAATTAAATCTACCAACTGAGAAAGAGTTCAGATCCTGCTCAGAATCAATAGGGGGCTGGGAAAAGACGGCGAATACCTACGCTTAAAATTTCTATGGTGTACGTACCACTGTTCGACGGATATCGTGGTCTTTGTCTGCGAAAAAAAGTGAAAAAAGAAGAAGAAGAAGATTGTTTTTTTTTGTGTTGTTTTGGACTTTTAAAGGATGATATCTCGAGATCCGTTTGACCGATTTCGTTAAAATTTGAACTACAAAGTCTACTTAGGTAGGTCTTCGATCCGTGCAAATTATATTATGAAACTCCTTCCCCCTCCGGAGATATCATGCCAATCTTACATGCAATATCTTGATACCTGGATCCCCCGGGTAAATGATTCTTGGCTCGCTTCCGCCTTACTTATACTTAGCGGCGATTCGCTGCCGCGAATCTTGATACATGATGTTATTGCTCCCCATATCTTTCATCTCAAAATGTTCTGATAGGAATTTCTTTACTGAGACTATTTCTTGTAAATTATTCCCCATTATTAGGAGATCATCAACGTATACTAGTAAATACAAATCCTCCTTTATGAATAAGCATGAATCGTTTTCTGATCTTTTAAAACCGTATTCTATGATTGTTTTGTTAAAATGTTCGTACCAATATTTCGGTGATTTTTTTAGTCCATATAGTGATTTTGTTAATTTTAAGACTTTTCCTGGTTTCACTTCCAATTCTTTTGGCGGGGTTAAATAGACTTCTTCATCGATTCTCCCGTATAAAAATGCACCTCTCACATCCATCTGATGTATGTGGTAGTTTCTGTGTGTTGCTATTGATAGCAATATTCTTAGTGTTTGAAGTTTCAGTACCGGTGAGTATATGTCATCAAAATTTCCTTGCTGCTGGAATCCTCTAGCAACTAGTCGTGCTTTATGGATTGTTTCATTTCCAATTTTTTTCTTTGTAAAAACCCCCTTTGTTGTATCTAGTAATTTTGCTTCTTTTGGTTTTGGTGTTATTTCCCATGTTTGATTCTCTGTGAGTCATTTGATTTTCTCCTCTACAGCTTTCATCCATTTTCGTTTTTCTTCTTTTGTCTCTATATCTTCATAACTTAGTGGAATATCTTCATCCATTTGATTTGCCTGTAGTGCGAATAATACTTCATCGTCATCTCTTGAATTAGTTACATAATCCTTATGCCATATAGGTTTTGTTGTTTTTTTTTTCTCTCTCACGTTTATTATACTGTTATTTTGATTGTTTTCTTCCATATTCTCCTGGCTTTCTCCTTCTATGTTTTCTTGATTGTTTTCACTTTCTTGATCACTTTCATTTTCTTCATCATTCAGACTACTCATTTCAATTTGGTCATTCTTTTCGTCTGGGTTTTCGTTAAATATGATATTCCTTGCAGCTATCATTCTTTGTTTTTCTTCGTCTCAAAGTTTGTAACCGCTTGAACAGTATCCCATCATTATTTGCCTCTCTCCTTTTGGATCTAATTTCTTCCTCAATTCCTTAGGAATGTTGTAATCGGGATCCTGAGATCTTTCTTACAACTACAATTTATTGAAGGTTCGTTGTCGAATTAAGAGTTAGAACTCAGTCGTACAAAAGTGATAAGGTTTTATTATTATATGAAGAGTTTTACAAAGCTTCACTACGTCTAGCAGAGATCTGGCATAGCCTGCCCTAATATCTCGGTCTTGATGTTCTGACTCTGAGTGTTACAGTGATAGCTTATTTATCACGTTAAGGAGGTCGCGCTGCGCCTGCAGTTGTTGTTAGTTGCGTTAAGGCTTCGTACTTGCACATTCCATAGTATTACCAAAGTGTGGCTCAAACATCTGGATTGCAACACCTTGATACTCGGGTTGCAACATCCCTCCCCCCTGAGGAAGAAAAGCCCTTAGGATTCATCAGTTAAATCTGCTGGCTTGCGTCGTCGTGCGTACGCTCGTCTATTATGCTATGTCTAGGTTAGTGATTTACATAATGTATCCCGTCTATAATGTTTTAATATAATCGTTTCTTAATCTAAGTTAGTATAACCTATTTCTATATCATTTTTTCCATCAGTTAAATTGTTCCAAATTTCATACTCAAGTCATATTATTCAATAAACGGTTTTAATCGATTTACATGTACTCTGAGATTCTTCCTATTAACCTTTATGGTGTAGTTAACGTTTGAGTTTACCTCTAGAATAGTATAAGGACCAATCCATTGAGATAAGAGCTTCTTCGATCGTCCTCTGCGTACAGTCTCGTCGTACAGTAGTACCTTGCCTCCAACCTTGAACCCTCTTTCTTTGGTTCGTCGGTCGTACTCAATTTTTCACCTCTCCTTGGCTTGTCGCAGATTTTCTTTGGCTATGAGATTGCTGGCCCGCAATCTCTCTCGTGATTCTCGCGCGTAGTCGTCATAGGTGTACGTTGGTTCTGGATCCTTCTTCAGCGATGTTGGTAGTTCGGCTGGGTGCCCATACACCAGTTCGAATGGCGTAAATTGTGTTGCAGTGTGGGGTGTCGTGTTGTATGCAAACATAGCATATGGTAACCATTCGTCCCAATTGCTTTGTTCTTCGTTTATGTAGTGTCTCAGATATTCAGCCAACGTCCTATGTGATCGTTCTAAGGCTCCATTGGATTCAGGATGATAAGCCGTCGTCTGGATTTTGTCGATCTTTAACAGTTTACAAGTATCTTTGAAAACGTTACTCAGAAAGTTCGTACCTTGATCGGTGAGTATTCTCTGTGGTATTCCGTGTTCGCATATGATCCTGGTCGCAAATCCCTTGGCTACGGTGTTAGCTTCTTGGTTCGGAATGGGTATTGCTTTGCTGTATTTAGTTAGACAATCTTGAAATGTTAAAATATATTTGTTTCCTTGTTCTGTTTCTGTCAGTGGTCCTACGATGTCTAATGCACATTTCTCAAACGGTTGATTTGGAGTGTCGGTAATGACCATTGGTACCTTCGTCTTCCTACTGAGTTTGTTCTTCTGGCAATTCTCGCATCTCGAGATGTGTTCTTCTACGTCTTTCCGTAATCCTGGCCAATCGTGCTTCAATCGAATTCGTTCAATTGTTCGGTTTACTCCTTGATGTGCTCCTAATGGCGTGTCGTGGTATTCATAGATGATCCTGTTCCGATCTTCCTCCGAATATTCCTGTTGCGGGTTGTTCGATTCATCCTCTTCCTTCTGCTGACTTCTGGTCACTGCGTACATGCGACTCAAGGCATCTGCGTTGGTATTTGCCTTGCCCGCCTTGTACTCGATCACATAGTCGTACTCTTCCAGCTTCAATCGCCATCTCATGAGTCGTGATCCTGGATCCTTGACTCCGAATAACCATGTGAGTGGTTTGTGATCTGTAACAATCTTAAATCTGGTACCATACACATACGGTCTGAAATGATTTACTGCCCAGACTATTGCCAACAATTCTTTTTCTGTGGTGCTGTAATTGCCTTCTGCCGAATTTAGAGTTCTACTTGCGTACGCTATTGGCAAGTCCCTTCCTATTATTCCTTGCGACAGCACTGCTCCGATGGCTTTGTCGGATGCGTCTGTCGTCACGATGAACGGTTGCTCAAAATCTGGATACTGTAGAATCGGCGCTGTCGTCAACGTCTTCTTCAAACTTTCAAAAGCCTCTTGCTCCCTTGAAGTCCATTGAAATTTTACCTCTTTCTTCAGCAAGTGTGTTAGTGGTTTTGCTAAACTCGAGAAATTTTGTATGAATCGTCTGTAGTATCCGGCCAAACCCAGAAATCCTTGAACTTCCTTTACAGTCTTTGGAATTGGAAATTCTTCTACTGCTCGGATCTTCTCTGGATCTGCCTTTATCCCGTCTCTAGTGATGACGTGTCCCAAGAAGTTGACCTCTTTTCTCAGAAATTCACATTTGTCTGGCTGTAGCTTCAATGAATTCTGTCGTAAGCGTTCCAGCACTTCTTCCAGTCGTTTGTTATGTTCCTGCAAACTAGGAGCATGTATGACAATGTCGTCGAGATAGACATAACATCTAAGGCCTTGTATCCCCGAAAGAACTGTATTCATTAATCGTTGAAACGTAGCGGGTGCATTCTTTAATCCGAAAGGCATGCGGTTATATTCGTAGTGACCGTGTGGAGTGGAAAATGCCGTCTCGCACTTATCCTCCTCTTCCATCGGAATCTGGTGAAATCCTGACGCTAAATCTAATGTGGAGAAATACTTCGCCTTACCCAACTGGTCTAATATTTCGGTGATATTCGGCAGTGGAAAGGAGTCTCCCACAGTCACGTCATTCACCTTACGGAAGTCTACTACGACTCTCATCTTCGTTTTTCCTGATGCGTCCGCTTTCTTTGGTACCACCAGCAGTGGCGCGCGTTCCATTGGCTTTTGCTTTGTCTGACTATCCCGTCGGCAAGCATTTTATCTACCTGCTCGTTTATTTCCTGCTTATGTTTTTCCGGAAGTCTATATGGTCTTACATTTATAGGTGCGATATCCGGATTTGTAGTAATCCTGTGACTAACTGCGTTCGTGTAATCCAGATAGTCTCCTTCTAAGTGAAATATGTCGTGAAATCTTTCACAAATATCTAACAAACTCTCTTTTTCTTCTCGATTCAGATGACCAGTACGTAGGTTGTCCCTCAGTTGTTGCATTCGGTTCGCGTTACTCGGTGTCATTGTCCGGCATGCATAAACTTGCGTAATATCTGTGTGCTCTTGGCCTAGTGCTACGATTCGCACACACGGCTGTTCCAGTTCTACTTCGAAATCGTTTGTATTAAGAATGCTGACTTTGCACTCACCGTCGACTGCGTTGGTGATGCAACTCCCCATGTATACTCCAGGCTGTAACTCGATTCCTTCGACGATGCCTTCCGCGTCGTCGCGTGTCTGTGCACGGATTATCTTCTCGCTTCTTCGTTCAAGCGATATGTGAGCTCCTGTGGCTCCTAAATTCCATGTCGTTCCGTACAATCTTGCGTACTTCCCAGATCTAAGCTCGACGTCATGCTTCTCGAGGAAGTCGCCTCCTAAGAGACCGTCTGCTTCTAGTGGAAAATCGTCTTTAACTGCGTAAAAAGGGTGCGATATGTGCCTATCACCAACCCTTATATTCAACCTGACCTTACACAAGGTCGCAACCGGTGTTCCGCCTATCCCTCTGAGCATGATCACACCGTCTTCAGCCATAACTTCGCCGTCAATTTTTCCAACTCTTACTAGGCTTACCTCAGCTCCTGAATCTAATAGCATAGTTCCGTATCTTGTCTTGAATTCATCTGCCTCGATCATTGCGTGATTCTTCTGTCTTGATCCATTTATTAGGCAATTTACTGGTACGACGCGATACGGTTGCCTGTCCGCCGCGCCTGCTCCTCGTTTCCCGAAGTCTCTTCGTCTCGCCTGCTGGCATCTCTAGAAGGACCTGGTTGGGCCCGTTCCTCTCTTCTAGGGGGTCCCCGATTCCTCTCGTAACCTCGCCTGTTTTCTTCAGCTAATCTCGTTCTGCAGTCTCGTATAAAGTGCCCTGGTTTCTTACAAAAATGACAAATTACCTGAATTTTTCTTACGTAGTTACTTGGTGTCGGCAATCGTTGAGGATTACTGGATCCTGTCTTCGCTGAGCGACAGTCTCGTGCTAGGTGTCCTGGCTTCCCGCAATTGTAGCAATTATTTCCTCTGTTACCTTCTCTGCTGTTGCGCGGTTGATTGTGTTCCCGATCCGATCGATGGGTGGGGCCTAAATCTCGTTCTTCTTCTATCGCGAGTGATATGGCTTCCCTGAGATCTTCACATCGTCGGCTCTTGACCAATATCCTCAGCTTGTCATTCAAGCCTCTGACGAAGATATTGACAGCTTGTTTTCTGACCTGACGTTCCAGCGTCGATTTCGAATCCTCTTCTGCGGCTTCCCTCATCGTCACTTCGATTACATGTGCAGTTAGTTTCTCGACTCGTGCTCCATATGACTTCGCGTCCTCGTTCGGACGTTGTCTACAGCTACTGAATTCTACTTGTAACGAAGCTAATGTCCGTGTATCGATGCTCATCGACTTCAGCTCTTCCTCCAGTGCATTCCAGGTGTCAATTGATTTGTATTCTAAAGCTCGTGCCGGCGCACCTTTGATCCGCGTGCTCAAGACAGCCTTCAGCAGGTTTTGCGTATCCGCAGGCCGTATTGTCTCACGTGCATATTTACAAGAGCGTATAAAATCAGAAACCTTTCCTCGGTCACTGCTATCGAAGATCTCGATGTCCTTCAGAACTTGTCTTACAGTGAGGGTGTCTTCGGCCATGTCAGTTGGAAGTTGGTTCGCTACTGTGTTCTGAATCTGTGGTGGTGTTACTTGCTCTTGAGCCTTACTTTTAACGAATTCGCGCAATGCCGCACGAAGTTCGTCGACCGTATATTCTTCGGTTACGTGTATATGAAAGTGCTCACAGGTTTCGAGAAGATGATCTCTTCGTAATTCTTGAATCCACGCGGTTTTACCTTCTGCAATGCGTTTTTCCACCGTGTACCAGTTCAACGGCATTTGCTGTTTTCCCGGAGCTTCCTGCGCTGCTGCAACCAGTGATGAATGCAAGGCGTGCCTCTGGCTGGGAGGTAGTACGCCAAATAACGCTGAATTATCCCCAAAGCTTACTTCTCCTTGTAACTTGGGTTTAGTCGGAGAGTCTACGGATGCTGATCGTTCTATCCCTTTTTTTTGACATGTGACGTCACGGTAATTTCTTCAACGATGCCAGCTTCCGGTGCTACGCTCACTATTCTTCTGATTTACTGGCTCGATACTTGATTCACTTGTACGATTCGACGATCCTCGCCGCTGCCACCAGTTGTTGTAATCGGGATCCTGAGATCTTTCTTACAACTACAATTTATTGAAGGTTCGTTGTCGAATTAAGAGTTAGAACTCAGTCGTACAAAAGTGATAAGGTTTTATTATTATATGAAGAGTTTTACAAAGCTTCACTACGTCTAGCAGAGATCTGGCATAGCCTGCCCTAATATCTCGGTCTTGATGTTCTGACTCTGAGTGTTACAGTGATTGCTTATTTATCACGTTAAGGAGGTCGCGCTGCGCCTGCAGTTGTTGTTAGTTGCGTTAAGGCTTCGTACTTGCACATTCCATAGTATTACCAAAGTGTGGCTCAAACATCTGGATTGCAACACCTTGATACTCGGGTTGCAACAGGAACGTGGTTGTATGCGGTACTCCCGAACACTCTCATATTTGACACGTTTGGTTTCCTGCCTTCCCAAAGCTCGCTTGGTGTTTTGTCTATTGATGATGTGGGACTTCTGTTAGTCGTATAGGCTGTGAAATAAATCGCTTCTCCCCAAAATTTTTTGGGTAATCTTGAATCAATTAATAGTGTTCTAGTTTTATCCACTCGGGTTCTATTCATTCTCTCTGCTACGCCGTTCATTTCTGGATTATATGCAACCGTATATTGCATAGTTATTCCTTTTTCTTTGCAGAACTCTTGAAACTCGTTCGATAGATATTTCCTGCCATTGTCTGTTCTTAATTTTAGTAGATTGCTATTAAAATGTTTTGTTGCATAGTTGTAGTAATTTTAAAACTTTTCGAATAGTTCTGATTTGTTCTTAATCAAATATATCATAACAAAATGCGTATAATCGTCTATAAACGTTACGAAATAGTTTTTCATTATCCCAAGTCGTTGGACTTATTGGACCGCAAACATCGCTATGAACTAATCCTAAAGGTTTCTTTGCTTTATAGCCTTTATGATTGAACGGTTTTCTTGTCATCTTTCCTAATACACACGGTTCGCATAAATTTTCGCTTTTATCATTTATTGATATATTTTCCAAAGCCGTAACTAAATGTTTCTGTTTAAGTAAGTTAATATTATGCAAACCTGAATGAGCATAACGCCTATGCCATAACTGTTCTGTTTCGCTTGTAATCTTTGATTCTGTATTATTGCATTTAGAGCTTTCTATTGCCATATTAATTGTGTATAAGGAACCGGTGCTTCTGCCTATCATTATTAGCTTATCATTTTTATATACTTTTGCTTGATTGTTAGCAAAGATTAATTTTAAGCCATGACTTTCCATTTTTGATACTGACAATAGGTTCTTCCGTAAATCTGGTACATAATATACATTTTTTATTTCGCATGATATTACCTTATCGTTTACTTGACATTTAGCATCTATATTCCCTATTCCTACGGCTTCTAGCACACTACCATTCTTAGCTGCCGATATTTGTTTTGGATTTTCCAACTCACAATATTTACTGAATACTTCTCTGTTATTTATTAAATGATCAGAGCAACCTGAATCTACGTACCATTCTATATTGTCTAATTGATTTTCCTGATCCTTGTTTGATGCTATCAATGGTTCGCACATGAATACTACTTTTGGTTCTGTTTCGTCTCCATCTGCTGCAAACGAGTTGTAATCTCTTCCTTGACCAAATCCTCTTCCTTGACGAAATCCTCTTCCTTGATCGAATCCTCTTCCTTGGCTGAATCCACGTCCTTGATTTTGACCTCGTCCTCTGTAGTTGTTCTGGTTCCCTTCTTGACTATGGTGGTTTCGACTTCCACTTGTATTTTGCTGGTTTCCATTATCTCGTCTGGCTCCATTGTTTCTTCGGCATTGATATTGTTTGTGGCCAGGTTTACCGCAGGTATAACAATTGAATGCACTTCCTATATTTTTATTTTCAGTGTTTGGTGACTTCTTTCTTTTTTCTTCTTCGCCTGGGAGTCTATCTTTCACAAAATCCAGTCTTATGTTCTCGATCGTTTCTAGAGCTGTGGCAGCAGTGTACATATGAGAGTTCTGGATCCAGCCTTCTTTACCGGCCATCAGACAGTAGGTAAGTTACCGACCGCGCCGATAAGTTATCGACGATCGGATGGTAACGATTACCGATCTTTGTTACCGATAGTCTGATGGTAACGATTTTGGATTGCCGATCTTATGTTACCGACAATCGAATGGTTGCGATTTTCCGCCATGCGATGGCGCCACTACCGATCCGTTTCTTGGATCATGGTAACGATGGTCGATCTTTGGGTTACCGATAGTCTGATGGTACTGATGTTGAATCATCGTAACGTGAATCATGGATTGGCGATGTTCCGTTACCGGCAATCGAATGGTTGCAATTTGCAATTGGGCGATGGCGCCACTTTCGTTATCGGTAGTCCGACGGTAACGATTCTGAATCAAAGATTGCCGATCTTCTGTTACCGACAATCGGATGGCTGCAATTTTTTCCGTTTCGCGATTGCAATTTTCCACCGTGTGATGGCACCACTTCCGTTATCGGTAGTCCGATGGTAACGATTCTGAATCTAAGATTGTCGATCTTCTGTTACCGATAATCGGATAGCTGCAATTTTTTTTTTCGTCTCGCGGTGGCGCCACTACCGATTCGCCTTCGCATCATGGTAACGATTACCGATCTACCGACAATCGATCCATGATGGCCGCTCTGAAATATCTAATTCCTAGCTTACATATATATGCGAATGATACTAGCTGAAATGCTCAAAGAGTGGCAGGGTATGTTATATGCAAGCAGTGACGCGGATCATCCGATAATATATGTTGTTTATTTGGTATTTCTTAAGTCTAACCTATTCTAAAGTGACATTTTTCTTAAAACTAGCCTAAACTATATTTCTTAAGTCTAACATATTCTAAAGTAAAAAAATTTTTTCTTAAAACGAACTTAAGCTATATATTTACAAAAATTTCTTAAAAACTAACTTAAGCTATATATTTACAAAGAGCCGGCGATCACGCACCGAGGTTTACGCGTATCTGAAACATACAGGTGTTGCAATAACCAATCGTTATGTGATGAAAAATGATATTAACTTACCGAATAATGAGTTGAGGTGTCACTTCGGCATTCCACCACCACCTTCTCCTCCTACTCTCCATCCTTTTTATTATTCTCCTTGTTCTCCCTCTTCTCCTCCTCCACCCGCTCCTCATCGTCATCCTTCTCCCCATCCTCGTCATCAT